>UESW01005011.1:406489-443774 GCA_900491605.1 Calamus simplicifolius | reverse complement strand
ATAATTTAATGGTGAACATTATAATTCTAAGCTCCAATAATTTTAACATTCAATTAACATCTTGATTAAAATATCAAAATTATTAATTTAAATTACTCCACTAAAAATTTGGAATTGCACTCTTAAAATTAAATTAATTATATTCATAAGGATTTGAATCGTCCATTGATATAGTCACTGCATATAAATCAATCCTCCATAAACGGTTCATGATTAAAGCTAGGCATTTTTCCTTAATCTCTTTAATCACATCTTTATCCATAAGTACCATTGATTCTATAATGAATAATATATTTATGATCCAATCACAAATTGAGCGCTCTTATTATTCAAGTCCCGAATCAACACTTATGGGAACCGTCCATCTGACTTCTTTACGAAGGAATTGATTTTATTTGTATATTAATATTCCGACCACCTATGTTATTATATTTTAATATACCAAGAATTTGACACTATGTTTCTATGTCATTACCCAGTAAGTCAAAAAATATAATACAATAAGTAGGAGTCTATTAATTACTCAGAATTAAGATCGATTCACATATGACCATCATTGATTAATTTTGAATGCTCTATTTTAACAAAAAATTTATTAGAGATTCATAATTAATCGTGTTCCAGTCCTATATAATCAAATTATATAAAGTGCTTTCATTCAGATAATCTCATTATCAACAATCCGGATAAGATCGTTTCATTCAGAATGTAATGAACCGCACTAGTAATTTTAAATTAAAGATCCCGATTGCAACTTTAATTTATAATTATGGACAAACTTAGATTATTTTTCTTTAAATATTATCATCTATATATAACACTTATATACAATATTTAAAGTCACATTTAAATAATCCAAGGATTTTTGATATTTATAAAGCATCATAACATGCATGCAAGTATATATTAAAAAATTTCTTAAATATTTAGCAAAATAATAAATGTCATTTGTTTATGGGCACATATCCCAACAATCTCCCACTTGCCTAAAGCAAATGAGACATGTCTCTAAGACCCCTCCCATCAAGATGTAGCTCAAAACCTCGAGCTGGTAATGTCTTAGTAAACGGATCAGCTATATTGTTTGCAGATGCGATCTTCTCAACTGAAACGTCTCCTCTACTGACAATCTCTCTCACAAGATGAAATTTTCTCTCTATATGATTTCCTTTACGGTGGTCTCTGGGTTCCTTGGCATTGGCTACTGCTCCACTGTTGTTACAGTAGAGTCTAACAGGTTCATGCATATCTGGAACAACTTCTAAATCTTTCAAGAATTTCGAAGCCAGACTACCTCCTTAGCTGCTTTACAAGCTGCTACATATTCAGCCTCCATGGTTGAGTCAGTAATGCAGGTTTGCTTGACGCTTCTCCATATAATGGCTCCTCCTCCCAAAGTGAACACCGCTCCAGAAGTAGACTTCCTAGAGTCTCTATCTGATTGAAAATCAGAATCTGTATATCCAACATGAATCAAATCCCTACTGGAATATACCAGCATATAGTTTCTCGTACGCCTCAGATATTTCAGAATATGCTTGACTGCAACCCAGTGATCCAATCCTGGGTTTGACTGGTATCGGCTAACCACTCCCACTGCAAAGCAGATGTCGGGCCTTGTACACAACATTGCATACATCAAACTACCAACTGCGGAAGCATAGGGAATCCGTCTCATATCTTCCTTCTCTTGCAGTGTTTTAGGACACTGCTCTTTAGAAAGATGAACTCCATGTCAAGTAGGTAAATTACCTTTCTTAGAGTTTTGCATCGCAAATCTGACAAGCACCTTGTCAATATACGATGCCTGAGACAACGCCAAAATCCTATTCTTATGATCCCATATAATTTGGATGCCAAGAATGTAGCTTGCTTCTCCCAAATCCTTCATTTGGAATTGGCTGGCTAGCCAGTTCTTTATTTTGGACATAGATCCTACATCATTCCCAAGGAGTAAAATGTCATCCACACAAAGAACTAAGAAGACCACTTTATTTCCTTCCTTTTGCTTATAGACACAAGGTTCACCTAAATGTTGTTCAAAACCATAACATTTTATGGCTTCATTAAATCTGATGTTCCAAGATCTAGAAGCTTGCTTAAGCCCATAAATGGACCTTGCAATTTGCAGACTTTCTACTCTTGGCCTTTAACCACAAAACCCTCTGGTTGGACCATATGAATAGTCTCTTCAAGATGGCCGTTTAAAAATGCCATCTTAACATCCATTTGCCATATCTCATAATCATAATGAGCAGCAATGGACAAGAGAATCCGAATGGATTTTAGCATGGCTACTGGCGAAAAAGTATCCTCATAGTCTACTCCTTCCTTTTGGGTAAAACCCTTTGCCACTAACCTAGCCTTGAAAGTCTTTACTTTTCCATCAGCTCCTCTTTTTCTCTTATAGATCCATTTGCATCCAATAGGCTTTATGCCTTCTGGTAGATCTACAAGCTTCCAGACTGAATTAGAATACATTGATTCCATTTCGAGTTTCATGGCTTCCTGCCATTTCCCTTGATCAACATCCTCCATTGCCATCTTGTATATCAATGGATCATCATCACGGCCATCGGTGACTGCAACTTGTGCTTTTCCATCTTGACCATAGCGGATGGGTAATCTAATTTCCCTTCCACTACGTCGTGTGGCGGTGGTATTTGATCTTGAGTAGTGGTCTTAACTTTTTATCGTTCAACAACTTTTGTTGGTCTGGGGCTGATCTCATCAGCTAGCAACTCTTCCAGAACTACTTTACTTCTAGGTTTGAATTCTGTCATATAATTGTACTCGAGAAACGTTGCATTTGTCGACACAAAGACTTTGTCATCTTGAGCATTATAAAACAGTCATCCTCTCGTTCCATTAGGGTACCCAACAAACATGCATACTTCTGAACGAAGTTCCAACTTCCTAGTCTTTCCCTTCAGTACATGGGCTGGATATCCCCAAATGCGGATGTGTCGCAAACTAGGCTTGCGACCATTCCATAACTCTAATGGAGTCTTAGGGATTGACTTAGATGGAACTAAGTTTAGAATGTATACAGCTGTTTGTAATGCATATCCCCAAAATGAGTTAGGCAAAGAAGAATAGATTAACATTGATCTTATCATATCAAGCAAAGTGCGATTCCTTCTTTCAGCTACACCATTTTGCTGTGGTATCGCAGGTGCCGTGAGCTGTAATAATATTCCATTCTCAATCAAGTGGTCCTAAAAATCATAATCCAAGTACTCTCCTCCTCAATTAGATCGAAGAGTTTTGATTGATTTACTGAGTTGTTTTTCTACTTCAGCATGGAATTCTTTGAACTTTTCAAAGGCCTCGGATTTTCTTTGCATCAGATATGCATATCCATATCTAGAATAATCATCAATGAATGTAATGAAATATTCATAGCCCCCTCTAGCTTTGACATTCAAAGGTCCACATACATCAGTATGTATGATCTCTAAATGTGCTTTTGCTCTTTCACCTTTTGCTGAAAAAGGTCTTTTGGTCATTTTGCCTTTTAGATAGGATTCACAAACTGGTAGAATGCCAACCCTTAGCTCTCTTAAAGGACCATCCTTTACTAGTCGTTCTATTCTGTCTATATTAATATGACCAAGCCTCAAATGCCATAAATATGTGTCATTATCATTATTCATAACTTTTCTTCTTTTAGGAGTTGGTTCAGCGACTGTAAACATTTTGATTTGAAGCAAGTTGTTGGAATTTGGTTTAACAAAATATAAACCATTTTCAACATAGCTAGAACAAATATTTATTCCATTCTTATAAATTGAAATAGAGTCAACACTAAAAGAAATAGAAATAAATTGTTCATGCAACTTTGACACCGAAATCAAATTCCGTTTGAAACCCGAATATAATAAACATTGTCCAAAAGCAAATATTTATTATCAGCAAACGATAGTCAAACTATCCCTACTGCTGTCGCTGACACCTTTTCTCCACTGCCTACTCTCATTGTAAAATCTCCCACTTGAAGATCCCGGGCAGACTCAAGCATCTGCAAAGAAACACAGACATGGTTAGATGCTCCTGAATCGATGATCCAGCTTGAGAAATCATTCTCAACTAAGCATGTTTCCATGACTAGTAAATCTAATTTACCTTGTTTCTTTTTCTGTTTCAGCTCATCAAGTTACTTTTTACAGTTCCTTTTCTAATGGCCATCTTGATGACAGTGGAAATACTTTCCTTTAGGTTTAGGCTGAGCAACAGCCTTTCCTTTCTTCTTATGGATCTTCTTCTTGTTATCCTTTTTCTTTCCCACATAATTCTTCTTCTTTTTCTTCGAAGAAAAAGGCTTTGCCTCAGCTGCGTTGGCTTCAGCAACAATTGCCTTACCATCCTTATCATCTATAAGAGTCTCATATATTTGCAGCTCATTCAGGAGTTCAGTCAGATTATACTTTTTATGATTCATAATGTAATTAGTCCTGAATTGGAGAAAAGCGAGACAAGTGTCTCCAGAATCATGCCAACCTGAGTCTTTTCATCAATTTTAGCTCCATTGATCTCAGCCTCATTGAAATGATTGACCATTTTGAGGATGTGCTCACGAACAGAAGAACCATTCTCCATTTTGTCATTCATAATAGCTTTTACAGCTTCGTAGCGAGCCTGATCAGATAGGCATCCAAACATCTGCTGTAGAGATTCCATAATCTCTTTTGCAGTTTCAAAGGCCTTGTGCTTAGTCCTAAGCACCTCATTCATTGCTGCTAACAAGTAGCAGCGGATTTTGTTATTTGCAACAACCCAATGGTTGTACTCATCAGTAACAACCTTGGAGGCACTGGAGGACAATCCTCCTAAAGGACATAGTGGTAGTTTTCATTAATGAGGAGGATATTCATGTTGCTTTTCCACTTAACAAAATTTTCACCAGTTAATACTTGAGGCAAGAAGTGAGAAAATTGGGTTTGACATATTTGCTCAAAGATAAAAAAAGTTTCAATAAATAATTACATAAATATCATTACACAATTTAAGGAAAAGTAAATAAGATGCATAAAAGCACATGTTAAAATACAAAAACATGTTTACTTTAAAGGCCTAAGGAATTTTTATAGGGTAGGTCAAATAGTTGCTAATTAAAATGAGAACTTCTCAATTAATAAGTATCTTCCGAAATATCTCATATTTCTAATACTCATTAATTTTCTTAATTTTGGTCAAGAAAGTAATTAACTAACTTAATTACTTCTTCATGAGTGCGACCCATCGTATTAGACCTTTTGAGACTTAACTTAGAAATTACCGCCGTAGGTAGGTCAATTCTAAAATACATCTTAAATGTCCTATCGCATGAAGACAACCTTGGTATTGCCATTAGTAGACACCCTCCGTAGGGAGGACGAAGTCAAAGCATCACGAGACGCTACTAATAACTCACGGTGTTGTACTAACGATGGAGACCAAGGGTTTATATTGTCATATTACCCCTCCCACTCATTATTTTGTAAAAGTATATTTTATTTATAAAATAACTTTGTTTAATAAACTCTTAGTTAATTTAAACAATTTAAATTACTAAGATTTTATAATGTTAAACACTTTAAAATTATAAAATAAGCTAAATGTGATAACTTAAATATAACATTTAAATTTAAAACATCACATTTGGCACATTAATTTTACAAATCCAATTGCTCAATTAATTTACAAATTTAATCTCATTAAATTTATTACAAAGTGCATAATAATACATAGATGCATAACATATAATAATTAGGTAGACACATTTCTATCATGTTCTAGGTATGAAATGCAATTATTATCGTCATAACAAAACATTTCGTAAAAAACCAAAACTTAAAAATTTCTAAGAGTAAATGTGATTATTATCACCATAACAAAGACATTTAATAAGAAGCAAAACGAATACACACGTCTCTTTGGAGATAGTGAGACTCATCAGATTCCTGGTAACCGGTGAGGTTTTTCGAATCAAATCACTGAAAAATAGTGAGGCTCTTCAAATTCTTTGGAAACTATAGGCTCAGAGCCGAGGGAAGGGATTCCCATTCAAAATCTTTTGGTAAAATTCTATCAGAGAGCTTTTAAAAAATTCTCAATAAAACAAAACAGGACTCTTTAATAAAATTTAAATTGAAAACTTTTCTCAAAAACATGAAGAACCATTCTTCATCAATACAAAATGAATCATATATTCAATTGATCTAATAAAAAAGAAATTGCACAACTTATTCCATGGAAAAAAAAAATTAATTTATAATCCATTCGCACATGCATTCATCATCATGAAAATATTAAAAGCATATACTATTATGCATGCCTATCCAATTATCATATAATCAATTATTAAATTAATAGGGGTATAACCTGCTCTGATACCAATTGAAGGTTATCTCATAACAATTTGAGATGTTTGCGGAAGCGTGATAAGGATCAAATCACTTATCTTAATGGAAACAAGATACAGATCAAATCACATATCTCAAATTTTAAGTTAGCACGATCTATACCGTATTAATTTAATAACAAGAATAAAAAAGAGATTGAGAAATCGACCTTTTGTTCTTGACGAACGATACCTTAGAATTACCAAATCCTTTGATCACCATGGATCTTTCCAAATGTTCTCCAGATTATGATGAACACGAACGAGTGGGCGTTCCTTTTGATATGGGTTGAGATTACACAACTCAATTTAATTCACTACAACTCAATTTAATTCACTTTGTATTCTCAACTCATGAGGAACTTTCTGTGGTTGATCATTCTTGTTCCGATGTTCTTCTCTGTCTCTCGTGAATCTATATTCATAGAGAATAACAACTATCAACCCCTTAATTAATCAATCAATTAATTAGAACTTAAAGATAAGTTCCAACTCTTGGAATTAATCCAACAACCAATTGTTGGTTCGACATATTTATCATGGAACGTTACAGAGAAAGAAAGGCTCTCTCACGATCACATATTATTTTTCCAACAACTAAATAAATTTCCACATAGACTCTTCTCATGGAATATGCCTATGATGTGTTCCCTAACACACCGTATAATAGAAATTAATCTAAATAATTTTATATAAAAAATAATTTAGAATTCTCAATTCCAAATTAATAACTCAACCCAACATATCATAAAGTTCACATAATTTAATGGAGCCGTCCAGAGGAACTATGGACATTATAATTCTAAGCTCCAATAATTTTGACATTCAATTAACATCTTAATTAAAATTATTAAAATTATTAATTTCAAATTACTCCACTAAAAATTTGGAATTGCACTCTTAAAATTAAAAAATTAATTATATTCATAAGGATTTGAATCGTCCATTAATATAGTCACTGCATATAAATCAATCCTCCATAAACGGTTCATGATTAAAGCTAGGCATTTTCCATTAACCTCTTTAATCACATCTTTATCTATAAGTACTATTGATTCTATAATGAATAATATATTTATGATTCAATCACAAATTGAGCGCTCTTATTATTCAAGTCCGAATCAACACTTATGGGAACCGTCACTTCTTTACGAAGGAATGATTTCATCTTATATATTAATATTTCCGGTTACCTATGTTATTATATTTTAATATACCAAGAATTTGACACTATATTTCTGTGTCATTACCCGGTAAGTCAAAAAATATAATACAATAAGTAGGAGTCTATTAATTACTCAGAATTAAGATCGATTCACATATGACCATCATTGATTAATTTTGAATGCTCTATTTTAACAACGGAATTTATTAGGGATTCATAATTAATCGGGTTCCAGTCCTATATAATCAAATTATATAAAGTGCTTTCATTCCGATAATTTCATTATCAATAATCCGAATAAGATCGTTTCATTCAGAATGTAATGAATCGTACTAATTTTAAATTAAAGATCCCGATTGCAACTTTAATTTATAATTACGAATAAATTTAGATTATTTTTCTTTAAATATTATCCTCTGTATATAACACTTATATACAATATTTAAAGTCACATTTAAATAATCCAGGGATTTTTGATATTTATAAAGCATCATAATATGCATGCAAGTATAATATTGAAAAATTTCTTAAATATTCAGCAAAATAATAATATCATTTGTTTATGGGCACATATCCCAACATGTTCAACATTGAGAAGTTGGAAACGATTTAAAATTGACGAGAAGATGAAAGGATGGAAAGAACTTAAAAGTTGTTTCTTCGTTATTAAATATTGAGAGTTGAGGTTTGGCATACAATCTCTTCTTCCATGAAAAAAAAAAGAAAAATTCAATGGCATTCCTTGATTAACCAGCTTTAGCATTGTCTAGAACTCTAGATCATGGAAAGAAATCTAATGAGGCTTGACAGAAATGAATGTTCCCTAATTCAATTTTAAGGAGGCATGAACAAATAATAATAACAATAATAAAGTCATCTTCCTAAAGTGATAATATGTACGTACATACTATCATGTCGATCAATATTTCTTATATAGTGTTGGGGGGTAAAATTGTCATGCGTCATTAATCATGCACGCGGCTAAGGTCAGCCCTGATTCCCGTTCGATTGAGCGACGCCCGCCGAGGGTAGGTTGATGAATTGAGATGCTCAGCCCCTCACCGAACCAGGGGTCCTCGAGGTGCCGACCTATCCCGTCTCTCGGCCCCAGCCGAGCTATCGACCTTCGCCTATCGGCTCCTTCAGCCGACCTATCCCGTCTCTCGGCCCCAGCCGAGCTATCGACCTTCGTCTGTCAGCTCCAAAGGCTGACAGCTCCAAGACCGACGGCACTACCAAGGCCGGCACCTCGAAGACCGTCGGCCCCAAAGGCCGACACCTCCAAGACCGGCACCGCCAAAGCCAGCACCTCAAAGACCGTCGGCCCAAAGGCCGACACCTCCAAGACCGGCACGCCAAGGCCGGCACATCGAAGACCATCGGCCCCAAAGGCCAACACTTCCAAGATCGGCACCGCCAAGGCCGGCACCTCGAAGACCATCGGCCCCAAAGGCCGACAGCTCCAAGACCGGCACCACCAAGGCCAGCACCTCAAAGACCGTCGGCCCCAAAGGCCGACACCTCCAAGATCGGCACCACCAAGGCTGGCACCTCGAAAACCGTCGGCCCCAAAGGCCGACACCTCCAAGACCGGCACCACCAAGGCCGGCACCTCGAAGACCGTCGGCCCCAAAGGCCGACACCTCCAAGACCGGCACCGCCATGACCGGCACCTCAAAGACCGTCGGCCCCAAAGGCCGACACCTCCAAGATTGGCACCGCCAAGGCCGGCACCTCGAAGACCGTCGGCCCCAAAGGCCGACACCTCCAAGACCGGCACCGCCAAGGCCGGCACCTCGAAGACCGTCGGCCCCAAAGGCCGACACCTCCAAGACCGGCACCGCCAAGGCCGGCACCTCGAAGACCGTCCCCCAAAGGCCGACATCTCCAAGACCGGCACCGCCAAGGCTGGCACCTCGAAGACCGTCGGCCCCAAAGGCCGACACCTCCAAGACCGGTACCGCCAAGGCCGGCACCTCGAAGACCGTCGGCCCCAAAGGCCGACACCTCCAAGACCGGCACCGCCATGGCCGGCACCTCGAAGACCGTCGGCCCCAAAGGCCGACACCTCCAAGACCGGCACCGCCAAGGCCGGCACCTCGAAGACCATCGGCCCCAAAGGCCGACACCTCCAAGACCGGCACCACCAAGGCCGGAACCTCGAAGACTGTCGGCCCGAAAGGCCGACACCTCCAGGATCGGCACCTCCAAAGCCGGCACCTCAAAGACCGTCGGCCCTAAAGGCCGACGGCTCCAAGACCGGCACCACCAAGGCCGGCACCTCGAAGACCATCGGCCCCAAAGGCCGAGACCTCCAAGACCAGTACCGTCAAGGCTGGCACCTCGAAGACCATCGGCCCCAAAGGCCGACGGCTCCAAGACTGGCACCATCAAGGCCGGCACCTCGAAGACCGTGGCCCCAAAGGATGACACCTCTAAGACCGGCACCTCCAAGGCGGCACCTCGAAGACCATCGGCCCTAAAGGTCGACACCTCCAAGACCGGCACCACCAAGGCCGGCACCTCGAAGACCGTCGGCCCCAAAGGCCGACGGCTCAAGACTGGCACCGCCAAGGCTGGCACCTCAAAGACCGTCGGCCCCAAGGCTGACACCTCTGAGACCGGCATTCCATCCCGGCCGGCCCCACCTGATCCAAGTCGGCCCAAGCACTCTTCTTAGCCGGCCCCGGCATGTCCAAGCCAGGCAGCACCGACACCTCCCAGCCGGCCCCGGCATCCTCCCAGCCGGCCCGGCATTCTCAACCCAGCCGGCCCCGACATCCTCCCAACCGGCCCGACACTCTCCAGCCGGCCCGGCACTCTCAACCCAGCAGCCCCGGCACTCTCAACCCAGCCGGCCCCGGCATCCTCCTAGCCAGTCTCGACACTCTCATCCCGGCCGGCCCCGCCTGATCTAGGTCGGCCCCGACACTCCTCCCAGTTGGCCCCAGCGCTTTCGTCCCGGCCGGCCCCGCCTGATCCAAGTTGGCCCCTTGTGCCTCGGCACCTACCTCCGCCGAGCCTCCGCCAGCCATGATGACTGAACCACAACGTTCAAAACACCTCTGCGGAATCTGGCATGGGAGAGTTCAAATTCACTATAATAGAATAAGATTCCAAACATGGAATCATACCAAGATATGGCCTATGACCTACAATAGTGGCCTAGGTCTCGAGCCATCGGCAGCTCTCTCCGCCTCCCAGCCGTCGATCCACTAACTAACCGGATATGGATCCTACCAGAGTCGTAACAAACTGATTCGAATCCCAACGGCCTTCGGGCCCACGATGCTCCTCCCTAACTATCAGGTGATCCTCTATAAATAGTGCAGTTCCAGACCCCCTGAGGTACGGGCATTCTCGGACGCTATTCCCCTTCTTTTTCTCTCTGCGCACTTGCTCACTCTACGGCTCTTAGCCTTCTATTCTACCATTGTTGCTCTGCCCAGAGCTCTCTGGAGGAACTCTCCAGCGAGAGCCTTCTCCCCTCATCTTGTTGCCCGTCGGTCCCTTACTGACTTGAGCATCGGAGGGTCTTCCGCAGAGGGTCACCCCCAGCACCTCCGCGTGTAGGCTTCCTTGCAGGTCCGCCCAGGAGGGAGCTCGATCAGGAGACCGGACGCGCCCGAGTCGGAGAGCGGATTTGGCGACAATAGATTCGTGCTAGAGGAAGGGCCCTTAAGTCCCTTAAAACTTGTAACCCAGGAGACAAGGTTCTTGGTCTGTGAGAGAAATCCTCCCATGGCCAACCGAAAGAAGGCAGTGTCCGATGTCCAAGATCAGGCCGCTTCTCAAAGGCCTGATCCAGTGAACAATGTGGCCTCCACGCCGCCTATTGAAACCCCTTCGCCATCGGCAGCCCCATGTCCCAGGACCAATTCGCCCTACTGGTCCAACAGGTGCAGGCTCTGGCCACCCTGATCTAGGGGCGCCCAGAGGTCCCCCGTCCGGCCGCCCCTATCCCTCGCTCCCTTGAGGAGGAAGTGGCCCCCATGCATCCGGCGATCTCTCCTTCCGGTCCGCACAGAGTCGCAGACCCTCCTCGCCGTCCCAAGGAAGCCGAAGCGGCTCCCCAGCAAGCCCGCGGCAGAAACTTCCCCGGGCCTCAGCGAGCTCGATCCCTCTCTCCGGTATATTCTCGCCATGACTCCACTCCATCCCAGTGTCCTCCTCGCCCCGCCCCCTCTGCTCTCCTCGACGAAGAGATCCGCCAATAGCTCTGGGAGATGCGGCAAGAGCTGGATGCCGCAAAGCAAGCCCAACCGCCCCAGCCTAAGGCGGAGCCGGGTGTCCCCTTTCTAAGGGGATCATGGAGGAAGTTATTCCCTCTCATGTGAAGCTACCCGCCATCGAGCCCTATCATGGCTCCACTGATCCGGACGACCATCTCAGTAGCTTCAGATCGATAATGATGTTCCACGGAGCATCGGACGCGTCCTCTGCCGCTTTCCCTTCTACCCTTTGGGGATCTGCCCGGACTTGGTTCAACACTTTAAACCAAAATCCGTCGATTCTTTCGATGAACTGAGCCGTCTTTTCATTAGCCAGTTCGTCAGCAGCCGCCGCCTGCGATGGAGATCCGACTCCCTCTCTGAGGTTAAGCAGAAAGAGGGGGAGTCCTTATGAAGTTATCTTGGCCGCTTTAATAAGGCCATGCTGGAGGTGGATCACCTCAATCATGTGGTGGCTATGTCCGCCTTAGCCGAGGAGTTTCGAAGGAGAGCGACTTTTACCTAGCAATGGAGGTCAACTACCCCTCGACCCTCTCTGACATGATGGCCCTGGCCGACAAATATGCCAGGGTCGAGGAGTCACGGAGAGCCGCCTGAGCTGAGCCAGCAAGGAAGAAGAGCCCGGGCGCCCTGACAGGCATCGACCCGCCCCGACCGAGTCCGCCCCGACGTCAGAGGGTCCCGCGGCCGCCACTAAGGGACCGTTCCCGAAGCCCACCTTGAGGGTTCGTCGCTTCACTCCGCTCACTGCCCCGAGAGCGAAGATTCTCATGGAGATCGAACGCCAGCTCCCCCGACCTCCCCTCTCCGAGGAAACGCGGCCCGCAGGGACCCCACTAAATACTGCCGCTATCATCGCAACCACGGTCACGACACTGAGGAGTGCTGGCAGCTCAGAAATGAGATGAAAGACTCATCCAGCGGGGCAGGCTGGACCGCTTCAGAGAAGCTCCCGAACCAAGGAACGGGGGCGATCGCCGACCCGAGCCCCAGTAACAACTTCTCCCTCCTCCTAATCCGCCAGTTGCTGGTCACATTAATGTCATCGAGGCGGTCCATGGTCCTTCAGGTGGGGAGGATGAAGAAGAAGGCCCAGTGGCAAAGAAGGCACGGCCTGGCGAACTTTTCTTTTCTGATGATGACTTCCAAGGAATACAGTTCCCACATGATGATGCTTTGGTTGTATCTCTGAATCTGAACAATTACGATGTAAACCGAATTTTGGTCGATAGTGGAAGTTCTGTTAATATTTTGTATCTCGATGTGTTCGTAAAAATGAAGCTCCTCTTAGAGAACCTCCGAGCCGTGGATTCCACCCTCGTGGGGTTCACGGGCGATGTTATTGTCCCAGAAGGAATCGTTACCCTAGCGGTTCGGGCGGGGACCTGGCCCGATGCAGCCACCGTTCATACGGACTTCCTGGTGACCAAGCTTCAGTCTCCCTACAACGCAATATTCGGAAGGCCAGGCTTGGTGTCCCTCAAAGCCATCGTCTCCATCCCGCACCTGTCCATGAAGTTCCCCATCGAGCGAGGAGTCGGTGTTGTCCAAGGGAGCCAAACCATAGCTCGGCAGTGTTATGTCACCAGCCTTCAGTCCAAAATGCCCGAGGTCGATGGGCTGGACGCTCGGAGGACTTCACCGAGCAAAGAGGAGAGCCGGCCGAAGAACTGGAAGAAGTTCCACTGGATGAAGCTCAGTCTGACCGAACGATAAGAGTCGGATCGTTGCTGAAAGAAGAAGTTCGGCTACAGTTGATCAATTTCCTTCGGAGGAATGCCGACGTCTTCGCCTGGTCAGCCTCGGATATGCCCGGGATCAGTCCGGACATCCTTGTCCACCGCCTTAACGTGGACGAGATGTTCCAACCTATCAAGCAGAAGAAAAGAAGCTTCGCTCCCGACCGGCAGAGAGCAATTAAAGAGGAGGTCGACAAACTCATCAAGGCGGACTTTGTTCGGGAGGTAAATTACCCAAGCTGGTTGTCTAATGTCGTTATGGTGAAAAAATCAAACGGCAAGTGGCGGATCTGTATCGACTTCACCGACTTAAACAAAGCCTGCCCGAAGGACAGTTTCCCTCTCCCTCGGATCGACCAGCTCGTGGATGCCACCTCCGGCCACCAGATGCTATCATTTATGGACGCTTATTCAGGCTATAACCAGATCAGGATGGCCCCCGAAGATGAGGAAAAAATGGCCTTCATAACTGACCAAGGTACTTACTGTTACCGAGTTATGCCCTTCGGTCTTAAGAATGCAGGTGCCACATATCAGAGGCTGGTCAACAAGGTTTTCAAGGAGCAGATAGGCAGGAACATGGAGGTCTACGTTGACGACATGCTGGTCAAAAGCAAGAAGGTTTCCCAGCACATTGAAGACCTCTCAGAGAGCTTTGCGACTCTGAAGGTACCGAATGAAGCTCAATCCAGCCAAATGTGCCTTCGGCGTCACCTCAGGGAAATTTTGGGCTTTATGGTCTCTCAACGAGGTATTGAAGCCAACCCGCAGAAGATTCGAGCCCTTCAACAAATGGCCGCCCTCATCCATCAAGGAGGTTCAACACCTGACGGGTAGGATCACGGCCCTCAACCGCTTCGTAGCCCGGTCGGCCGAAAGGGGCCTCCCCTTCTTCAAAGCACTCCGGTCTGCCAAGAACTTCCAGTGGACCCCCGAGTGCCAGAAGTCTTTCAAGGACCTCAAAAGGTATCTCGGCTCACCGCCTCTCCTCAGCAGCCCCAATCCAGGAGAAATGCTGTATATGTACCTGGCGGTTTCTGAAGGCGCGGTCAGCTCGGTCCTGACAAGAGAGGAGAGTAAGACCTAGAGGCCAATCTACTATGTTAGTAAACTACTCCGGGATGCTGAAACAAAATACACCCGGGTCAAAAAACTGGTGCTGGCCCTGATAACGTCGGTTCGAAGATTGCGGCCGTATTTCCAGGCACATTCCATGACAGTCCTCACCGACCAACCCATTAAGGCAGTGGTCCATCGTCCCGAGACGTCAGGAAGGATGGCCAAATGGGCTGTCGAGCTAAGCGAGCATGACATCCAATATCGGCCTTGCCCGGCCATCAAAGCGCAGGCCCTAGCCGACTTCCTTCTCGAATGCACCATTCGGAAGACGGCTCCGCTCCGGATTCCTCGGGGCATCCAAAACCAAGCACCCGGTGGCTGCTCCATGTCGACGGATCCTCAAACTCTGGTGGCTCCGGGGCAGGTCTGGTTCTAACCAGCCCCGAAGGAGCAACTTTCGAATATGGCATTAGATTCTCCGTCTCAGCTTCCAACAACAAGGCCGAGTACGAAGCTCTACTCGCCGGGCTCCGGATCGCCCGCGACCTGAAGGTGGAAAAGCTAACCGCCTTCACCGACTCTCAGCTGATTGCCGGACATGTGCAGGGAGAGTTCGAGGCCCGGGAGCCAAACATGATCCGATATCTCCAAGAGGTGCGGAACTTACTCTCTCACTTTTTTGAATTTGAGGTTGTCCAGATCCCTAGGGCCGAAAATGCTCGTGCCGACCTATTATCTCGGCTGGCAACTATGGAAACAATGGATGCCGAACATAAATTCCATTTGGAGACCTTGGAGAAGCCCAGCATCGCCGATGTTGATCGGGTAATGCAAATCGAGGCTGAGCCATCTTGGTTCGACCCGATCCAGAAATATCTCAAAGAAGGATCGCTCCTAGCCGACCGAAAGGAAGCCAGAAAGCTGAAGTTGCAAGCCACCAGCTATGTACTGATTGATGACCAGCTTTACAAGCGATCTTTCTCCGCGCCACTGCTCAGATGCCTTCGCCCGTCCGAGGCCGACTATGCCCTCCGGGAGGTACACGAAGGAATTTGCGGGAGTCATTTGGGAGCCGGTCCCTGTGCCACAAGGTGCTGCGCCAAGGGTACTACTAGCCGACCATGCAAAAGGATGCCGATGATCTCGTTCGAACCTGTGACCCCTGCCAGAAGCACTCCAATATTAGAGGCTCCCTCAGCAGTCTGGTTCCCATCTCCTCTGCTTGGCCCTTTGCTAAGTGGGGGATGGATATTCTGGGCCCCTTTCCCCTTGCTACAGGACAGCGGAAGTTCTTATTCGCAATCGATTACTTCACCAAGTGGGTCGAGGCCGAGGCAGTGGCTCAAATAACCGAAGCTCGAGCGAGAGACTTCGTGTGGAGGTCCATCATCTGCCGCTTCGGCCTCCCGCATACCATTATCACGACAACGGCAAGCAGTTCGATAATTCGAAGTTCAGGGAGTTCTGTGAAGAGCTTGGCATCACCCATCACCTAACCTCGGTGGGGCACCCGCAGGCCAATGGGGCGGCCGAAGTAACTAACCGAACTCTGCTCCAAGGAATCAAAGCTCGGCTCTCCAGAGCTCGTGGCAGGTGGGCAGATGAATTGCACCATGTTTTGTGGGCCTACCGCACCACCCCGAGAGTGCCCACAGGCGAGACCCCCTTTCGGATGGCTTTCGGCACAGAAGCCGTTATCCCGTGGAGATAGGACTCCCCTCTTTGCGGGTGGAGAGTTACTCGGAGGAGGCCAGCAACGAGCAGCTCCGCACCAACCTCGACCTAGTGGAAGAGATTAGAGAGAAGGCCCGGATCAGGATTGCCGCCTATCAGCAGAGGGTGTCCCGCTACCATGCCTCCAGAGTCAAAGGAAAATCCTTCTCTCTCGGCGACCTTGTCCTCCGGAAGGCATCCGTCTCCAAACCGCTGGAGCAAGGGAAGCTATCACCAAATTGGAAAGGCCCATACCAAGTAGCGGAAGTCGTCGGACCTAGTACCTACAAACTCCAGGATCTGGACGGGAAGTCCGTCCCCCGGACGTGGAACTCGGACAACCTCCGCATATACTATCAGTAGGGTACGCCCCTTTAACCTGCCCCATTCATAACTTTGGTGCTTTATTTCTTTGTCTGCAACACGATCAACCCTTTTGAAAGGTCGTGATAAGAAATAGAAACATCCGACCCATTCTCGGCTACAACCGATCTATCTACGTCAGAACCCCGTTCGTCCACTGGGCCGAGCTAAAAATCAAAATAGCGTGTTACGGCCGACCTAAACAATGCTCATAGCTTAGCTCGGATTCGGGCAGCTCACAAGCCCCGGCCAACCTAAGTATTCCCCCAGGTTATGTTCGGATTCGGCCGCTCACAAGCCCTGGCCGACCTAAAATGTTTTTAAAAGCTTAGCTCGGATTCGGGCAGCTTACAAGCCCCGCCGACCTAAGTATTCCCCCAGGTTACGTTCGGATTCGGGCCGCTCACAAGCCCCGGCCGACCTAAAATTTTTAAAGCTTAGCTCGGATTCGGGCAGCTCGCAAGCCCCAGCCGACCTAAGTATTCCCCCAGGTTATGTTCGGATTCGGGCCGCTCACAAGCCCCGGCCGACCTAAAATGTTTTTAAAGCTTAGCTCGGATTTGGGCAGCTCACAAGCCCCGACCGACCTAAGTATTCTCCTTAACCGACGTTCAGATTCGGGCTGCTCACAAGCCCCGGCCGACCTAAAATGTTTTCAAAGCTTAGCTCGGATTCGGGCAGCTTACAAGCCCCGGCCGACCTAAGTATTCCCCCAGGTTACGTTCGGATTCGGGCCGCTCACAAGCCCCGGCCGACCTAAAATGTTTTTAAAAGCTTAGCTCGGATTCGGGCAGCTTACAAGCCCCGGCCGACCTAAGTATTCCCCCAGGTTACGTTCGGATTCGGGCCGCTCACAAGCCCCGGCCGACCTAAAATGTTTTTAAAGCTTAGCTCAGATTTGGGCAGCTCGCAAGCCCCGGCCGACCTAAGTATTCCCCCAGGTTACGTTCGGATTCGGGCTGCTCGTAAGCCCCGGCCGAACCAAGCATAATCGTTGTACCCTCCCTCAAAAAGAACCAAAAACAAGTGCCGAAGCATGCAACGATGCAAAAATGCATCGCGAAAATAACAACTTCCCGGCACAAAAGAGACAGGGACCAAACGAAGAAGGAATGAAAAATTTCTTTATTACCTCATCGCAAGAAAAACTACAATCTCCTAAGAAGAGTTACAAGTGCACCAAAGCACAGGAAATAAAAACGAGTACATAGCTCTGCCGAACTGCCCCAAGCTAGCTTCGGTTAACGACGATACTTTGGCGTCTGACCCAAGAAATCAAACAAACCACGAAACGGTCAGCTCGCCTGGACAGTTGACGAAGCTGACCCTCCACGGCCCCCCTCGAACGAACCAAGAGGTCCAAAAGGAGGCATGGCCCACGGATGCTGATTCTGGGGACCCGGGCAAACCAGCCAGCTCCCCCAGGGCGGGATGTTGGATCACAGGCCATCGCCCGGCCGAAAAGCTGGGGACCATCAGACCCCCATTGCTCCCATATTTTCCTCCCCGTGGCAAGGATTTCCCTCAGAGAAGGGATGAGAATCCAGACCAGCGGAGGAGGGAGGCTCCGTGCGTGCTATGGGGGTGTCGATACACTTCCTACCTTACGCCCCCCTATAGCGAACCACAAAGGACACACGGGAAGCGCATATGTGCACTCTCCATATGATCTCTGTGGCTCCCCTGTGCGCTCTCCATATGATCTCCGGGGCTTATCCCCTCAGGGCGAGCCAACCTCCAGTGGCTCCTTCGTCACCCAGCTATCCGGGGGAGAATGACTTACGAAAGAAAAGTTCGGTCCTCCACTCGAAACACCAAAGATATGGGCATTGTGGAAGCTCCAATAGGGAAGGAAACTTAGAGGATGGTCTAACACGACCCCTCTTCCCTCTTTTTTATAGACAGAAATGAACCGAGAGGAGCTATCAAAGCCGGAAGCCCGAGATTCAAAACACCTAACCCATTCCACCACGTGGCCTCCCAGGATGAAAGCAGCGCCCCATTGCGCACCAAGCCCATCGCCTGAACCATGACGCACGCAAAGATTTCCTTTGATCCCGAATCATGGTTGTTAAACATAGAAAATGCCCACTGATCTTACGGAAACTGACAGATCCAGGAGATCATCCTACGAAAGCGACATCCTCCAATGGTGAATGGGTGTGCGCCGTACGCCAAAACGGCCTGCGTGGAAAAAGACCAACGCCATAAAAGCCTTCCGGAAAGCGCCAGAATAGCTTTTTGCTCCTCACAGAGCCATATTATCAACTCCGGCAAAATAAAAACCGATTTTCCTATGGAACAGTAGAGCACTGGCAGGGTAGCGAAAAGCACAAAAATCGACCTGCCTCATCCGTCGGCCCTAGCCAACCTATTTCATCCGTCGGCTCTAGCCGACCTGCCTCATCCGTCGGCCCTAGCCGACCTATTGTGCCCGTCAGCCCTAGCCGACCTACCTCACGTCGGCCCTAGCCGACCTATTGTGCCTGTCGGCCCTAGCCGACCTATTTTATCCGTCGGCCCTAGCCGACCTGCCTCATCCGTCGGCCCTAGCCGACCTATTGTGCCCGTCGGCCCTAGCTGACCTGCCTCATCTATCGGCCCTAGCCAACCTATTTTGCCCATCGGCCCTAGCCGACCTGCCTCATCCGTCGGCCCTAGCCAACCTATTGTGCCCGTCGGCCCTAGCCGACCTACCTCACCCGTCGGCCCTAGCCGACCTATTGTGCCCGTCGGCCCTAGCCGACCTATTTCATCGTTGGCCCTAGCCGACCTGACCCATCCGTCGGCCCTAGCCGACCTATTGTGTCCGTCGGCCCTAGCCGACCTGCGTCACCCGTCGGCCCTAGCCGACCTATTTCCTCCGTCGGCCCTAGCTGACCTGCCTCATCCGTCGGCCCTAGCCGACCTACCTCACCCATCGGCCCTAGCCGACCTATTGTGCCGTCGGCCCTAGCCGACCTATTTCATCCGTCGGCCCTAGCCGACCTGCCTCATCCGTCAGCCCTAGCCGACCTATTGTACCTGTCGGCCCTAGCCGACCTGCCTCACCCGTCGGCCCTAGCTGACCTATTTTGCCCATCGGCCCTAGCCGACCTATTTCATCCATTGGTCCTAGCCGACCTGCCTCATCCGTCAGCCCTAGCCGACCTATTGTGCCCATCGGCTCTAGCCGACCTACCCCATTTCTCAAGCTTTAGTCAATCTATTGCATCGCTCAGCCTGAACCAAGCCAGATCGTCTCTCGGTTCATCCGTCAAGGCTATCGCCCCACCTTGGCCCCAACCAATACGATCCCTCGAATCCTGAGATAAAAACGACCAAACGGCGCCAACAAGCCATAAGTCGCTTGCGATTGAGGCGAAATTCGAAACAAAGGACCGCCCAAGAAAAGCATTCAAGTGGAAGCGGAAAGTTCATTCATTAAAGAACTTCAGCAGAGTTACATCTCGAAAGCAAAACGTAGAAGTAACTTTCAAGAGCCAGGAGCCGTATCAATTCCGGGAGAACCCTCAATTACGCCTGCAGAGGCACGACTTGATTCACCCTTTTCGAGTGTCTTCGCCTCCTTGGCGACAGCCTACGAATGTCCTCCAGAAGCTGCGGCCTCGCTGGGACCCGGGGGTACCAAGATCGGTGTCCGAAGCATCGATGTACTCATCCTCTTCTTCACCCCCGGAGTCACTGACATCAAGAACTTGAACATCCAAGAAAGAGAGATCCCATTCTGGATGCTCACTGGATATCTTGTTTCTGCATTCTTCCACTCCGAGTTGGAAGGCATCAGAACAAATTACGTCATGTTCGCCCTTGAGCATGGCGAGTCACATCTCAGCCTCGGCCATTTGGCTCTGCGATAGGGCAACTTGCCCCTCAATTTCCATGACCTGAGCCCGCAGAAGGACAATTTGCTCCTCGGACTCACCGACCCACGCCTTGAGTTTCAAACTCCTATCTCGGCTAGATGCCAGCTCACCTTGCAAGGCCCGATTGTCTAGCTCCAATTTTGCCATCTGCGAAGCCAGAATCAGTCGGCGCCACGAGGAACCAACAAAGGAAACTAAAAAAGGGAATAGGATCGAACCTCCTCCTTTTGCCGAGCCAACCTTTTGGTCAGCTCCTCGACCTCGCCCCTGGCCCTCGCTTTGTCGGCCCTGACCAGCTCGACCCTTTCTTGGAGAGCGTTAATCCTTGACTGCTTATCCTCGACTTCTCCCCGGGCTTGAGAGAGCTCGTCACTCAGCCATGCTATCGTCCCCTCGTGCCATTTAGCGTTGACTTTCAAGTCGGCAACATCGCGATCGCGCCGCTGCAGCTTCTCCTCTACTTCATTGAGCATTCTGGCCAGGCGGCTTCTCTCGTCGGCAGCCTCCTTCCCCAGCCGGCCCAGACTCTCGTTATGTTCTTTATGCATCGCCTCCACTTCCTCAGAATGCTTGGACCTAATTCGAGCCAACTCCAAGCACGCGTCTTCGCTCTTCGCTAGGAGCCCCTGCAACTCCTCCACTTTAAGCTTTTGCTTAGACGCTTCGGCTAGAGAGGCCTGATACGATGCCCTCATCCCCGCCAAGCTTTCGTTGCTAGCGGCCAGGAGTTACTCGAACCTCTGGATGCCTCCGCTCGTGATCGGAGTTCGGCGCTGGCTCTCTTGGCTTGGACGCCAGCCCCCGTTGCCAAACTCAAACACCATCACATCGCCCGAGAAAGCAAAACACTCTATAGGATAAAGAACGAGTAAGAACATGCAACCAAGTCAGCCGAAAAGCATCCGCTACCCAAAGTGGTGACTCACCCGAGAGGCATAGGCCCTTGTCATCTTCATGAGGGTCGGATTGTCGATGTTGGGAAGAAGATGGATGTTTTCGGCCACACCCTGCTGCCCGAACGCGGCATCAACCAACTCCAAATCCACAAACTTGTCCGCTGAGAGATCCGCACCCGGGTACAGAGCCGACCTCATCAAAGCGGAGAACGCCTCCTCAACATCCATGTTCGAGCTGCTGGGCTGGCCGTCTCCACCCGAGGAGTCAACCCGAGCAACCTCCGACTGGGAAGCCTTCAACCTCCCAGCCTCCTTTACCAGAATTCTGGCCTGGGCTTCCTTAGACAACTCGGCCAACCCAAGTGCCAGCCTTCCCAAAACCTTTTTGGAAGGAGTCTCCATTGCGGGACTCTCGTCTTGCTGTGCCCCCTCTCCCGATCCATCTCCCTCGGTCACGGTCACCTGTGTCTTCTCTGCAGGCTCTGCTGAAACCTCTATCCAACTTTCTTCTTGAACCGCTGCGGGTGACCTAACGTCGCCATCCCCGGACTCTCCCACAGGAGGCCCCAAAGTAGGGAGCTCACCCCGAACCTCACCGACTGCGGCCGCTCCCTCTTGCTCTCCTACCGAGGAGTAAACCTCGGTCGGGGAGAGCCCACAAGAAACAATGACTTCCACCGAATCCGTCGTCGGCTCGTCTTTCAAAGGGGATGTAGCCCAATGAGCCAATGGAATCTCGTCCGAGCTATCTGATAGTTCCACCACAGGGGGACAAGGGATCTCAACTGTCCTCCTCAAATCCTCCCTCGCTTCTGACGCTCCTGCCATGATCACTCCGGCATCCGGCGAGCATCTTCCAGAAGTATGAGCCCTCTTCTCGGGCCTACTTCTCTCGCGCCGCTACTCTCCCCTGGGCGCTTGCCCTTCTTCTTCTTGATAAGGCCTACAACTCAGACCTCTTGGCTGCGAAAGCAAAGAGCATGCAGTTAAACCCAAACACGTCTGCCTGGATAAAAAACAGCAGAAAAGAGAAAAGGGGGGACCTACCATGCGGGTCCAGAGGGCTAAGCCCGGCAGCGAAAAGAGCACCCTCCGATAACAAATCGTTGGCCGAGAACACCTGGCCATTGCGGAGAACATCCAAATCTTTCTCCTCCCGCTCGGACAAAACCGGATGCGCTTCCGCATCCCGAACAAAATTTCCCTATCTCCGAGGGAAGTCGGAGCCAATGTTCCCCTGGGCAATGACGAATCGACTCTTCCATCCCTTTATGGAGGATGGCTTATCCGCAATCGTTTTGAAGGACCTCCGGGGTCCGATGTAAGGCCACTCCGATTTCCTCCGGGTATCAGATAATAGCAAGCATGGAAAAGTGGGAGAGTGGCGATAACCTGAATCTGATGACACATTGAGATAAATCCGATGATACTCCGCCAGCTATTGGGGGCCACCATCGTCGGACAGATGTTGTAATGTGTCATGATCTCCTTCACCAAGGGATGAAGAGGAAACTGGAAACCTGCTTTCAAATTGTCCTCATAAATGAAGACTCCATGCTCCAGATCCCGCGAGACCCTGTGCTCGGGTCCCGGCAATCGCAGAACGNGGGCCACCATCGCCGGACAGATGTTGTAATGCGTCATGATCTCCTTCACCAAGGGATGAAGGGGAAACCGGAGTCTGCTTTCAAACTGTCCTCATAAATGAAGACTCCATGCTCCAGATCCAGCAAGACCCTGTGCTCGGGTCCCGGCAATCGCAGAACAATGTCCGGGGGTATACCATACCTCTGGCGGATCCTCCCCACATCCTCAGCGATGATCTCCGAAGCTACGTCGTCAGGGCTCATCATCCTCCTAGCTGAAAAAAGCACCAGGCGAAATGGCAAATGGGGTGGAGGACGGAACTCTCCAGGGAATAGAATGAGAGGATATTGCGAACAGATGCAGCGCTACTCTCGCTTTGCTTCCCCCCGAAGGAAGCCATATTGAGAAGATGAGGCGCTTCGTCTGAGGCGTCCGGAACCACCTCGACAAACGCTGCGTGAATCAGAGTTTGCTACGTGGCATTTCCCCAACCGTCGCTCCTGATGGAGCCTTACCCACGAAGGCATGATGACCGCGCTGCATTAATTAGGGCATCATTGCGTGGGCTATCCAAACCGGATCATCCCATCCAAAGCATGCCACCTGGACTTATACTCCCTATGCCCGAACCTACGCTTCGAACTAGGGAGTGGAGGGCATCTGTTGGGGGATAAAATTGTCATGCGTCATTAATCGTGCACGCGGCTAAGGTCAGCCCTGATTCCCATTCGATTGAGCGATGCCCGCCAAGGATAGGTTGGCGAATTGAGATGCTCCAGCCCCTCAACGAACCAGGGGTCCTCGAGGTGCCAACCTATCCCGTCTCTCGGCCCCAGCCGAGCTACCGACCTTCGTCTGTAGGCTCCTTCAGTCGACCTACCCCATCTCTCGGCCCCAGCCGAGCTACCGACACCTCCAAGGCCGGCATCCTCCCAGCCGGCCTCAGCACTCTCATCCACCTCCAAGACCAGCACCTCCAAGGCCAGCACCCCGAAGACCGTCGACCCCGAAGGCCGACACCTCCAAGGCCGGCACCTCCAAGACCGTCGGCCCCAAAGGCCGACACTTCCAAGACCGGCACCTCCAAGGCCGGCACCCCGAAGATCGTCGGCCCCGAAGGACGACACCTCCAAGGCCGGCACCTCCAAGGCCGGCACCTCGAAGACTGTCGGCCCCAAAGGCCGACACCTCCAAGACCGGCACCTCCAAGGCCGGCACCCCGAAGACTGTCGGCCCCAAAGGCCGACACCTCCAAGACCGGCACCTCCAAGACCGGCAACCCAAGACCATCGGCCCCAAAGGCCGACACCTCCAAGACCGGCACCTCTAAGGCCGGCACCCCGAAAACCGTCGGCCCCGAAGGCTGACACCTCCAAGACCGGCATCTCCAAGGCCGGCACCTCGAAGACCGTCGGCCCCAAAGGCCGACACCTCCAAGAACGCCACCTCCAAGGCCGGCACCCCGAAGACCGTCTGCCCCAAAGGCCGACACCTCCAAGATCGGTACCTCCAAGGCCGGCACCTCGAAGACCGTCGGATCTAAAGGCCGACACCTCCAAGACTGGCACCTCCAAGGCCGGCACCCCAAAGACCGTCGGCCCCAAAGGCCGACACCTCCAAGACCGGCATCTCCAAGCCTGGCACCTCCAAAGACCGATACCTCCAAGGCCGGCACCCCGAAGACCGACGGCCCCAAAGGCCGACGGCTCCAAGAACGATAGCCCCAAAGGCCGACAGCTCCATGACCGACGGCTCCAAGACTGACGGCCCCAAAGGCCGACACCTCCAAGGCCGGCATCCTCCCAGCCGGCCTCGGCACTCTCATCCCGGCCGGCCCCGCCTGATCCAAGTCGGCCCTGACACTCTTCTCAGCCGGCCCTGGCATGTCCAAGCCAGGAGGCCCTGGCACTTCTCAGCCAGCCACGGCGTGTCCAAGCCAGGCAGCCCCGGCACCTCTCAGCCGAGCCTCCGCCTGCCATGATGACTGAACCACAGTGTTCAAAACACCTCTGCAGAATCTGGTGCGGGAGAGTTCAAATTCACTATAACAGAATAAGATTCCAAACAAGGAATCATACCAAGTTGTGGCCTATGACCTACAATAGTGGCCTAGGGACCACGTAGCCACTGAGTCTCCAGCCATCGGCCAGCTCTCCCTGCCTCCCAGCCGTCGATCCTCTAACTAATCATATACGGATCCTACTGGCCCTGTAACAACCTGATTCGAATCCGTTTCGAATCCCAACAACTTTCAAACCTTTCAGAAGATGCTCAAGATCCAGGTGACTGCTTATAAATACTACCACCCTCAAGCCTCTCAGGTACGGGCATTCTCGGACGCTATTCCCCTTCTTTTTCTCTCTGCGCACTTGCTCACTCTACGGCTCTGAGCCTTCTATTCTACCATTGTTGCTCTGCCCAGAGCCCTCTGGAGGAACTCTCCAGCGAGAGCCTTCTCCCCTCATCTTGTTGCCCGTCGGTCCCTTACTGACTTGAGCGTCGAAGGGTCTTCCGCGGAGGGTCACCCCCAGCGCCTCTCACTTGTAGGCTTCCTTGCAGGTCCGCCCAGGAGGGAGCTCGATCAGGAGACCGGACGCGCCCGAGTTGGAGAGCGGATTTCGGCGACAACAATTATAGCCATTCATTCTTAGAAAGATAGCATTATTGGAAACTATCTTGATCAGCATGCCATTACATTTTTGGAAGATTAGTGTTCACATACAAATGCTTTAGTTATATAATATGGCGCAAAAACATTAATCCAAGTATGGTATTCTTTAAGATGTAATAAGGCCTGATTGCGTCGTTTTTATTATAGCCATTCATTCTTAGAAAGAGAGCATTATTGGAAACTATCTTGATCACATTCCTAGCATGCCATTTTATTGTTGGAAGATTAATGTTCACATACAAATGCTTTAGTTATATAATATGGCACAAAAACATTAATCCAAGTATGGTACTCTTGAGAAGTAATAAAGCCTGATTGCATCATTTTTGTTGTAGCCATTCATTCTTAGAAAGATAACATTATTGGAAACTATCTTGATCACATTCCTAGCATGCCATTACATTATTAGAAGATTTAGTCTGATTGGCAACAAATTTGATCACCTTTCTTTTCATGGCCATGGGCCCAGGGTTACTTTCCTACATTGCCAAATTTCTTCATTCTTATTATGACTTTCTCAAATCATTGGGATTTGATTCTTTGCGAACATTGTCTCTCTCTATTGTGTGTGTGCATGTATTTATGTATGTACATGAAAAATCTATTTTCTTTTTTCTTAACTATATATCTCATCAACTTAATTCAACTCATCTAAGCCTTTTCCCAACTACACGGGTCGGCTACATGAATATACTTCCTCCACTTTGCTCTATTTAGGACTAAGTCGACACTCAAATTATACATAGTTATATCTTCATATTAGTTTAGATCTACCTCTATCTCTATCATTACCATAAATTTTTAAAAGATTACTCTTTCTAATTGAAGCATCTAAAGGACTACATTGTATATGTCCAAACCATCATAATCGGTTATCTCTTATTTTATCTTCAATTAGGGCTACTCCTATCATTTCTCGTATATGTGCATTTCTAATTCTATCTTTTAAAGTTTTGCTACATATCCATCTTAACATCCGCATTTCTATTATACTTAATTTATTTACATATTGCTTCAGTATCGCCCAACACTCTATTCCATATAACATAGCTGGCCTAATCGCAGTTTTATAAATTTTTTCTTTCAATTTTAATGAAATGTGTGATCATATAATACTCCGAAGCACTCCACTTAATCCATCCTGCTTTAACTCTATGATTCATATCTTCACCTATTTTACCTTCTTGCTGGATAATTGATCCCAAATAACTAAATTTTTTACTTTTTTAGATCTCTTGGTTTGCAATCTTCATTATCTTCATTTGTATTTCTACTTCCACTAAAATTACATTTCATGTATTTAGTTTTAGTTCTACTAATCTTACAACCTTTAGATTCTAAAACCTCTCTCCAAATCTCTAGCTTAGCATTTACTTTAGATTTAGTTTTATCAAATTAACTATATACCTCCTTACAACCATAAATATGGGAGCATGATTCATTTTGCAGTCACAAAGTTCTAGGTTAGTATATCCAAATAAATGAAACAAAAAAGTACAGTACATCAATGCATACCACTCTATACCGAAGGTACCTAACCATACTAGTACTGAACTAAGATTCAATACTCTCACTTTTAACCCCTACTCCCCTCTCCATCCTCAATTAATCCTTCTTTTGGATATTTCCTATCAACATGCAGGCCATATTGGATTGAGGGGAAATAATGATGGAGAGACCTATTTCAAAGTAAGGGTGGTCACCAAGGAGTTCGAAGGGAAAAGTGTGATTGAAAAGGCACCGGCTTGTTGATGACTTGTTGCAAAAGGAGTTGTAGAGTGGATTGCGTGCCCTCGCCATAGTTGCAAAGACTCCATCTAAAGCCAAGTTCAGGTCCTCTATCGTGGTGGTTCCAGCACCTACCACCGTCAACTTAGTGGCCATCGAAGTCTGACTGCATGCATGTTAGTCCCGGGCTCTTCATCTCCATCCCCGAGTGGGCTGGATGTTGGCCCCATTAAACAATGCGCTCAACTCAGCCAAGGAGCTCCTTCAGAGTGCTCAAAACCTTCTTTCCAAACAAAAAAAAAAAAAAAAAAGAAAGAAAGAAAGAAAGAAATTCAGCCCAAGCTTGGGTTGGGCTTGATCCTAAATTTTATAAATTTTTTCTAAGCCCAATGCTCGAAAAATTTGTAGGCTGGACTTGGACAAGAGTGTGACCCGACCCAACTCAGCCCATTCCTAGCCCTATATGCAATGTTCTTCTCATATGCATTCTAGGCACATTAATATTATCCCTCAATAGGTAATATCTGAAAAATTGAAAAATATAAATGTAATTACCGACAATGACTATTAGGGATGGCAGTAAGATAGGTTGGGGTTGGTTTGCCCTCTCTGTCCCTATCTTCGACTTCCCATGTCCCACCTCATCCTTGTCCCATGCCTTCTCGGGCCAATAAATTTAGTCTTCATTCCTCATCCTTGGTCCTAAGGGGATGGGATCTCCAACCTTGCCCTATTGCCCCACCTAAACTGGTTAACTACACTAACTTATAAAAAACATGTTTTCCTTTGGTTATAGTCTAGTAATACAAACTTTCAACAAGCATAACATAAGCATCTTTTAGCTCTTCATGTTTTTAAATTTCAATGTTAGATTTTAGACCACCTAAGTAGCTAATATTTGTGATTGTTTTATCAGAATTAAGGAATCATTTTGTTTTATTAAAGAATGAGGTTTTATTAATATATTAAAAGTTTCTAAGATGAACATGGATATTTTATCTTTCTTGATGAATATGTTAGTTGCTTCTTATAAAGCAATGTAGCCGCAAAGGTGAAGCCCTGCTTCCAAATCAAGTCCAGCAAGAGCCAAGATGGAGTCCTGCTCTCAAATTGAGCCCAATTCCATCAAAAGTGGAGCTATGCTTCAAATTCGAGCCTAACCTGAATGAAAGTAAAGCCCTACTCCCAACTGAAGCATGACTCGACCTAAAGTAAAGACTTAGCGCAAAATCGAGCCTGGCTCAACCTAAAGTAGAGTTCTGCTCTTAAGTCAAGTCTGACTCGACTCAAAGTGGAGCCTTGCTCCAAGTTTGAGCCCGACTTAACCTAAATTAGAGCCGTGCTTGCAATTCAAGCTTGACCTTCCCAAAGTGGAGCCTTGTTCCCAAATCAAGCCCGACACAATGCAAACTCAACCCAAAATGGAGCCCTGCTTGCAATTTGAGCCCAACTCAACCTAAATTGGAGCCATGCTAGTAATTCGAGACTAACTCGATTCGAAGTAGAGCCTTACTCCCAAATCAAGTCCAACTCAACCAAAAACAAAACCCTACTCGAACTGAAGTAGAGCTCTGCTTCTAATTCGAGCCCAACTTAGCCTAAAGCAAAGCCCTACTCCCAATTAAAGCCCGACTTGACCTAAAGTGGAGCCATTCTTAGCTCGAGCTTAGCTCGACTCACTACCAATTCGATCTTGAGTCCATCTAAAGTGGAGCCCTACCCCCAAATCGAGCCTAACTCGATCTAAAGCAAGTCCTACCCCCAATTCGAGCCTGAATTGACCTAAAACAGAGCTTTGCTCTCAATTTTAGCTCAAATCCAGCGAAGCTTTGCTCCAAAATCAAGTTTGACTCAATCCAAAGTGAAACCTTACTTCCAAATCCAGCCTGAATTGACCAAAAGTGAAGCCTTAACTTCAAAATCCAAAATCCAAAATTCAACATTCAAAATCACCTTAAAATATAACACCCAAATGTAATCATGTAAAATTCAAAATCCAAAATCATGTAAAATCTAAAATTTTAAAACTCAAAATTTAAAATCAAAAATTTAAAATCCAAAAGTCCAAAATTGAAAGTTAGAAATTCAAAAGATCAAGTTAAAAAAATCAAAATTCAAAATCATCTTAAAATCAAAAACTCAAAATTTAAAGTCTAAAATTAAAATCCCAAAATCATCAAAAAAATCTAAAATTCAAAAGATCATCTAAAATTCTAAAATTTAAAATAAAAAATTCAAAATTCAAAATTGAAAATAAATTTAAAAGCCAAAATTTAAAATTCAAAAATCTAAAAGTCAAAATCATTCAAAATTCAAATTTAAAAATAAAATTCAATATTTAAAGTCATCTTAAAATCTAAAATCACATAAAAAACTAAGATTCAAAATTTAAAATGCAAAAGATCATCTAAAAAAATTTAAAAATATAAAGCTCAAAAGCATTCAAATTCAAAATCCAAAATCTTGAAAAAATTTAAAATGCAAAATTTTAAATTAAAAGATCATCTAAAAAGAAAAAATTCAAAATTATCTGAATTTCAAAATCTAAAATTCAAAATTGAAAATCAATTTGAAATCTAAAATCTAAAAATCTAAAATTCAAAATCAAAAATATTTAAAAATTGAAAATTCATAATTATCTTAAAATCTAAAACTCCAAATTAATAAATTTAAATTCAAAATCAAAAAACAAGTCTAAGATTTAAAATTTAAAATACAAAAGATCATCTAAAAATCTAAAATTCAAAAATCTAAAACTCAAAATCATTCAAAATTCGAAATTAAAAATAATTTAAAATTTAAAATCTTAAATCATGTAAAAATCTAAAATTTAGATTCAAAAGATCAACTAAAAAGATAAAATTCAAAATCATTTTAAATTCAAAATCTAAAATTCAAAATTGAAAATCAATTTGAAATCCAAATTCAAAATCTAAAATTCAAAATCACTCGAAATCTAAAAATAACTTAAAATTTAAAATTTAAAATACATGGTTATTTTAAAATCTAAAACTCAAAATTAATCTCTAAAATTCGAAACCAAAATCATCTAAATATCTTAAATTCAAAATTTAAAATTCAAAAGATCATCAAAAAAATCTAAAATTCATTATTTAAAATCATCTTAAAAACAAAACTCGAAACTTAAAATCTAAAACTAAAAATCCAAAATCATCCAAAAATCCAAAGATCAAAATTTAAAATTTAAAACATCGTCTAAAAATATATAATTCAAAAACTAAAATTCAAAATTTAAAATCATCGTAAAATCTAAAACTCCAATTAAAATCAAAACTTAAAAATCCTAAGGTGATCTAAAAATCTAAAATTTAAATTCAAAATCATCTAAAATTCAAAACCTAAAATTCATAATTAAAAATCAATTGAAAATTGAAAATTCAAAATTCAAAATCATTTTAAAATCAAAAACTCAAAATTTAAAATCTAAAATAAAAAATTAATTTAAAATCTAAAATTCAGATTTCAAAATTCTAAGTCATCTTAAAAATCTCAATAACTTTGATGTATAACCAACCCCATCTTATCCAATCCCATCTAAAAATATCCTTCTACACTCTTATCCCTTTTCTTAACCCCACCTAAAAATATGTAACCGTATTCCTTATATCACTCCAACAAATAACATATTGCTAGACAAAATTCATACCGTAAGGTAGCCATAGTCTCACGTCCAAGAGCAAATCAGGCTAGCAAATTTAATTTTTTTTACTAACTCAAACAAAATCTGCAAAGAATGCAACCATCGGTAAAATATCAATTTACTCTTAAACTTGTAACGGAAGAATGAGTTGAAGCACAAGTAATGACTATTACAACTTGAGCACACTATGATTAAATCTGATAGATGTTCCTAACTTCCTAAAATAGATGTCATGATAACAATTTAATAAGATGGAGAGAAGAGAACTCTCAGATTTTAAACTGATGAGAGGACGTACAAAGATGTGGATGACACAATAAATGTTCTGATAGATTAATCCATATTGTAACTTGCTTTCTCATAGAACTAACAGAAAAAAAAATACAAAACACAAGTTAGTTGACCTCTAGCTTCAATGATACTACATAGAAATAAAACTAGAAGTTAGCAGATCCATTTCTTTACTTTCACCAATTTATTAATTCTTCACACAACTGCAAAGACCACCACCTTTGGCATTGCAATCCTATCCAACAACAAAAATATAGAAGTAGAATATCAAAAATGAGACTTCAAATAGGGTCTAACTTGATAGGACTAGCCATCATAGGAGGCGGCCCTGAGATCTAGGCGGCCCCTGAGACCTAGGCGGCCCCCGGGCCTTAGACGGCCCTGAGACCTAGGCGGCCTCTGGACCCCAGGCGGCCCCCGGGACCTTAGGCGGCCCTGAGACCTAGGTGGCCCCTGGGCCTTGGGCAGCCCCAGGGACCTAGGCAGCCCCAGAGCCCTAGGCGGCCCCTCCCGGTCTTACTTCTAGAGCTCTCTAGCTGCCCTCATATTAGAAGCACTTAATACGACAAACTGTCGTGTCTGGATAAGGCTCGAAAGTCGTCGACCATCATTATGCTTTAATTGACTCGTGTAAGACAAACTCTGGAAAGTCGTCGTCCATTGAAAAACTCAGATAAAGGAGGTATTGATTACCTACTTTAGAGTCAAATAACTTTCCACGAATTCTGACATTCCCTTGGAAGGATCAAATTTCATCATGAAGATCCCAAACTTCGTGAGCAAGCAAGCTCCTAAAGATTCCGAGGACAACTAATTAAGAACGACTACGTGGCGAGCGCTAGGACAAAAAAAGAAAGGAGAAGAGAAGAGGGGGAGATATAAGGTGAGTGGCGATACTATTGAAGGGGACCTTCTTTTGGACAAAAAAAAGAGAAGAAAGGAAGGCTCTGGATCCTTCTTCTTTCATTCGAATTCCAAAAATTCAAGGCTAGTTCTCGATCATTAATACCCGAAGCCTGTAGAGTCTTCTGGGTGATCAAGCAACATCAGATTGGCACGCCAGGAAGGGGTCAACGTTGCGGTATTAAGCCTTTGGATATGGATACAAGATCGACAGGGGAGAATCTTTCCAATCAGTCCGGGGGGCACATCTCGCTCTCTGATTGTATTGGGAAACCTCTTTATCCAGCTGAACCGACAAGGGACAGCCCTCCTTTTCTTTCTTCACCATTACTAGCGCCAGCTACTCCCCAGGACCAGTTGGCCACCATTACACGGCAGGTTCAAGCTCTTGTCGGAATGGTTCAGCAGCTACAGGAGCAGCATTCTAGAGGAGTTAGGCAACAGCCCGAACCGCCACCGCCACTCAGATCGGCTACTCCTGTCAGCCGACAGTCCGCCCGAAGGAGGTCTCCTCCAGTGAGGCCTCTCTACCCTTCCACCTCGCCGGACCTCATTTCAAGGCTCCCGAGGTGGTTCGCATTCTCTTACCCGCTCCTCGGGCAGCCCTCATGTCAAGCGGCGCCGAGGGAAGAAGCCCCACGTGGAGCACCGCTGATGGCGTCGTCGATCCTTCTCTCATTCCCCTGAACCAGCCGGGGAAATATGACTGACCAGATGGAGAGGCACCTCAACGAGCAGGACCGGAGACTGGATGAGCTTACCCAGAGACTTAACAACCAACCAGGGTCATATTAGGACACCCGCCCTCCCCTTACCGGCGGGTTATGGAGGAACCCATTCCAAAGAGGTTCCGTTTTCCTCAACTAGGCCCTTATGATGGTACTACTGATCTTGGATCACTTGGAAAGCTACAAGGCTATTATGCAGGTCCAGGGGGCAACTGACGCCTTTTGTGTATTGCCTTCCGGCCACCCTCCGAAAGGCTGCCCATGCTTGGTATTCTCGTCTGCCTCCACGCAGTGTTGATTCCTTCCGGCAACTGGAGAGATCTTTCTTAACCCATTTTGATGTTGGAAGATTCCCAGGTGGCGGATAGTTTGTTTTCTGTACAGAAAAAGGAAGGAGAGTCCTTAAAAGATTTTGTGAATCGGTTCAAGGTGGCGGCCCTGAGGTCTATCATCTTGGTGATGCTGTAGCTACTCTGGCTCTGAAGCAGGGGCTTCGCCCCTTCCGCTTCACCTATTCTCTAGACAAGAGACCTCCCTGTTCTTATGCTGATCTCTTAAGTCGTGCGTAGAAATACATCCGCACCGACGAGGCTGATTCATCTCGGAGGGGTACCGAAGGGAGAACCAGCAAAAGGCCGGCCGCCCGGAGTTAAGCGGGCCTCCTCCTAAGAAGGCCAAACTTTCGCATCGTCCGACTGACCGCCGTACGAGCCTTGCCCCCAGGGAAGACCATCTCACACCCCTCCTCGCTCCCCGAGCTCATATCCTCATGGAAATTGAAAACGAGCCTTATCTACGCGTCCTCCTCCGTTGAAGAAAGGCGCTGCACGTGATAAAAGCCGCTACTGCCGCTTTCATAGAGATTACAGTCACGACACTGAGGAGTGCCGTAATCTGAAGCAGGCCATTGAAGAGCTCATTCAGAGGGGATATCTTGGACAGTACATTTAGAAGAAGGAAACTCCGCCTGTTCCAGCCTTAATGGGACCCTCTCCTATTCAGGCCAACATTGACAACACTCCGACGTAAAGGATGGTGGGCATGATCACTCACGAGGGGGCATCATCCTCTAAGAGGCCAAGAGGAGGGGGGGGGGAGCTAGAAAATGTAATCCCTTTTAAGGGAGATATAGCGGGGGGTAGTACTGTAAAAGATGATAGCGTCGTTGTTTCCATGACAATCGCTAAATACCCTGTAAGGAGGATTCTAATTGATAGTGGAAGCTCTGCCAATGTGCTTACCTATGATGCATTTCTTCAAATGGATTTGTCTCCTGACTCTCTTCGACCTGTGACTGCTCCTTTAGTCGGTTTCACAGGGGACTCTATACGGGTGGAGGGTGAGATTATCCTGCCTGCGACAGCAGAATCACCGCCGCGCCAGAGCACGGTCATGATGGATTTTCTGGTGGTCCGGGTTCCCATGGTGTATAATGCCATTCTCGGCCGGCCTGGGTTGAACATGCTGGACGCAGTCATATCAACTAGGCGTCTACTAGTGCAATTCCCCACTAATCAGGGAATTGGCGAAATGTATGGAGAGATGAACTCGGTGAGGCCCTGTTACCATCTGGCTCCCAGCCCTCAGATGGCAATAATTCCCCCAGTCACCGAGCCGTTCGACTTTAGAGAGACCGAACGGAGAGGAGAGCCGGCGGAGCATTTGATATCTTACCCTCTGGAAGATGGCTCGGCGAAGATTGTACAAGTCGAAACTCCTTCCCCCTGAAGCCTGGAGCCAGCTCCTCGCCATCTTGCGGGCGAATGCGGATGTCTTTGCTTGGAAGATGACGAACATGGTTGGTATCCCTCCAGGGGTAATTACCCATGAGCTTAACATCAACCCAGGATGTCGGCCGATCCGCTAGAAGAAAAGAAGTTTTGCCCTTGAGCGGCAAAGAGCCATAGATGAGGAGGTGGACAAATTGCTTATGGCCGGTCACATTCGAGAGACAAAATATCTGACTGGTTAGCTAATGTGGTCATGGTCCGTAAGGCCAGTGGAGCGTGGAGAATCTGCATTGACTATACTGACCTTAACAAGGCCTGTCCCAAGGACAGTTTTCGCTGCCACGGATCGACCAGCTGGTGGATTCTACCTCTGGGTATGAGCTCCTTAGCTTCATGGATGCTTTCTTGGGATACAATCAAATAAAAATGAATCCTCCGGATGAAGAACATACTTCTTTTATCACTGAGAAGGACATTTATTGTTACAAAGTAATACCTTTCGGATTGAAGAATGCAGGAGCCACCTACCAAAGGCTAATGAACAAGGTTTTCAATGACCAGCTCGGCCGCAACATGAAGTGTATGTAGATGATATGCTGACGAAGAGCACTTGTGCTGCCAATCATGTTGCTAACTTGCAAGAAACGTTCCACAACCTCCGGCTCCATGGGATAAAACTTAACCCGTGCAAGTGCGCCTTCGGGGTCACCGCCGGAAAATTTTTGGATTTCCTAGTAACCCGGCGAGGAATTGAAGCAAACCCGGAGAAGATTCAAGCTATTCTTAATATGAGGCGGCCGGCCTGCAAGAAGGAGGTATAACAACTACCGGAAGGATAGTCGCCTTGAGCCGTTTCTTGTCGAGATCCGCAGAGAAGTGTTTGCCTTTCTTTAAAGTCTTATGCAAAGAAGATGGCTTTGAGTGGACAAAAACTATTAGCGGGCTTTCGAGGAGCTTAAGGAATTCTTATCCACACCGCCCCTGCTATCCAAATCGGAAGAAGGAGAGAAGCTCTTTCTTTACCTCGCAGCTTCTTCGGAGGCGGTTAGCTCTGTTTTGGTCCGCATCGATGAACATGCCACTCAAAAGCCTGTGTACTATACGAGTAAGGTGCTTCACGGTGCAGAAGAAAGATATTCCAAGGCCGAAAAGGTTATCTTTGCCCTGGTTATCTCTGCTCGAGGGCTCAGACCATACTTCCAAGCCCATTCTATAATTGTGCTTACTGATCAGCCTCTCCGAGCAATCCTGTCTCGTCCTGATACTTCTGTCCAGTTGGCTAAGTGGGCGATTAAGTTGGGGGAGTTTGATCTCTCTTTTCAGCCCCGAGCAGTTTGAAATCCCAGGTCCTAGCCGACTTTTTAGTCGAGTGTACCTGGTCTGAGAAGCATCAAGGAAATCCTGCCCAAAGTCTTCCGGACGGCGACAGGGAGAATGGTGAAGCTTGGATCCTTCATGTCAATGGCTTCTAACTCCCAAGGGAGTGGGGCTGTCTTATTCTTGCCGGCCCGAGGGCGTGGTGTTGGAGTACGCCCTCCGTTTCCTCTTTAAAGCTACTAATAATCAGGCTGAATATGAAGCCTTGCTGGCCGAACTCAAACTGGCGCATGGGCTGGGGATCAAGCTCCAAGCTTTCACCGATTCACAGCTCATTTCCGCACAAGTAGCCGGGAATATGAGGCTCGAGACCCTGTCATGTCTCGGTATCTAAGTAAGGTCAATATATTAGTCCCCTTGCTAGACCACTTTACCATCAGTTACATCCCTAGAGAAGAGAACGCTAGGGCTGACAGGCTGGCTCAGCTTGCCACTTCAACAGACAACGCCCTGGGCAAGACTTATGTTGAGTACCTGGAGACACCTAGCATTGAAGTCGTGGAGGAAGTTCTACCAGTTATGCAGGAAGGGACATGGATGGATGCCTACATCCACTATCTAAAAGATGGTGTCCTCCCAGCTGACCGCGAGGAAGCCAAGCTGCTTAAGCGAGAGCCTCTAAGTTTGTATTACTAGACGGCCTGCTATATAAGAAATCTTTTTCCCAGCCTCTTCTTAAATGCGTCGGCCGGTAGACGCAGTTACATTCTCAGAGAAATTCATGAAGGTATATGCGGGAGCCACTTAGGGAGCAGATCGCTGGCACGCAAAGCTCTCCGACAGGATATTACTGGCTGTCCATGCAGGGAGACGCGACTGAACTGGTGAGGAAATGTGACCAATGCCAGCGACATGCTTGTATCCAGCGGCAACCGGCTTCCCAGTTGAGCCCTCTCTCTGCCCATGGCCCTTTTCCCAATGGGGCATGGACATCCTCGGCCCTTTTCCTCCGGCATCGGGATAGCGGAAATTTCTGCTGGTCGACGTTGATTATTTTACTAAGTGGGTCGAGGTTGAAGCACTTGCTAAGATCACAGAGAGCAAGGTTAAGGCCTTCTTCTGGAAATCCATCATTTGTCGATTTGGCATACCTCATACCCTTGTCACTGACAACGGCCGACAATTTGATAATGCTGCCTTCAAGACTTTTTGTGCCGATCTCGGTATCAATCATCGGTTCACCTCTGTAGGCCA
>UESW01005011.1:355647-403542 GCA_900491605.1 Calamus simplicifolius | reverse complement strand
CATTAAGCACAGATGAGATCATAGAGAAATTTTTTGATAAACAACTTTTTTTAATTTCTTCTGGTCTTCCTTAGTTTATCCATATTATCAATTACTTAGCAACAGGACAAATTCCTTCCCACTAGTCTAAACAAGAAAAGGATAGATTTTTTTCACAAGTAAAGTATTATTTTTGGGAAGAACCTGAATTGTTTAAGTACTGTCCTAACCAGGTAATTAGATGTTATGTTCATGAGTGTGATTCAAAAGTATACTTACTTTTTGCCACACCCTTGCTTGTGGAGGATACTTTAGTGGAAAGAAAACTGTAGCAAAAGTGCTGCAGAGTGGGCTTTATTGATCAACACTTTTCAAGGATGCACATGAGTTTGGTCAAAACTATTTATTATACCAACAAACTGAAAATATTTTCAAAAAAGATATGATGCCGCTGACTCCTATATTAGTAGTCAAAATCTTTGATGTTTGGGGGATCGATTTTATGGGACCTTTTCCTATTTCATTTGGATACAAATACATATTGATTGTAGTAGATTATGTGACAAAATGGGTTGAGGCCATAGCAACCCGAACTAATGATTATAAGGTTGTAATCAAATTCATTCAACATAATATTTTTAGTCAATTTGGATGCCCAAGAGCTATCATTAGTAATGGAGATACATACTTTACCAATAGGCACTTTAAGAACTTAATGAAGAAATATGGGATAATCCATAAAGTAGCTATACCATATCATCCCCAGACTAGTGGCCAAGTAGAGATCTTTAGCAGAAAGATCAAATAGATTTTAGAGAAGTCGGTAAGGATCGGTAGAAAAGACTGGTCAACACGTTTAGATGATGCACTATGGGCTTATCGTATTGCATTTAAAACTCCCATAGAATGTCTTCTTGCCTACTCATATTCGAAAAAGCTTGTCATTTGCCAGTATAATTGGAACATCATGCATTTTGGGCTATTAGACAGTTTAACTTTGATATAAAAAATACAGGTTCCAATAGGAGACTCCAATTGAATGAGTTAGAAGAGCTACGCAATGTTAAAATTTATAAGGCTCGAACTAAAGCATACCACGATAAATACATTTCAAGAAAAACCTTTAAACCTAATCAAAAAGTTTGGCTCTTCAACTCAAGACTAAGACTTTTCTTTGAAAAACTTCGCTCCCGCTAGGATGGACCCTTTATTGTAACCCAGGTATTTTTCCATGGGGCAATAGAACTCAAAGATCCTAAGCAAGGTAATACTTTTAAGGTGAATGGTCAACGAATGAAGCTTTATATTGATAGAATTAATGATGAAAAGTTAGTTGAATCTATTGATCTTTTGGATCCAGCATCACCATGATTCTAAGCACAGTTTGGCCGAAGACTTTAAACTTAGCGCTCCTGGGAGGCAACCTAATTTATGCATTTATTCTTAGTTTTTTTTTTAGAAAATCCAAGAAGGACAATAAAGTTGGGGGGGAGCATTGCCTATAGAGTCATGCAAAGCACATTTAAAGAAGGAGGATATCGTACCCAAAAATGACAAATACATTAAACTCAGGTGGTATCCTTCCTTGCAATTTTTTTTAGGATAATAGAAAACTAAGTTTGGCGAGGAGAATAATTAAATTAATTTAAGTCCTCGAGTATGACTAAAATTAATTAGTGTGATGTACCAAATTTTGTCTTGATTTGAAGTTAATTAAGCATTCTAATTGATGAATGATTAATGGCTTAGATAATTTTAGAGATACTAAGGGGCAAATTATTAATGAAACCCAATAAAACATAGGGTGCAGGCCAAAAAAAATTTTAAAGTAATTTCAGACCCTTTTGACCATTGATCTTGATAAGAAATCTACTTGATGAGGGTATAGATGGAAATATCAAAGAATGTATCAAATTCTCCTTAAAGTTTAAAATTAATAAAGTAGGTTCTTAGCATCTCTCATTGAGTAGCCGGGCCCTCTCACCTAAGCAAGTGATATTGTTCATGTAAAAAAGTGAGAATGTGAAGAAACCCAAATAGAGTCAGCCTTAACCTGAAGCCTTTTTGACTCGAGTCAATAAGCCCAAGGGGTGTTTTACATCTAATGCCTTAAAGCCAACTGGCTTGGGAGTCATTGGCCTAAAGCTCGCTACAAGGATCGACTAGAAAGCAAGGGATTAGGATATTGCATTGACTTAAAAAAAAAAAGGAAGGGGAGACTAAATTGAAGAAGACACTTCATCCAACCCTAATTAAGTTATAGGACTTAAAGAGTGAGGTGAAAAGTTGGTGAAGAAAGAACTCTATAAATTTTTATGGAATTCACTCCATCACTAAATGGGTGAACTTGATAATCTTATGAAGTACCTCTTTATGGTCTAGCCGGGTATCTACTGATCTTAGAATAGTAAGATAACTATCAATTCTTAGACCAATTTGGTATATATCACTAGATTTCTTATTTTACTCGAGGATGAGTAAGATTTAAGTTGAGAGAAGTGATAAGTACATAAATACTAGTAATAAAAGTATTAATTTATAAACTAAATTATTATTATTCTTTTAAATTTGATACTTTTATATAATATTTTTTTAAAAATCCTTCTGACTTGAAGAACTCGATTTTAGGAGTCCAATGGTCAAATCAGACTTGAAATGAGTTCAAAATGGATTTTTCAAGATTTAACCCAGGAATTACACAAAATTTAAATCAATGGTGGACCAAAGCAAATTGTGTGATATTTTTAAGGCTGCGATTTGAATTTTTAAAAGAACACATATGATCTGTGAAGATAAGATGAGTAGTTAACGCAGATTACATACAGAATCGACACGTCTTCATTGCTTATAAAAGAATACCATCGGAGCCACTCAAGGAATCATAAAAGAATTTTTTCGCCCCTCCTTCGCTTTGTTCTGCCCCACTCCCATTTCTAATTTTTTCACTCCATAACCTAAATCTTCTCATCCGTTCTTCATCCATCAACCATCCATACCCTCCACAATCAACCATCTTTCTAGCTATCTCAGGAAGCGGATCTGCGAAGTAGGAAGCGAAAAGCAAATCTATTATCTCAGAAAGCAGATACCCATCATCTTAAGAAGTAGAAGTAGATTATATATTTTTTTAATTTTTTATGTACTCTTTTGGATGCTATGAAATAAAGTATTTATTTATGTTTAATTTTTATTGAATATTCTTTAAGGGACGGGCCATGATCCCGTACTCTAATTAAGATAGATCATATCTTAATTATTTTCACAACCAATTGTCTGTTTTATTTAAATTTTTAATTACATAAACTTATTTTAAAATAATCACTCGAAGTCCCTATGAATTCGATTCCTTACTCTCGCTACTATACCTAAGATTAGTGAAATTAAGGTGTTTTAATCGTTGCGCTATGATATGCATCAATGTCACATTAAACTGTCAATAGAATTGCTGAAAAACCCATCCTTCATGAATTATTTGATAGTATAATATCGCATAAAATTCATTTGTTCATAATATTCATTTAAAGCTCTCTATCTTACCTTGATGTTATTAAATCTTCTTGTACATATTAATCACATGCAATAATTTTCTTAAGTGTGTGTATCATTTTTGGATATTACGTAACCGTTAGGTATAAAAAGGTTTTTTGACCTTCATCATAAGAACCTTAATGAAGCACCATAATATATGATCTTTTCCTTGATAGAAGCAAACAAAGGTTAACAAATCATGGGTTCTTTCAATCAATATTTTAAATTCTAGTACAGGATCTTGTACCAATATCTCACTAGTATGTTACAATAGTTCATGGTAAGCCATCAGGATGCCTCTATTAATTAAACACATGGTATGTTATTGGAATCAGCACTGCTAATAGTACCCCATGTCAATATGAGGAGGGGTTTAAGGATAACAATGATTTAGCTGACCCAAATAATTATTTAGCTCAACGAAACAATCAACCAAGAGCAATAGCCAAACAAACAAATTAAGATAAATCCACATCAAAACCTTTTCACGTGCAAAATGTAAAATGGTAAAAGTCCTATAACAATGACTAGTTGAGAAAATGGTGTCAATTATTCAATTTACCATAGTCGTCGGGGCACAAAGGTGAATAAACTCCAAAGCTAACTTTATCCTCACTGACAAATGTTCCTTGAGGTCGACAGTCCCAACATATAGAATTTTCTCCACTTTAAATATTACAACATGCTTGTCGATGCTCTAGCACAACTTCAAATAAAATGGAAGTTCTAATAGCAGCAATCTGTGCAACACGACATATAGAGGTGTATACTACCATCTACAAGAGTAAAAATAAAGTCAACACAAGTAAATTTTAAATTATAACTTGTTGATGTCCGGTCATCGAAGACAACCATCAAAAGGCTTCGTGGGATTGTCGATGAAGCTTTCTTTATCGCATATGACCTGCAAAAAGTCATGGGACCGAAAGTTCTGATGGGGACCTTTCGATAGGCAAATTAGTGATCAGAGTCACAGTCGTAAGCTTGAGGAAGCTCGTAAGAAAAGGGCCCATATATTGGAATGCTCTCTGAGTGTTAAGTATGTGTTACCTTGCCTAAGATCCCTCTTACCCTTTTTATGGACCCTTAGTTTTCCTCTGGGGTCAGCCACGTGGAGTTCCGTAGAAGAGACTGTCTGCTAAACTCATGGTGATTACGTGAGCTTGGAGATGGTTGGTAGGCCTGGTCTTATCGAACACGCAGGCCAGGTGGTTAGTGGGCTTGGCCCCATCGAGCGTGCGGGTCAGATGGTAGTTAGGCCTGGTCCCATCAAGCACATGGATCAGGTGGTAGGTGGGCCTGATCCCATTGGGCGCATGGGTTAGATAATTGGTGTGCCTGGCTCATGAAGGTATGCTATTTGTGCAGGGATTTGTTAAAGAACATGCACCTACTGAGAGTACACCCATAAGAGGCGACTGTAGGATGGTACCTTAGAGGCAACACATATAGCCCAGCATCATAAGATTTTGAAAAGCTTGCATTTGATTTTAAAAAGGACTGGATGGGCCAAGCATACCCCTTGTGGGGGAGAGTTTCAAAAAGAAAGGTTGGTGAGCCAAGCATATCCAAGTGGGGATAAAAAAGAAAAGAAAAGAACAGAAAGGCTAGCTATAGAGAATAGGTCTTGATGAGGGACAAGAAAGCATTTACCATTTTTAGAAAAATATTTACATGTTTTATAAAGTAATGTGGCATACATGGTTTTTATATAATTGGTTTATTTTTCAGTGAAAAAATGATTGATATAGTATTTTAGTATCGATATATTATTGCAAGCATAAGCTAATTTATGAGTTTTCTTTTATCATTGCAAAAAGATGCATTTATGTATTTATGGAGTTGTTTTCCAGTAGAAAATGGTTATTACAACATTTCAAATAAAGTAATATAATTCAAAGCATAAGCTATATTTTATGTTTTCTGATATCGTGTTTAAAAATACTTTAGTTTTATTTATGCTATACAGTGTTAATATAATAGAAATGGTGATTTTGTTCTCAATTTTTCAATGGTTAGATGATTATCTAGTCACTGGGACTTAGGTCTCAACCCTCTATTATTGGTATTTTTATTTCAGATCAGTGAGCTTGTAGACAGGATTAGAAGGTTGGCCTTGGACTTGGATCATAATTGCATATTTTTGATGATTTATAAACTTGAAGAATTATAATTGGATGTAAATGTATCTAAGGGTGTATTTGTACTCTAAGATGTGTAGAGGAATATGTATGAGTGTTGGCTCAGATGGCAACCCAAGAGGAGGGGGGGGGGTGAATTGGGTTCTTAAAAAAATTTAGCACTTAAAAACAATTTCACAAAGTGAAAGTATACAAGGATAAGTGCAATGAGTGTGGTGCTAAGAATGCAAAGCATAATATAAAGATATAGTAGAGAGAAAAAGAGACAAGCACAACAAACACAGATTTATAGTGGTTCGGTGTTAGCTACACCTACATCCACTCACAAGCAACTCTTGTGCCCACACTATAATCTTCTGATTATGGTCAAGTTGTTTTACAAGCTCACAACTCAAACTTATTTTTTAAATAATGGGATCACAATAACCCAACCGGTTTTCACAGGCTCTCCAGCACACAACCTATCACAAGCTAACCTAGCTTGCACAAGGCTAATCTGCCTCACCTGATTGAATCAGGTGATTCAATCACCTGATTGAAATAGTAACCGAATGTTATAAAAGTAAGGTTACAACAGATATAAATCTCCTTAAATGAGAAAATAAGCAATATGAACAAGATAGAAGTAGAAGAGCCTGATTTAGAAGATTTCTAAAGTTGGAATTTTCTTCTTTTCTTCTTTTTTTCTTCTCCTCTTGAATGATCTTCCTTAAAGATAGGATTGAAGCTTTGGAAGATTTGTTAATATAGAGGCTGTTGAAGAACTAGGACTCTTTTCTTCTCTTTTTGATTTGATGGAAATCCCTTAAAGTAGGCTTTTGAATGCTTTGAATTTCTCTAAACTTTTTTTTGAACACTTGGAATTTCAAATCTAAATGTTTTCTTTTGATTTTTCTCTTTCTATTCTCTCTTTTTCAAACAATCGCAAGCTCCCTTTTATAATCTCCTCTTAATCCACTTTTTGATGAAAACTAGCCATTAAATATACATGTAGATATGTTTAGCATGAAAGAGGAAAGAGCCATTGAGGTTTATTAAAAAAAGATAACTTCTGGAGTCATCTCTGACACATCTAAAATCTGCCTCTGACAGATTAGAGTCGGCTCTAATCTGGCCTAGAGTCAGCTCTAAGTTGGGATGCTCAAAATAGCAATATCCATCAATCGCAGAGTCAGCTCTAGCTTTTTGTGGGATCGACACATTGCGTGCTGGAGTCAGCTCTAACAAATGCGAGAGCCGGCTCTAATTAAGCCCCAAAAAACATAGTCCTTGTTTGACAATTATAGTAGGCTCTAATTTTCTGCAAGAGTCGGCTCTAATTTCGAATCCTATACATAGCCCTAAATAGGGAGAGCCGAGCAGAAGCCCCGTGGAAATGATAAAGGACTAAAAATGAATAGATAATACGAATAGAATTAGGGGTTGGCTGCGCCGAGATAAGACGATACCTATTTAACAAATTCATGAAGAAAGGATGGAGAGGCAATCGTATACCATATTTGAAGAATTCCTCCTACAATGCAACCTTCCCCGGCTGCACATAGGTCACCCTATCTTCGGGAAGGGCGGTAGAAAGTCGGATACTATCAGGTATCCCAAACTGGGCCCTAAGGTTCTAAGAGGTCGTAGTTGAGGCAATCTCCATCGGACCAGCAGATCTAGGAATAGCGACTGGAGATGCTACCTCATGACTAGTGGATGAGGACGAAACTCTAGGGGATTGGGACGACGGTCCAAGTAATGCTCGCAGAACCCTAGCAGGCTCCCGTACCACGGCCAATTGGTCCCCGCGGATGGTTACACCCCCGAGAGCCTGACAGCGCGCCTGGATCATCTCTTCCCGAGAGGGTTCGATCATAGGACCTTTACCTTTCCTATCCTGGTTGGGATCCATGGAAGAAGGGAAAGAAAAAGAAGAAGAAGCTAACCTGAACTCGAGAAATGAAGACGTAGGAGAAACGGTGAAAATAAAAAGCAAAAGAATTGAAAGGATGGGCTCTTTACAATATATTTGAATAACGCCTTGAGCGCCACAAGGCCACGCGCAATGAACGAATGGAACCAAGGTAGGCGAAAAGACACTATCTTCCTTGGGATATATGCCTCTTCATTCAAAACATAACTTTATGAATGTAAAAATTGCCTGGGACCTTTCCGCTCCTCCCCCTTGGTAATTGCTATGTGTCCAAACGCAAGGGGCAGGGGCAAGGGGGCATATGATAGGGCTAGCTATCATAGGAGGCGGCCCTGAGATCTAGGCGGCCCCCGAGACCTAGGCGGCCCCTGGGACCTTGGCAGCCCCCGGGTCTTAGACGGCCCCCGGGCCTTAGACGGCCCCCGGGCCTTAGGCGGCCCCCGGGACCTAGGCGGCCCCCGGGCCCTAGGTAGCCCCCGGGCCTTAGGCGGCCCCGGATCTAGGCGGCCCCCGGGACCTAGGCAGCCCCTGGGCCTTAGGCGGCCCCCGAACCTTAGGCGGCCCCCGGGACCTAGACGGCCCTGAGACCTAGCGGCCCCCGGGACCTAGGCGGCCCCCAGAACCTAGATGGCCCTGAGACCTAGGCGGCCCCTGGGCCTTAGGCGGCCCCTGGGATCTAGGCGGCCCTCAGGACTTAGGCGGCCCCCGGGCCTTAGGCGGCCCCTGAGACCTAGGTGGCCCCCCGGACCTAGGTGGCCTCTGGGCCTTAGATGGCCCCTGGGACCTAGGTGATCCCTGGGACCTTAAGCAGCCCTTGGGACCTAGGCGGCCCCTGGGCCTTTGGCGGCCCTGAGACCTAGGTGGCCCCTGGGCCTTGGACGGCCCTAGGGACCTAGGCAGCCCCGGAGCCCTAGGCGGCCCCTCCCGATCTTACTTCTAGAGCTCTCTAGCTGCCCTCATATTAGAAGCACTTAATACGATAAACTGTCGTGTCTGGATAAGGCTCGAAAGTCGTCGACCATCATTACGCTTTAATTGACTCGTGTAAGACAAACTCTGGAAAATCATCGTCCATTGAAAAACTCAGATAAAGGAGGTATTGATTACCTACTTTAGAGTTAGATAACTTTCCACGAATTCTGACATTCCCTCGGAAGGATCAAATTTCATCATGAAGATCCCAAACTTCGTGAGCAAGCAAGCTCCTAAAGATTCCGAGGACAACTAATTAAGAACGACCACGTGGCGAGTGCTAGGACAAAAAAAGAAAGGAGGAGAGAAGAGGGGGAGATATAAGGTGAGTGGCGATACTATTGAAGGGGACTTTCTTTTGGACAAAAAAAAGAGAGGAAGAATGGAAGGCTCTGGATCCTTCTTCTTTCATTCGAATTCCAAAAATTCAAGGCTGAGTTCTCGATCATTAATACCTGAGGCCTGTAGAGTCTTCTGGGTGATCAAACAACATCAAAACTTATACTAAACTTGACTTATACTAACCTTGCTGGTTATGAAACAAAAATTATAAATGCCAGATTCCTTTGTTGGAATCATCTATTAAGAAGAAAAATATCTAATAAAACAAACAAAAGCTTCAATTTTGTTATGAAAAAATATCAAAAATCAGATATGTTATCTAAATGCTAAATACTAGCGGCACAATACCATTTCCTAATTCCAAATGCTGAAAAAGTCATCCTCAGAAGAAAATCTCTTCCTAAATTTTCTGAAATAACCCCCATATTCTGCATGCATGAGCATATACATAAGAGAGAGAGAGAGAGAGAGAGAGAGAGAGAGAGAGAAGTATTAGTAGAAATAACAAAAAAAATTTTGATGTTCTTCAAGGCAGCAAGCAACATGGCAATCAAGCTGCCTTCAACAATCCAAATAAGTACACAAAAAGCCTTTAAAAGCTTACTCAAATATCAAATCCATTTTCATTAATGAAATGAACAATGCGATGGAACTATAATTAAAATAACACAAAAAGACATCCATTAGGACTGACAGTATGTGTTGCAATTATCTTACTACATTAAGGGGTTCCCTTATTTTATTCACCTGTAAAATATCCAACATCTATAGTGCATGAGAATTGCACTCCTTAATGGCAGTTAAAACTGCACATAGGAACCTGATAATTCAAAAGGTAAAGCACACATAAAATAATCTTGAAAAAAAATTGGTCAATGGAATTGATATCACCGGAAGTTGATTACATCCTAAGTAGACAAAAATCCATCTCAATTTATTACCAAAAAGGAATCTAATATTGGTTTGTTTAAGTTCCAGGCAACGAAATAAATTGTATTATTTAGTCATTAGTTTCATCATTAGTTTACAAGAGCCATCTTACTTAAGCTAATAATTGCCTACAAAACAAAACAAAATAAATTTACATTTCCACATAAACTGACTGACGGTAGTTCAATCCATATCTCAATCTGACCATATTCCTCTAAAATTCCACTTCCAACAAATTATTTTTAATTAATCATCCAAAATTCAAAATTTTAAAAAATAAAATTCAAATATCTGAAATTCAAAATCATTCAAAATTGAAAATTCAAAAGATTATCTAAAATTCTAAAATTCAAAATTGTAAATCAATTTAAGATCCAAAACTCAAAATTCAAAATCATCCGATAATTGAAAACTAAAATTTCAAATCTAAAGTTCAAAATTTAAAATCTATAATTCAGATTTCAAAATTCTTAGTCATTTTAAAACCCTCAATAACCTCATTCTTATCCAATTTTTTCTAGTCCCCCTCTCCATCCTTATCTCGATCCCACGGTATTCTTCTAACCTTATCTCAATCTCAATCAATGTATAACCCCATCTTCGATCCTTTTTAATCCCATCTAAAAATAACCTTCCACACTCTTATCCCCTTATCTTAATTCCATCTAAAAATATGTAACCGTATTCCTTATATGACTCAGAACAAATAACATATTACTAGACATAATTCATACCACAAGCTAGCTATAATCTCACGTCCAAAGCAAATCAGGCTAACAAATTTAATTTTTTAACTAACTCAAACAAAATCTGCAAAGAACGAAACCATTAATAAAATATAAATATCAATTTACTCTCAAACTTGCAATGGAAGAATGACAGTTGGAGCACAAGCAATTACTATTACTATGTGGGCACACTATGATTAAATCTAATAGATGTTCCTAACTTCCTAAAATAGATATCATGTTAACAATTTAATAGGATAGATAGAAGAGAACTTTAAATCTTAAACTGATGAGAGGATATGTACAAAGATATGGATGATAAGCAGTAAATGTCCTGGTAGATTAATCCAAGTTGTAACTTGCTTTCACATAGAACTAACAAAAAGAAATACAAAAACAAAGTATTAGTTAGACCTCTAGCTTCAATGATATTACATAGAAATAAAACTAAAAATTGGCAGATCCATTTATTTATTTGTTCATCAATTTTGTTAATTCTTCAAACAACCGCAGAAACCACCTCCGTTTGCATTGCAATCTCACCCAACAAAAAAAACACAGAAGTAGAATAGAATAGAAATTCCAAAAATGAGACTTCAAATAGGATGTGACTTATACTAACCTTGCTGGTTATGAAACAAACATTATAAATGCCTGATTACTTTGGTGGAATCATCTATTAAGAAAAAAAATCTAATAAAACAAACAAAAGCTGCAATTTTGTTCTGAAAAAAGTGTCAAAAATCAGATATGTTCTCTAAATACTAGGGGCACAACTCAACTCATCTAAGCCCTTTTCCACCTACATGGGGTTGTGGCTACATGAATCTGCTTCCTTCACTCTACTCTATTCAGGACCAAGTCGACATTTAAATTACAAATAATTATATCTTTTTTAATTATTTCTGTCCATGTTAGTTTAGGTCTACCTTACCTCTAGCCTTACCATGAATTGTTAAAAGATCACTTTCTAACGAAAACATCTAAAGGTCTATGTTGTATGTCCAAACCACCATAATCAATTTGAGCACTAGGGGCACAACACCTTTTCATAATTTCAAATGCCTAAAAAGCCATCCTTATAAGAAAATCTCTCCCTAAATTCTTGAAATAACACCCCATTCCTGTACATATGAGCGTGCATGCACGAGAGAGAGAGAGAGAGAGAGAGAGAGAGAGAGAGTACTAGTAGAAATAACAAACCAAATTTGAATGATGTTCTTTAATGCAGTGAGCAACATGGCAATCAAGGTGCACTTTAATATCCCAAATAAGTACCTACAAAAGGACTTTAAAAGCTCACTCATGATACCAAATCCATTCTCATTGATGAAATGAACAAAGTGATGGAACTAAAATAAAATAACATAAAAGATATACATCAGGACTGTCAGATGTGTCGTAATTATCTTACTAACCCCCATCTTTTGCATGTGCGCATGCAAGTGAGCATGTACAAGTGAGAGATAAAGAAGTACTAGTAGAAATAACAAACCAAATTTGGATGATGTTCTTAAAGCAGCAAGCAACATGATGGCTGCGCTTCAACATCACAAATAAGTACTTGCAAAAAGCCTTTAAAAGCTCACTCACGATATCAAAGCCATTCTCATTAATAAAATGAACAATGAGATGGAACTATATAATAAAATAACACAAAAAATATATATCAGGACCATCAGTATGTGTCGCGATTATTTTGCTACATTGAAGGGTTCCCTTATTATATTTACTTGTAAAATATCAAGCATCAGTCGTGCATGAGAATTTGCACCCCATACCATGATAATATTGGCAGCTAAAACTGCGCATAGGAACCTTTAATGATAATTCAAAATGCAAAGCACATGTAAAATAAACTAGAAAAAAAATCAGCAAGTAATCTTGGAAAAAAATCGGCCAGTGGATTTGATATCAACGGAAGTTGATTACATCCTAAGTGAACAAAAATTCATCTATAACTTATTACCAAAGAGAAACCCGATAGTGGTTTGTTTAAGTTCTAAGCCAAGGAATAAATTGTATTATCTAGTTAGTAGCTTACAAAAGCCATCTTAATTGAGCTAGTAGTTGCTTCCAAAAAAAAAAAAAAGTTGACATTTCCGCATAAGCTGATTGATCATGGTTCCATCACATATCTCAATCCCACCATATTTCCTATAAAATTTCACGACCAATTTATTAATCATCAAAATTCAAATTTTAAAAAAAAAATTAAAAATTCAAAATTGAAAATTAATTTAAAATCTACAATTAAATTTTCAAAATCATCTTAAAATCTAAAACTCAAAATTTAAAATCTAAATTAAAAATCTAAAATCATGTAAAAATTCAAATTTTAAAATTTTAAATTCAAAACATAATCTAAAAATATAAAATTCAAAATAAAATTTAAAACATAATCAACCATGAGACTATTTATTTATTAAGAAGATTGATGAAGAGGTATAGAAAAAAGAAAAAAAAGACCTTCATATGGTCTTTATTGATTTAGAGAAAGCATATGATAGAGTACCTAAAGAAATAATATGGTGGGCTTTAGAGAAAAAAAGGAATTACTAAAAGGTATATATAATTGATAAAAGATATGTATGATGGAGCAATAACTATTGTTAAAATAACAATAGAAGAAACTAGTGAGTTTTCAATTACGGTAGGTTTACATTAAGGATCTACCTTAGGTCCATATTTTTTGTATTGATTATGGATGAATTAATCAAACATATTCCAAATGATATTCCATGGTGTATGTTATTTGCAGATGATATAACGTTGATTGATGAAACTAAATCTGAAGTAAATGCTAAGTTAGAGACTTGGAGAGAGGCTTTAGAATCTAAAGATTTTAAGATTTGTAGAACTAAAACTAAATACATGAAATGCAATTTTATTGAAAGTAAAAATATAAATAAGGAAACAGTAAAGATTGCAAGTCAAGAGATATCAAGGAGTAAAAAATTTAGGTATTTGGGATCAATTATCCAGCAAGAAGAAAAATATGTGAAGATGTGAATCATAGAGTTAAAGAAGAATGGAGTAAGTGGAGAAGTACTTTGAAGTATTGTATGATCGATGCATCCCATTAAAATAAAAAAAATTCTATAAAACCGCTATTAGGCTAGCTATACTATATGAAATAGAGTATTGAGTAATATTTAAACAACATGTGAATAAATTAAGGGTGACAGAAATGTGTATGTTAAGATGGATATGTGGTAAAACTTTAAAAGATAGAATTAGAAATAAACATATAAGAGAAATGATAGGAGTAGCCCCGATGAAATGAGAGAAAATTGATTATGATGGTTTTGACATATACAACGTAAACCTTTAGATGTTCCAATTATAAAGAGTGATCTTTTAAAAATTCATAGTAAGGATAGAGGTAGAGGTAGACCTAAACTAATATGGACAGAAATAATTAAAAAAGATATAACTTTTTGTAATTTGAATATCGACTTGGTCCTGAATAGAGTAGAGTGGAGGAAGCAGATTCATGTAGCCGATCCCATGTAGTTGAAAAAAAGGCTTAAATGAGTTGAGTTATATATATTTTCTAACCACTTAATGCTAATTTTAAAATTAAATTATTCTAATGCATAAGAAGTTTATAAGAATTTATAATTAATACTTGATTGTTTAATTCATAATTTAAGAGCTGATGTAAGATGTGAAGTTATTATCTCATTCTTAAGTTATAGGACTCTTAAGTTGATTAGGTATATCCAAATGCATGATCATGTTTTATAATTTGTCATATTATTAATAAATTGCTTTCATAGGCCTTAACATTTAGGTGCTACATATAACATTTGAATAATATAAAATATCATGTTATACTTAGAGTCCAAATAAAGAAGGGTTGCGTTAGGTAGCTAACAGCCAACACGTTAAACTCCATCAAATTTCCTAAAACATGAATACACTAAGTCAAACTATGCAATGGGTTAGGACGTAGCATCAATTTAGTCCTGAATAGAGCAGAGTGAAGGAAGCAGATTCATATAGCCGATCCCATGTAGTTGGGCAAAGGCTTAAATGAGTTGAGTTGGACATATGTCTTTTTTTTTTTAATGCACTTTTTCTTCCAAATATTGCATATTTTAGACAAATATGAAAACATATATGAATAAGAGTCATATATAAATATTTATATCTATGTTAACATTAAACAAATATGAATAAATATTAAAAATATAAATATAAATTGGATAGTTAAGTTTTATCACCATTGAATAAGAATGGCCATACTTTTCTTTTCTCTTCTTTTTTTTCCTTCAAAGTCCATTAATATTACATAAGATTAAATAAAATTATAAAAAGTTCTAGACACGAAATGAATAACTGTATATTTATATCCAGATTTATTTTATTTTGATGGATATAAGTATGGTTATGAATGCTCAAATTTATATCCATAACGATAAATCGGTAATGGACCATTGTGTCAGGTGGATTAGAGCCATCTTGGAGGCGAAGATAAAGGGGCTGTGGATCGAAACACTTGGTGGCAGGGCTGGCCGGTCACTGACACTCAGAGAAAGAGAGGAGGAGGAGAAGGCATTACAACAAGTAATAGAAACATCAACGCCATCCCACCATCACTAGCAGTCATTCTTAACGCGCCAATCTGGGGAGGCTTGGTAGGCCGCATGTGAGCCCATGGTACAATGCGCAGAGGGAAACGGTGGCTCGCACATAATCTGATCGCATTAAAAGAAGGGGAAAAATAAAATAACTAAATCATCATCAGACGTTGCCAATTGTGACCTGTTCTTGAAAATCTGAGTCCCTTTTCTCCTCAAACCTCCAGAAATCCTGTTGCACCTCTCACCTTGAATACTTCGTTTTGACAACTGTAATGAAATTTACAATAAGTCTTTTCTACAATAATCAAATGACTGAAAGGTTGAAATTATTGTGAACAATCATGAGGAATTACATACGCTCCAGAACGAAAACGTTCATGAAAATCCAGAAACTGGTCACTCTTACTATAAGTAAAAAGCATATGACATTATCAGGCGATAAGAGTTGATCAGAAAACATGCAGCATTAAAGTCATGCAAACCCTAATACCACTTTGACCAAAATATGTAGTTCAGAAAGTTGATGAAGTTAAGCACAGCAAGAAGAGCATAGAATAGCTCCAGACGGTCCTTGTTCAAATCATTCCCACCCAACCATTCTGTTGATCCAAACCTCTTGCTTGCAGAATTAACAATTGTGACAAGCACAGAGCTCAAGAAGTATCCCATTGATGTTGAGCACCATGAGAGAGATGTGCTCATACTTTTCATAGTGTCTGGCGCTTCAGAGTAGAAGAATTCAAGCATACCTGCCAAAGTAAACATGTCTGAAACTCCAAGAAGTAAGTATTGCCAACCCAGCCAAAACACAGTTAATTTAGTGCCTTCCATTGCTGCTTGCCGCCTTTTAACTTCCACTACTGCAGCAACAGCCATTGAAACTGATGCTAGCAGTAGGCCAATGCCAATTCGTTGCAGTGGTGTAATTCTTTTGAGCCTGCTCATATTTAAGGAAGTAATTCTGTCATATATAGGAACAGATATGAGCATAACCGCAAGGGGAATTACTGTTAGAGAAGCCGGAGGGATCTTGATATCATTGGAAATCACAGTGTTCATGATTGTTCCTTGTTGCACAGAAAATGTTTGAAGCTGAGCCAAACAACAGTTCATCATGATCGTACATGCAAAGATAGTTAGGAGGCTGAGGAAAGTCTTTGTTTCTTCCACTTGCATAGATCTAACATGACCACCATATGTTGCCTTCTCTAAAAACCTGTAATACCAATTCCCATTCATCATTCACATTGTTTCAAAGGAAAAGATGCATGCTTCTTTTTTTTTTCCCTACCTTTTCATTTGTATATCCCTCATTGAAGGTTTTGAATAAGCTAAAAAAGTTTTAAAAGATAAGATTTTTTATGTAACCTCGTTTTGTAATAAACTAATAAAGTAAAAACTCTTTCAAACTTTATTTTCAACCATTCATAACCTCTTAAGTCTAAAAATGTAATTCATGAATACAAAAAAGTAAAATGTGGATAAATGTAGAATCACATTTCCTGTTAACTATATATGTTATTTCAGCATTTTGATTACAATGTTCATAGATATGAATGTTAAACATGTATTTGTGGTCAATGTTTGACTTTACCACCATGACCTTTCAGATACTTAATGAATTAGCAGATGTTAAAACAAATAGGAGAGTAGAATTCATGCCTGAACTTGTTGTGGGATCTTCCTCGAGACCCTTCTGTATCAGTTATTTGCACCGATTTGGTGCAGTACCGGAAGCTATAAAACAGTACCTGCATACCAATGCATTATTGATAAGATGATTTCTCCAAACATGTTAGGCATGAGCTGAGAAATTCTGACAATTCTTGTTACAACAACTGCAGATATGCATGAGACATTATGTGCGATAGAATTTGCTTTGCCATATCACTTCAAATTTTTTCTGGTGTATCGAATAGAATATTTGTACAAATAAGCAGGACCAACGAAGTATAACTGTTAAAATCTTTGTCTGTTATCTATATTCATATAGAAAAATGGTCTATGAATATATTTTTGTCTGTTTTTTGTAAGATGCCTTGCATTCACATATCACATCAACTTTTGATAAGTTTAGTAGAATAATTGTACAAATAATAAGTGACACATCTATCAGGCAAAATATTCCATTAGGCGTAACCACAATATCTTTCTCCATTATCCATATAGATGTGAATAAATGGATGTATAAAATATCTGTACTACGCCATCCAAGAAAGAAAACAAGTCGTAAAGTTCAATAAATTTGATGCTTATAGATAATTTACCTTAAAAATCCTACTAAGAGGACTCCCACTTGGTATTTTAGTCTTATAATACTTGCACCCTAAAAAAAGTATAACAATTGCAATAAAGAGTGAGATAGAGCAAACTGCTAAGCCCCACTGCCACCCCTTGTTCTCCTGCACCCATACAAGGACTGTGACTGCCAGCATGCCACCAGTGCAAAGGCAAAAGAAGAACCAATTGAAGAAGCTAGAAATGAGGTGTTTATTTGCTGGATGAAACTGGTCAGCACCATGTGCTGGTAAGTTTCCCTTCACACCTCCCACACCAAAGGCCATGAGATAGATCCCCACAAACAGAATGGCTGCCTGCATGCTTGAAGGTCTTTGTCCTGGGCCGGGCAGTAATGATTCTTCATGCGCTTGAATTGTTAAAATGATTAGTCCCTATATCACAATGATATTTTCTTTAGTACTACTTTTAGAATTTCCCAATTACATAATTGCATAATTGTGTGCTCATCCAAACTGAAACAATAGCAAACATAGGATACATGGTTAGACTGAAGAGAAAGAGAGAGAGAGAGAGTTGCATGGTCAATAAGCAAACAATAAATTAAATGGCTGAGATTTATATTCTACACAAATATATGTTGTCTCTACAAACTTTATATTCCAGCAAGTGAATATGTGTATTTCTAAGCGGGAAACTATAATTGCAATTATTTTTATGTTGCTAATGACTCAAATGAAGAAAGGTGGAGGGAAGAGATCGCACTACTCAGGATTTCTCTAGGCATTGTATTGGTTTTGCAAGTTCCCACTAACAGAGAACAATAATATTTAAAATATTAAGGTTGATTTTCATTCTTGTTAATTATTAAATAAGTCATGGAGACCAGAATTCTTCCATGAGATTTGTATCCAACAATTTGCTCATCAAAATCTTGAATTGATTGAAGAATTCATTGTTGAACTGCTGAAAAAAAGAATTCAGCCTTGTGACAGCATTGATCAGATAAGCAATTAAAATATTGAATTCTAATGAAGAGATCCCTGATTTTAATCCATTGATCAACCTTTTCATTGAGACCAGATGTCCTCATGATCTGATCAGGAAGAAGGGATTTTGAACCTCGGAAGTTCAATTTCCTTTCGATCACCATGATATCCATAAGGAATAATCCCTCTTATCACGAGAATTAAGAATCAATTGGCTTCATTTGATAGATAAAAAGACTATTTCATATTTGCCAACTAATTGAATGAAAAAAATGCAAAACTAAGACAAAAACAGATGAATAACTCTAAATAATAAGGGTTGGTACCCAAGAATTCTGCTCATAGGAGCTTGCTACCCACGCACATGGCCCTTAGCCCCTGTAAACAACTGTTAGTCTTGATTTTTCCTGGTTATTCATCTGTTTTCAAGTTAACTTTAGCATTTTTCTAGGATCACCGAGGTCCTCCAAGTCTATTAATTACTTTCAGTTTGCCTTTGTTAACAGAAGGGTCATGCAAGACATCATCATCTAATCCTAGAAACTCATGCTTCAATTTTTCAAATTGATTGCACTTAAAAGGCCTACATGTGCTTTTTTAAGTTAAACCTTAAATGCAATAATAAGACCTATGGCAAGGTTAATTGGGGAGTTACTACAATAATTTAACTCCAACCTAGCTTAGAGATAAGTTCTCAATCATGGACATGTTCTATCCTGTGATCTCTTTCATATGCAATTTTATCTTCCACATTAGTCGGGTGAATTTCTAACTGGGTCCCCTACAATTGTTGGACTCCTTAGGTTACACAGATCAATATTCTTGTAAGCTCATCAAACAACTTCCTTTCTTTCTAAAGAATAGATATGAAAATAAAAGGTTCTATTTCTTAGAAATAAAGTTTGGATGACTAGTATTTCAGCCAATTCTAGACTCGTTACTCCAAACCTCCACACAAGAATTGGAAGAATAATTGTGGTTCGCATAAATTCTCTTTTTTTCAACAAATTTTTAAAGGCTTCCACATAAATAAATAAATTCAATTTCCCTATGAATTTTAGTGATTTTGAGCTTTGACCAACTTAAACTAATAATGCTTCTCCATCTTTTTTAAGAAAAAGAAAAATGTCAATAAAATTCATTAAAGAGGAATATGCACAGATTTGCCAAAATATCTTTGGAGGATAGTTTCCCTCAAAATTAATCTACATTTTAATGTCTATTCTCAAATTGGGCCACTTTGTTACAGGGACCACTAGATAAAGGAAGGTTCACATAGGCTTGGTTTCCAAATTGAGTTTCTATAGCAAATGGAATGCCAAAGATATCCATGGAAATTGTGCTATTCTAATTTGCAAAGCTTTTATTTGCAAGATCAATAATTTTTTAGATTAATATGATCTTAAAAACTCGAGTGCAAATTAATTAATAGCAGATGAACTTGAGCTATAAGTACTTTAAATTTTTCTTTTTCATCCGATGTGAACTATTTGGGGTGTTACAAATAATTTTGAATTCATAAAACACATGCATAAACTTATCATATTTAGTTTACTAGTCCATGATGGCGGAATCTTGAAAACTAGAAAATACCACCTTGAGCCATTAAAGTGGATGGTTCAATTAAACTATTTAAAATACTATATTATCACTTTAGATTGATGCTGTGAAATTGCTATAATGGAAACAAACATGTCATGAAGAATCGCAACAAACCTTGTATTTGCTAGCATTTTATGCCCCACCTAATAGGTGGGGAATTTAAGGATTATTAAAACACAATAGCAGAGATACTTAATGTAACTTGTCATATTACAACAGCTAGTAGGATTTATGGTAAGTGTAAATAAAAAAGTATGGATTTGAGAAGTCTTACAAATAATTGTGCAATTCCAAAGGCGATAATAGACCAGAACCTTGAAAGAAAAGAGTCAGATATAAATCCACCTAGCAAGGTCATAATGAAGGAAGTTCCCATGTAATTTGTAAGCATGTTGGAAGATTGTGCTAGTGAATAATGCATATAAAAATGGAAGTAGGTGACCAAGTTGGATGCATTTGAAATGAACACCATGTTTTCAAGTATCTCAACCACTGCACTCACAACAGTAGAAAAATGATGTTAGTACTATAATCATTGGGCTTATAAATAATGAGCTACTTTAGATTGTAACAAAGGCAGAAGTAGGTATGTGTGTGTGTGTGTGTGTGAAGAAATGAAATTTCATTTACTTAAAGGAAAAACAGAAAAACAAGGATGACACTTGCAGACATATGTATTAGTTAAAATTTTATCTACATGTGCCATAAGATATAGCTTCTACATACATTTCTTTACTATCAAGTATCAACAAATGGCAATGTCTATGGCGAACTGGATTACCTCAATGAGCATGATAAACATTGGTTACATATAACTATGTATTAGGAATGGTAGCAAAAAAATATTTGCTCATTGTTAAGGAAAAAAACAACCCAAAACCTTAATTAAAGCAAATAAAAAATAAACTATATATGAGTTTTGAGCTATACTTCTTTTATTGATTTAGGTGCTGTAAAGGAGGGTAGATCTTGGCACAATAGTAAGGTTGCTCCATTATAACCGTTGTATTATGATTTTAAAATATAGAACTAATCTTTCCGCATGTGAAGGTAAGATTATACATACTTGACTCTCTTTTGAACCTGTAGTAAGGCTTATGCACTAGAGTGCCCTGCCAACCCTATCTTTTAGGTGCCACAAACATATTATTAGTGGAAAAGATCTAACATTTGCCTTCACTATGTGTCTTTAAAAGTAAGAATCATTTAAGTTACAGATGTTATGGATAAATTGGATCAAGAGAGTGTGAATTTAATTAATTGGCACAAAAAATATTTCCATAATAAATACGAGTACATGTGTGGCTATATGTTATCGGTATGATTGGAATGCAGATGACCTGTTTCCTAGACTTCTGCTAAACCCTTATTAATCACATTCATATTAGTAAAAATTTTCCAACTAAGATGGCTAAAAATCAATATTTTTATCTACCCAACCATAATTGCAGTAAAGAAAATAATGCATAAATATAATTCTTGGAGATGATAACATAAAATGACCAAGATGCCCCTGCACATATTTTATTTTTGCTAGATTTTGGTAAGCATGAATACTTGAATATATATTTAGCATTCACTATAGACTAAAATGACTGGGATCTTTTACAGTAAAAAGGACTATCATAAGGTAATCTAAACCTCAAAATTCTCAGTCATATCCAAATTGCTGATGAAGAACTAGTCATGTGCAAGCAATTGCACAAAGATTGCATTGGTTTCAAAGTTGTGTGGGGATAATTCAATTAAATATATTAGACCCTAATACCTTAAATGATCAACACACAAATCCAAAAGAGCATTGATAAGGATATATAAAGGATTCTTGCCCACCAAAGAAATTTAAGTAGTTAGTTATTGACCAAAACTAGATTATTAGTTTTTAGAAGAACAAAATTGGATTGACTCAAATCGAGCTAAATGGAAAAAAAGGATCCATGTAGTCGACCAAACTAGTTTGGGATTAAGGCTTTATTGTTGTTATCGTTGCTATTGTAGAAGAGCAGAAATGGAACAAGGTTTGTATTATTTGAATAAGGGACAAACTTGGTAGTTACTTGGAGTTAAATACTGAAGATAGTTGAGACCTAAAAGCTCACAAAAATATAGAGACGGGTGATCCAAAATTATTATGATGACGACCACTTAATATAATGATTCTCCACACATTCAAACAATATTTCCAAAAGAAACCAGCGACCAACCACAAATAATGGATCTTGTCTGTTCAAGGACAGGAGTCAGGATCTTTTAACACTATACCAGAGAAACTCAAAGAGCATAGTTAGGTGGAGAAAATTTTAAATGGCCAGTCAAGGAAGGATACCTCAGAAAACCAAAGTATAATATGATGGTTACATAATGTTTTCTCTACTAGAAGTCATTTTCTCAAATTATACATTTATTTCACTTTCTGGTAGTGACTTCAACAGATTTAGAGACGTTCTTACCAATCATGCTTCATGCATATGGGATTAAGAAACAATAATTCCATATTCAATTTATGATGTGAGAATATGAAGATCAAGCAAAACAGTAAGTCATTTTGAAGAACCGCATTCTTTTAATTCCTAAAGCCTATTTGTAACATCCAAGCTATCAAAGAAGTCCCTCTTTCACCACAATTTAGGCCTTATAACCCTAGAAGTAAGCCAAAACTTGCACTTCATTTAATCCACAAAAACCAAGGGTTTGTGATCATTTAGAATTTGGTACATAGTTTAAGCATAGGCCAAAAATTTTCTTTCTTTAAACTCAAGCCTCCAAAAATAAGGATCCTAATAATATGTTGGTACTAAGGAGATGAATCTTATTAGCATTATCGCTGTATCTCCATCTTCTCTAGCACCAACACAAAGTTACATTTTAAGGAATCACATAACATAGAAGTTTTTTCTTCTTGTTGATAAGGCTAGATGAGATAAAGTCAATGATAAGATGAGAGAAATGATAGCAATTGCCACATGAATAAACTATCAAAAAGGCAACAAAATTCTTTCAAATGAATAGATGGATTAGGTCAATTTGCTCTGACTTTTCAATGGATGAAATTGACCATCTAGTGGCTGCAAAAATCTTTCTAATAGACCAGTGGATGAGATTAGCCAATCCTGTCTATTTTAATGAACAAAACTAGTCATCCAATGGTTGGACATGGGTCAGGTAACCCATCTTTTCTATTTTGGTAAACAAAACTAATCATACAATAGCTACAAATGACTTTCTAATAGACAGATCGTCATATTTGCACATCATGTCTATTTTAATGGACAAAACTGATCACCTATGGTTGCAGAAGATATTCTAACTAATAAATTGGTTAGATTAGCCAATCTGTCTATTTCAATGGAAGAAATTTATCATCCAATGGCTCTAAAAGCCACGTTAATGGATAGATAGATAAGTCAGATTGAGTCATCTATCAAATGGGACAGACTTACAATTCTAATGGCTTTGAAAGCTACAAATATTAATGAGTGGACTAGAATCGATTGTTTCATTTATATACTAGAAGGAAGCTACAATCCAATTGCCCTTAGGTAGTGTTTGAAATAGGGAATAAGAGGGATATCTCCTGAATATCCCCTCTTATTCTCAAAAGCCATAACTATAAAGAATAGCTGGGAATAAAGTTAACCAGAGGGATAATCCATGGTTAACCATGGGTTATCCCCTCAATTTATTCCCTATAAAATGAAGAAATAGCTGGTTATCTCTCCAAATAAAAGTAAAAAAAAGTTATCCTATGGATTTACCTTTTTGCATTTGATATGATCAATGTGATAGCCAAGGGATATCCCTAGGGAAAGCCAGGGATAAACTCTATCATGTACACTTATCCATGGATAATATTTTTTCTATCAAATACTACCTTAATGTCAGACCTATTGATAAATGGGTGGGATTGGATTGTTTCATCCAATGGAAGAAATTTGCAATTGTATGGCTCTAAGGGCCACATTGGTTCATAAATGGACGGGATTAACTCATTGGCCCAACTTTTTTACTTTTAATGGCAGCTACAAATAATCCCACTTTTAACCTTAGTAGCAAGGTTGTTTCACCAAGAATAAAAAAACCTACTTTGGAAGCTTCTTTGAGCTTGAACCTGCAACCACTTTCTAAGCAGTACTTTATTTTTAAGTGTTACTAAAATACCATATCCGCTACCACACCCACTCCCAATTTTGGCAACTAAGATCATAGCATAACAGATTGAATTTCATCTACCATCTTCTATTGACAATGCATCCGAAAAGGAACCATTGAGTGGCAATAAAAGGCTACAGTCTAATGGTTTTTCTTGGATCAAGACCTAAAAAAGGCATTATTATGGTTTTTTTCTAGATTTATTTTAGTTAAGAAAGCCTTTTAACTATTTGAGCAATCACTCTATCCATATATTCTAGGAAATAATTAATTTTTTGTCGAAGGCATCATAAGGGTCCTTTCTTTTAACCAAATGTCCAAAAAAGAATAAACTAAAAATTAAGCAGTTGTCAAATGGTTATACTTGGATTTCCTATAAAACCTCTAAATAGAATACTCAAGAAGTTAGCCCATTTGAAGGTTATATAGACTTTATTAAATGATATTATTGGTGTCATAATTAGAAAAAAGGCTCGACCACCTTGCAAGGATTTATGGGCTCTGTCAATAGAGTTTAAGTGCCTCTAACTGTGGATTATGCTTCTCTCTATAATTAAGTCAGAAGTTAATTGATTTAATTCAATCTTACAGACTTCTTAACATAAACAAATGAAGCCTGTCAATTTTCATTTAAAGACAGAGGGTGTAGTCTCACCTCCTGGAATGGTGAACTTTAAAATCATAAGAATTTCAAGAGCACATGAACTTTGAAGAATCAAAGCATAAAAATTTCATGAGAAAATGAATAAACATCATAGAGAACCTTGATTTCCTATGATTTACATGAAAGTATGAACATGGTAATCCCAATCTAACTATTGAAAATAATAGAATCTATAAGAAAAATATTCTAAAACTTGCATATTGAAAAGGAGTTTCATTCATGAAATAATGATTAACTATTATTATGACAATATAAATAAGATCTTTAAAAATCAAAAGTTATGGTAATATAACTAACAAGAATATCATTATTTGAAAGATATTCATCTATGATAGTCTAAAACTACCAAAAAAAACTTCAAATCTTAAACTTCAAGTCAAAAGCATCATCATAAAACTCTTGAAATAAGAGAATTTCATGTTATTGAAGTACATAATTTACAATATAAACTTGATACTCCAAAACGTCAACAAAATTTTTGATATGAAAACTCTAAGATAAAAAGAATATCGCAATACCGCTTTAGAAAATTTTAAATTAAAAACATCATTGCTTCTCCATGTTCTCAGATAAATAAAGAATTTTATCTGACTTGAAGAATATCATTTTTGTACGCTGGAAACTGAGTATCATCCAATAAACTTGAATTTAGAATTTTATATTCAATAAAATTATAAAATCTAAGCTAAGAAACGAGTTTCATTTTGGTGCATTCAAAATAATAGAGCTTAGAAAAATTTAAATTTTAAAATATAATCAAAGGTAGGCAGGCTAATGGAGTTTCATTAATGGGACTTTAGTATATAAATGCCACTTGGATGCCTTCGAAGAGTAGATCTATATTCATGAGGCTCTAATACATATCATCATTCTTAAGACACCAAAAGTAACATCAAGATATGCAGATGTCTCATTTTGTCAAACCTGAAAGGCATATTAGTTCTATGTTCTAAGCTTGAAATACCATAATGATATGTCCAATGTTAAAAATATGGTTTTTAGAAACTTTAAATTTGGATTATTAAATTCAATTTTCTATATTGATAAAGCTTCAATTTTAAGCATTACTTAAAAGAACATTGTATTACTACTTGAAGAATTCTCTACGGAATTTTGAATTCAAAACCTCAAATGTTGTATTCAAAATTAGATAAAACTTCAATTGCAAAAGTAAAGCGTTGATGCCACGATGCATCATATTAGAAATTTTGATAGCAAACAAAATCTACACTCTTATAAAACTTTGATATCAAAATTGACTCTTCGATATTTAGTAGCATCCCAATAAAAAACCTTTAACCCAAATTTAACATAATGATTGTCTTATAATATAAAAGAACTTTACGATAGAGACTTGATGTCAAATTGCTAATTTTGATATCATAGATGTAAAAATATCTTCATAATATCTTCAAGTTAGAAGCTTCATCTACTAGAATTTATCGTTAAAGCATCAACATTTAATGAAACTCCAAAAGTAACTTAAAGATATATTCGAAATATTAAACCTTGATATTCTAAATTTTTTGATATTTGGACGAAAATTTTAACTCAATGAATGCCATATAACATTCATAAACTCATTTTACGAAAATATATCATAAAACTGGCATTTATAAAGATATGTCCATTTACTCATAGATATTTTTTTTGCAAGTCTTCATTCTTAACTAGCATTTATGCACAAATTGCTTAACAAAAATTTTTATAATCTAAAAAAAGCTAATTGATAGTAGGAGTCTTGATTCTAGTGACAATCATGAATCTAATCAAATAATAAAATCTTATAATATGTGTGATTTTAAATACATCATTTTTTATTCTATCATAAAATCATATGTCTATCCATCAAGGTTTAATTCTGACAAACAAAATTCTGAACCCACACTAAGTTAATTAAAATTCAAGACATATTTGTTGAAGCATATATAAGTTTCACTTTAAGTTAATCTTACTCAAATAATAAGAATATCATATGCAAAAAAAAAAGGAAAAGCCTTATAAGACTATCTAATGCTTGTTAAGTGTATGCTCACAATATTGTCTTATAAAAATAAAAAAAATTAGTCTAAAATTTATCCATATATGATCCTTGTACATAAGATGTGAATCATAGAGCTAAAGCAGGATGGATTAAGTGAAGGAGTGCTTTGAAAGTATTTTATGATCGGCGTATCCTATAAAAATTAAAAAAATTCTATAAAACCGCTATTAGGCCAGCTATGCTATATGGAATAGAGCGTTGAAAATATTGAAATAACATGTGAATAAATTAATTGTAATAGAAATACGTATGTTAAGATGGATATGCGGTAAAACTTCAAAAATAGAATTAGAAATAAATATATAACAAAAATGATAGGAGTAGTTCCAATTGAAGATAAAATGAGAGAAAAATAATTATGATGGTTTGGACATATACAACGTAAACCTTTAGATGCTCCAGTTAGAAAGAGTGATCTTTTAATCCATGGTAAGGATAGAGGTAGAGGTAGACCTAAACTAATATGAACACAAATAATTAAAAAAAATAACTATTTGTAATTTGAATATCGACTTGGTCCTGAATAGAGTAGAGTGGAGGAAGCAGATTCATGTAGCCGACCCTATGTAGTTGGGAAAAGGCTTAGATGAGATGAGTTGAGTTGAGATCCTTGTACATAAGATAGTTATGTAGAAGGGTAAAGCATCATGCTATCATAGACCTTAGGAGCTAGCAATGTTTAGCTATCTAGGATGTTGTTTGTAACTTAAAGCACCCTTATTTGAATCAAAATCTTGGATAATATAAAATAGACTATAGCATAATTCATTTATATATGGTGTAGTTTTAGTCAAATTCTTCGTTGAGGAATATGAGGATATTCTAGCAAAAAGGAGCATACTCATTCTAATCATCATATAGATAAAGCTCATTTTCAATTATTGTTAAAATAAGGAGGGGCTAGGATTTATTAGCTAGGATGCCTTGAAAAACTTGTGCTTGATGCCAGAAAGGAATACATGATCACTTCAATATTTTCAAGTTTCTTGATATAAATTCCACTACGATAAAAATAATTTCCCAAATATTTTTGGGATCAAAATCAAAGGACTTTATCTCCAAAGGATGCTTCAACCAAAAAAACATATATCTTGTACCTGGACATCTTGAATCATCGCTTCCTTTTTTAGTAAGTAAAGAATTTTACCAATTGGTATACATCCATCTTCAAGAATCCTAGTTATTTATGGTAATTTCCAAACAAGATAAAGTTATTCTCTCTTTTTATATCATTTAATTTCATTCCATCATCTACAAAAAACCCAAATATGAATGGAATTTAATCTAGTTGCTCTGGCTAGTATGCACAATACATCATTAATCAAACTAATTATTTGCAAAATCACAAATGAAATTTAAAATCAATTTTCCAAGAAAGTAACATTTGAAAATTACCTTTTAAAAATGAGTAAATGAAATATAAAAAAGATTAGAAGATTTCAGAGAATTATTTATTTCTTAGTTTAGTGGTCATTAATATCCTAAGGGACTACAAATAACGTGTCTCTTCTGAAATCTATAACAAGGTCAAAAGAAAAAAAAAGTAGAGAATAACCTAATTTGTTAAAATTACTTTCTTTCTTGCTAGTAGGCAAGTATCATTCACATCTATTTTATTTGCATTCTAATTTATAATTCATCCTTATTTCAGTCACCTCTAGATCGGTGAAAACCACTAAAGGACTATTAATTTGTTTCATTAAAACAAGAATAGGACGTAGAGATTTTTTTTAAGCAATTAAGAATATCTCTCTGATAAATAGGACAAAAATATAGTAATATTAAAAGTTGAGTGCAGTTGTCAGTACAAAATAGACCTATTAAAAGTTGAATGTAGTTGTGAGTATAAAATAGACCAAATCATTCTTTTAATCCTTATAAATTTGTCGTTCAAGAATAAGATATCAAATAGACAGCTTTTAAACCCTAAAATGGGATCCAAAGACACCATCAATGTTAGAAGAATAAAGGATAGACTCAAATGGTTAGTCCCCAATGGTAAAATAATTGTTGTTTGGACTTTAATATTCGGTTAGGCCTAAGTTGTTATATCTACAATGGAGTCTAGAGCATGAGCTACTTGTTAGCAATCAAGTCAAAGTTAATTAACTTTCAGACCACACAACCTCAAAATGATCATCATAAGAAATATAAATCATTAATATGCTCATTTCGATGCTTTTGAACTAACATCACAGTAAAATTCTAATCCATCGATCTATCCTAGATTTCTCTTAGCATATAAGTGTGACCAAACCAAATTTTATAATTTTTGGATCAAGTGAAAGTTAATCGTTGGCAAGGCCTGCTCAAAATTTCAAATTGGCTGGCCTAGTTGTTCAATAAAATATTGTAGGATTTAATTAATATTTGAATATTTAGTAACATTTAATTTCTATTTCTATTTTGAGACTACATGAAAACAAAAAAGGAATAAAAAGAATCATGGAATTATTAATAGATATTTTATGATTTGATTACTACTTAAAAAATCATGAACAAAGGAGAGGAAGGTAAAGAACCCACGGCAGACAATAACAGCTGCTCTTTTCCCACCATGCTTATTCGGTTGCACATCCCTCCCTCTCCAGTCCATATATTTACCATGGTCTATATGCATTTCCTACACCATAGTCAAGAAGGAAGAGAAGATTTAGAAGAGTTTTAAACTGAAAAAAACAGATAGATATGCATCCACCCAAATACAAGATACAAGATGAACATTTCCAATGAAGAGCATTGAGACGATTTGTTATTTCATGAAACTTCAATACATAAATCTACAAAAAAAAAATCAAATATTAAATGAGATCAATCTTGTTTCTTTTGTTTAATCATAAGTGCTGTACTTAAGAAAATCAAATCCAAAAAACCCAATTTTCATTAAATCATAAGAGTCTTTTGTATGCTTTTGTAAATCAAACCAAAGTAAATATATTTTTATTATTCAAAACTCTGAATATGTGAAAAATCAAAATGATAATAAAATATTCAAATCAATTATAGAAATCAAATGACAAGTCTTACGTAAAGAACAACAAAAGTTTTAAGGTTTGCCAATACATATTCATGTTGAACATATATAAAATATGCATAAACTATACCATGATGGATTGTTGCTGAGGGAGAACCAGCTTTCCACACCAAAGACAAATAATAGATGAAATTAGAAAAGAGTGATGCTTATACTTTCGGCCAGAGTCATTAGGTAAGAGGATATATAAGGGGAGTTTTTTGAATACTAAAGCTGGATTAGCACGTGATGTGAAATATATAAGGGTGGAGAAGGGGATACACCTATAGAAGTGGCTTAATGGAATTAATTGCATTGGGCACACGTTATTTCTTTAAACATTCAAAGGATATCTGACATCTAGTGGAACAAGATATTGCCTTCTATAATATCAGATACACAAAAGATACGAAGATAATGAGAACACTAATGGTGCAATTAATGCCTAGGATTCTAGGAAATTTTCAGATCATTGAACTCAAGTCTTTACGTTGAACACGTCTCCTCCCATGGAGGTTTTGGGCCCCATGTAGCTTTAATTTATGTAATAAATATTTTTTCTATCAAGTTTTAGGAAATAGAGCTTTCACTAGCAGAGATGTTAACAAAAAGTTGTTTGCTATTTGATAACCACTTCTTCAAATGTTGTGAAATTTTAGCATCTATTGGGTGATCAAACCGATAAAAAGATTTTGTAATGTGAAAGGACAATAAAAAAAATATTACATAATGCTTTCTTCTTGTATGAAAATTTTTATCATAAAATATCCTTAGTTTATAAATTATTTATTTTGATATTTAAAATCAATAATATATTAACTAAAAATCATATTATTTCTCATAAATATATGATAATATTTTATAATCATTATATTATGATAACATTATTGTAGAAGGCTGAAATTTTTTATTCATACCTTTTCAGTGTACAATCAAATATATAGGAGATTACAAGATAAGAATAGGAAACTTAATCATTCTAAATATGAAACTATCTAATCAAATCCCTTAATTTTAGGGAATGATTACAAGATAAGAATAGGAAACTTAATCATTCTAAATCTGAAATCTATCTAATCAAATCCCTTAATTTTAGGAAATTTAAATTCAAACAGATTCTCCTAATCTATAGGGATATTTAACTAATTTTATTTACAGTAAATAATTATTATAATTATATTGTATTGTATAATCTACACTATTACATTGCAATCATCTAATATAATATATACAACATAATGTAACATAATATCATTATATCATATCATAATATAATATAATTTATATTATATTACATAATTTATTATGGCTTTTGCTATAGTACTCTTTTATTTTTTAAATATTAAAAATATCAGCGACTGATTGCATTTTAAACCATATAAATGTATCTTTAGTAATCGATTTTAATGGATTATGTGCATGGCTGGTCTCGAAAAAAAATTTGAACTTTATGTTTTATCTTGGCACTGTTCTCTTTCATTGGATTTTACGCTATGTAATAACCCGTCTTATTTTAATGGTCCTTATTTTATTAACTAGTTTCTTCAATTAAAAAGTGATAACAGCCCCCCTTTAATATTTGAACGCTTGCTTGATGGGAGCATGCGTGAAGGAATTGAGTATAAAAAGGGACCCTTCCTAAAGTTTTCAACATGGTTATCGAAAGAGAAACCTAATAAGCGGAGGCATTGGTATTGAGTCCCTGATCAAGAGCACATCCTGAAGGCATACACCATCAGAATGCGATGGCTCGTTGATTAGAAGACCTCAATCAAGATCCATCGAGAAGAAGAGAAGATCAATCGAGATCCCTAAAGAAAGGAAGATCAAGATCCCGTACAGCTGATTCAAGGAAGATCGGATTCCTTACCCTCATCGGATAGACCATTAATAATAATGGCTGGAGGTAATTATCGATCATAATAAATATATTGATATCATGATCAATATATTTAAATTAAGTCTTACATTTGGTATCAGAGCTTTTTAAAACCTTGCCTGTGAGGATTTCTATCCAAGTTTCTCTTTTCAAGCAATTTATGCCGCGTGTTTTCCGTTTTCAGTTTTTCGGATCTCAGGTTTCGATCAGTTCTGATCTTTGTTCATGGAATTGACAGAAACCATTAAACCTATTTCAGATTCCGATTTTTGTGGAAATAAAACGTGGCCTCTTTCTTTCTTATTAAAGATTTCTTTCTGGCATTAAAGGTTTCGGATTTCTTTTTGGTATTAAAGAGATAGCATTAAAGAAAGAAAAAGAAAAAAACGTAGCATTAAAGAAAAGAAAAACTAAAGAAAAGAAATGCAGCGGAAACGTGGCTTCCATAACCACATGCGGTGACATATTAAAAAAGAGAGAAAACTTTCGGTTTTCTCTTTTCTCGCTTATGGTCTTTCCGTTCTCTCATGGGATTTAAAATCTGATTGGTTGAATTTTAAATACATTTATTATCTGTTTAATGTTTTATTAAATCATGTAACATGATTTATTTTCATTGTTTCTTGAGTTTAAATTTTTGTATTAAAATACGCCTCCTGAGTCTCTATGCCTACGGTGTTTTGCATAGACTGGTCCAAGGGAATAATGAGCTACGGCCAGACGTGTTTTAATTAACAAAAATTTTTCTTAAGATGATAATTTCAAAATTCATTAAATAGATATTGAAATGTTATCTTCTGTTCTGCATACTAGATTTATTCTATGCATGAATTTGGTGGTAGTGTGAAAATCACAGTGCAAATCCTTTTAAGGTCTGATTGGTCAGTTGGTGTCTAGAAAGGTAAAGAGATTGTGGTTACTTAATTGGTTCCGTGACCTAAGGAAAGCAACGGGGGGACCCCCACTTCTCTTTCACTGGCCTGGCCAATTTGACTAACTCAGATCTTGATTTGGAAATGTTACGTTGATTAAGATCACTACCTAATAATCATGCTAAATTGGTTAATCTATATGCATATAATGTCATGTGATCAATATGATGTTGATTAATTGAGGAGTAGCCACAGCATCTTTGATTAATCAAAATTATATATTGAGTTGCAAAGATCACATAAGGTTAGATGACATTAATTGTGACTAATTATATTAATGTAATGAATCTTATCCACAGGAATTTTTGTTGCACTAATATATTAATTAGGATGCGATAATAAATTATTTTCTTAATTACCCACAGGAATTAAGAAAGGAATATAATTTGTTAGTCACATCATTAAGCTAATGAGTCTATTTGAGTATAATAACTTAGCCCATAGGTAGTTATTGTATGTTATTGATTCATGTTATTGCATGTTTACATTGGTAAAACATGACATCAAGTTATATGCCTCAAATTCAATTACATGAATATGATTTTATTTTTATGCAGCTATTTTGCCTATTAATATTTCTGATATAAAATGTGACATTCCCGATTTAAGTGGTGATAATTATAAATTATGGAAGGAGAGAATTCTTCTTCAATTAGGGTGCATGGATATTGACTATGCTATCAGGAAGGATGAACCACATTAGTTACATCTACTAGCACTCAGGCTGAGATTGCTGCGTATGAACGATGGGAACGGTCCAATCACCTCAGTATGATGTTCATACGTACTAAAATTTCTGCTAGTATACGTGGTTCAATTCCTGAGTGCAAAAATGTCAAGGAACTTTTGAAGGCTATTGATGCATAATTTGAGTCTTCAGATAAGGCAATGGCTAGCACCGTAATGACAAAATTATCATCAATGAAGCTCACTACGGTTGGAGGTGTGCGTGAGCACATCATGAAGATGAGGGACATTGCGGCTCAGTTGAAATCCTAGAGGTTGAGATGTCAGAATCTTTCTTGGTGCACTTTATTTTGAGCTCACTCCCATAGCAATATAGTCCCTTCAAAATATCTTACAATACACATAAGGACAAATGGTCAATTAATGAACTTCTGACCATGTGTGTTCAAGAGGAAGGGAGGCTGATTTTAGAAATGGGAGAAAGTGCACATTTAGTCACTCAGAGAAAGACTAAAGCTCCCAAAGCCAAACGCAAAGGAAAGGGTAAAGTATCCAAGTGTGCTTCTTTTGCAAGAAGAAAGGGCATATAAAGAAAGATTGTCTCAAATTCAAAGCTTGGCTTGACAAGAAAGGTACTCTAACCTCATTCGTATGTCATGAATCCAATTTGGTTATATGTCATAACACATGGTGGATTGATTCTGGTTCTACAATCCATGTTTTAAATACCTTGCAGGGTTTTCTAAATCAAAGGAAACCATTGGGAAGTGAACAAAGCATCTATTCAGGAAACAAGATGGGTTCACATGTGGAAGCAATTGGAACGTGCAGACTTATTTTACATTCTGGTTTTGTTTTGGATTTGGAAAAGACATTTTATATTCCAAGTTTCTCTAGAAATTTGATTTAGTGTCAAGGCTTGTACCAGTAGGATATTCCTTTAATTTTAATAAAAGCTCTGTTGATTTATTTTATAAATCTAAGCTTATTGGGAATGGTACATTGTCAAACAATCTTTTTCAAATTAATTTGAAAAATAATACCACCTATAATGTGATGCACGCCCAAACTGGTATGAAAAGATGTGTTATAAATGAGAATTTCTCTATTTTGTGCATCGGAGATTAGGTCATATCTCCATTGAGAGAATTAAAAGATTAGTAAAAGATGGAGTACTTGATACTCTTGATTTTACTGATTTTGACACTTGTGTGGACTGCATAAAAGGAAAGCAAACCAACAAGTCCAAGAAAAATGCCAAGAGAAGTTCGGAAATACTGGAGATCATACATATGGATATCTGTAGCCCAGATATGGATTCGTATGGTCAGAGATACTTCATCTCATTTATTGATGACTATTCACGATATATGTATCTCTACCTACTTCATAATAAGAACGAAGCATTAGATGCCTTTAAGGTATTTAAGACAGAAGTAGAGAAACAATGCGACAAGCAAATTAAAATCATGAGGTCAGATAGAGGTGGAGAATATTATGGTAGATACACTGAGAATGGACAAGTACCTGGTCCGTTTGCTAGGTTTCTTGAAGAAAATGGAATTGTTGCACAATACACCATGCCAGAGTCTCCTGACCAAAATGGTGTAGCTGAAAGGAGAAACCGAACATTATTGGACATGGTAAGGAGCATGATTGTCAGCTCTAACTTACCTAAATCCTTGTGGACTGAAGCTCTTAAAACTGCTACTATATATTGAATCGGGTTCCAACCAAGGCTGTTTTCAAAACGCCATTTGAGTTATTTAAAGGTTGGAAACCAAGTCTGCAACATATATGTGTTTGGGGATGCCCATCTGAAGTAAGAGTCTATAATCCACAAGAAAAGAAACTAGACCCAAGGACTATTAGTGGATACTTTATTGGATATGCTGAGAAGTCCAAGGGTTATAGATTTTATTGTCCATCTCACAGCACTAGGATTGTGGAATCAAGAAATACAAAATTTCTTGAGAATGACTTGATCAGTGGAGTGATCAATCTCAGTATTTGGCTTCTTCTGAGAAAGATCATTCAGTTATTCAGCTTCCACTTCAAGTGAGGGATTGGTTGTTATTTATAGCACTCCTCAAACTCAATTAAGTGCCCAACAACCAGTCATTGAGATTTCACAAGCTGATGGTAATCTAGAAGATCATGTTGTTCATCAACAATCAGTTGTGCAAGATACTCCTCAAGAGGTCATTGACACAACATTGAGAAGATCAACTAGAATAAAGAAATCAGCAGTTCCTAGTGATTATGTTGTGTATCTACATGAATCTGACTATAACATTGGAGCCGAAAATGATCCTGAAACGTTTTACAAGCCATGAGTTCTAAGGAATCAAACTTGTGGTTCAATGCCATGAAGGACGAGATGGAATCTATGGCATCTAATCGAGTCTGGGATCTTGTTGAGTTGCCTGATGGTGTAAAAGCCATTGGATGTAGATGGATCTTCAAAATAAAGAAAGACTCGCAAGGCAACATTGAGAGATATAAAGCAAGACTCGTTGCCAAAGGATTCACTCAGAGGGAAGAATCGACTACACGGAGACATTTTCTCCTGTATCCAAGAAAGACTCTCTCCGAATAATTATGGCACTGGTAGCTCATTTTGATTTTGAGTTACATCAAATGGATGTGAAGACCGCATTCCTTAATGGAGATCTAGAGGAAGAGGTTTACATGAAACAGCCTGAAGGATTTTCCTCTGGTGATGGTGAGCATCTGGTTTGCAAGCTTAAGAAATCTATATATGGATTGAAACAAGCCTCACGTCAGTGGTATTTAAAATTTCATGATGTGATCTCTTCCTTTGGTTTTGAAGAAAACATCATGGATCAATGTATATACCAGAAGGTTAGTGGGAGCAAAATTTATTTCTTGGTCCTATATGTGGATGACATTCTACTTGCAACCAATGATAAAGGGTTGCTATATGAGGTGAAACAATTTCTCTCCAAAAATTTTGATATGAAAGATATGAGTGAAGCATCTTATGTCATTGGCATTAAGATCCATAGAGAAAGATCTCGAGGCATTTTAGGATTGTCTCAAGAAACTTATATCAATAAAGTCTTGGAGAGATTTCAGATGAAAAATTGTTCACCAAGTGTTGCACCTATAGTAAAGGGTGACAAGTTTGCTTTGAACCAGTGCCCTAAAAATGAACTTGAACGGGAACATATGCACAACATTCCATATGCTTCAGCTGTTGGAAGCCTAATGTATGCTCAGGTTTGCACAAGACCTGACATTGCATTTGCAGTAGGAATGTTGGGAAGATATCAGAGTAATCCAGGTTTAGACCACTAGAGAGCTGCTAAAAAGGTCATGAGGTATCTTCAAGGGACCAAGGACTACATGCTCATGTATAGACAAACTGATCATTTGGAGATAAAGGGCTACTCAGATTCGGACTTTGCTGGCTGCGTTGATTCTCGGAAATCAACATCAGGATTTATATTTATGTTAGCTGGTGGAGCCATATCATGGAGGAGTGCAAAGCAGACTTTGACTGCTATCTCTACTATGGAAGCGGAGTTCGTTGCTTGTTTTGAGGCTACATCGCAAGGTGTATGGTTGAAAGTTTTATCTCAGAGCTTAGAATTGTTGACTCTATTACTAGGCCAATTAAACTGTACTGTGACAATTCAGCTTCTGTATTTTTGGCTAAAAACCATAAGAGTGGTAGTCGAAGTAAACATATCGACATTAAGTATTTAGCCATAAGAGAACGTGTTAAAGAGAACAAAATGGTCATAGAACACGTTAGCACTGAATTGATGATAGCTGATCCTTTGACTAAAGGCATGCCAATTAAGAAGTTTAAGGATCATGTGATAAGAATGGGAGTTGGTTCCATGATATAATTGTATGGATAACAATTTGTACAAAGAAACTCTTATTTCAATCATTTGTTTATTTCTCATTCAGGTGTACATTTATATGACTTTTGAGAAATGACAAACTTTTCTTTTGGACTCTGAATAAACATATGGTTTATTCATTATGTTATGTTGTCACATTTGGAATAGTGGTAAAGAAATTGAATGCATTGTAATACATAGAAGATAATACTCAATTATAGAGGACCTATCGCTATGATTCATGTATTTAGTTTCTTGTTCAGTGTTGATAAAATATACGAACCAAGTGGAAGAATGTAATAACCCGTCTTATTTTAATGGTCCTTATTTTATTAACTAGCGTTTCTTCAATTAAAAAGTGATAACAGCCCCCCCTTTAATATTTGAATGCTTGCTTGATGGGAGCATGCGGTGAAGGAATTGAGTATAAAAAGGGACCCTTCCTAAAGTTTTCAACATGGTTATCGAAAGAGAAACCTAATAAGCGGAGGCATTGGCATTGAGTCCCTGATCAAGAGCACATCCTGAAGGCATACACCATCAGAATGCGATGGCTCATTGATTAGAAGACCTCAATCAAGATCCATCGAGAAGAAGAGGAAGATCAATCGAGATCCCTAAAGAAAGGAAGATCAAGATCCCGTGCAGTTGATTCAAGGAAGATCAGATTCCTTACCCTCATCGGATAACCATTAATAATAATGGCTGGAGGTAATTATCGATCATAATAAATATATTGATATCGTGATCAATATATTTAAATCAAGTCTTACACGCTATTTCGCCGCACCACATCATCTACTAGGGAAGGTTTTAAGGATTTTGTAAGATCCATCGATGAAAGGAGAGGGGATGCGTAGATAGTTGGTAGGAAATAACTTGAGGATTTTGTAAGATCTATCAATAGAAAGAGAGGAAGATAACCAAATAGGAAGAGGGAGATGATTGGTAGAACGAAGTTGATGGGGCAAAAAAGTAAGCAATTATAGGAACGAGAGTAATTGGTAAGGGAACGATTAGTTCAACGTGAAGGTGCATTTAAGATTTAAAAGTGTATTGCGTATTGCTACCTCCGAACAACATCTAACAAAGATGAGACACAAGAAGGGTTTTACTTTTGCATTCTGGAATATGGTGATCGATGATCAATTCAATGGATCAGAAATATTAAATGACTAAAATATCCTTTATATAATATATATTTTATTGTATTTATTCTATATTACCATAATAAGATAATAATATACTATAATAATATTAGTAAAGCAATTATTATAATACAATGTTTTATAGTATAATATACCAATATTGTATTATAATAATATTTCCATTAATACACAATTTTTATTAGAATTCTTTCTAGGTATACCATTATAAATATATGAAATTATATGCATACTCTTACAAAATTTATTATTTATCTATATACATTTATAAATTATTTATTTTGCTTGCATACCCTTATAAATATCTAATATTGTGTACATCAAAAAATAATACATTTGTAAGAGTATATACCCAAAAAGAAATAATTTGAAAAAGTATTCAAGTTGTAGGAAATCTTGGATGAACAATATTAGAAGAATTTTTAAAAAAGTTTCATGAAGAAAATCAGGATCAATAATATGAAAAAAATCAGGATCAATAATCTCTCCAAGTTTAGTGGAGAAAATTAGGGTAAATAATCTTTCTAAGTTTAGTGAAGAAAATCAGGGTCAATAATTTGTTCCTAAAGTTAAGGAAAATAATATATATTTTTTTTCTTATTTAGTGTAATAGAAAGTTGTATATAGAGTAGAATAAATTATAAATTTTTCATATAAATAATAAAATTTTCAAGATTTTTATTTTTCTTTATGGTATCATACCTCTAGGATTTTTTTTTGCCTTTATTGTCAAGCTTTTGCCTACTTTTTCTCGGCCTTCATTATCGACTTATTGGTGGCCTTCATCGTAGATTCAACCTTCCTCTATTCCAGCCTTAATCGTTAGTTTCTTCTCATTCTTTTCAGCCTTCATCATTGATTTTTTTATCTTTATCATGTCTTTATTTTCAACTATTGTTCGGTCCTTTTTCAACCATGACGATGCTGCACCTTCAATACCATCATCTTAATTATCTTCAACGATGAAGAAAATTGAGAAACTTAAAGGCCTATTGAGAACTATTGAAAAACCAGCAACAAATAACAATCCTCAGCCAATGAATCAAGTTAAGTGTTTAGTGACGCTTTCGGGTAAGGCTCTAATATCTCTTGGATTGAATGTTCTAGGTAATGAGTTTAGGAATGCCTCGATACTTGACTCCGGTGCTACAGACCATATGACCCATATTTCAAATAAATTTAAAACCTATGACCCTTGTCCTATACTAAAAAGATTATCGTTGCTGATGGTTTTACAACCATAGTAGCAGGAGTAGGAGATGTCTAAATTACTCCAAAATTGGTTCTTAAAAATATTTTTCATGTCCCTCAATTATCCACAAATTGGGTTTCCATACAAAAGCTTACCAAAGATCTAAATGGTTGTGTTATATTCAGTGCTTGTTGGCATCTAAAATGCCTCGCAGTGATAAAGTAGATGCCATAAAATTTTAATCTACATTAAAAGTAAAGAACAATACATAAGTAGACCACTCATAATGATATCTACAACTAGACAAGGACTTGTCAATCTAATTGTATCTCCCACTATTTTATCATGAATACCATAACCCTCACCTATGGTAAGTGAGAAAACCCTACCAGGGTTTCTTTAGTGGGGTTGAGATCCCAATTCATCATAAATATCTTGCGTTACACAACAAACATTCATGAGTTCAAGGGTAGAAAATATCATTTCCAATTGCAACCCATGCAACTCTCAACATAACACCTGCCTCTAAGATACTTATAGCCTTGTGTTACACAACAAACTATAATGCCTTAGTTTAGTCAAACCCTTCATTTTCATATAGTCATGATTGAATAATATTGCCCTTGTATTACACAATAAAGCAACACCACTAATCATGCTATAAAGCATTAAACGCACTAAGACAATTCATATATAACTCTAGAGTAGGCCTTGTGTTGCACAACAAACTTACTATAGTAGTTATCATAAATTTATCTTAGTATGAAGGAAGGCATTAGGTAGTGTTCATAATCAATATATCATTTCCAATTCAAGGTCTAAATCAATCAAATTGGCCAGTTAAGTGGGAGAGAGGTGGGGGTCCTCCCATTGCTTTCCTTAGACACCAATCTAATTGGCCAGGTCAGTCAACGGAACCAATTAAAAAACCACGATCTCTTTACCTTTCTAGAACCACTTTTCTAGACACCAATTGATTAATCAAACCCTAAAAGGATTTGTATTATGATTCTATCACACAACGACTAAATATAATTTTTTAGGAGGGCTTTGATGGTCTCATGCACATCCTTTTTTTAGTATGCATAACAATAATATCATACCATGCATATATTCAATGCAATTTTAAAATTATCATCTTAAGTAAAATTTCTCATTAATTAGAACACGTCCAGCCATAGCTCATTAGTCCTTGGGCCAGTCTATGCAAAACACTGCAGGCATAGAGGCTCAGGAGGCGTGTTCTAATACAAGAAATTTTATAACTCTACATAATAAAACAAATCATGCTAAAAGCATAATATAATCATTCATGTAATCAATATATTATGGACCACTAATTGAATTAATCAAGGTGGCTCTGATACCAATGTTGGGTCTGGGATTTCAAAAAATTTAACCTTGAAACCCTAATCAACCGAAACCTTAGACCCAAGACCCCTTGATTATAACAATTAATTAGTCATTAAATGTAATATATATGTAGAGGAACATACCTTAGTACTTGGTGAAGAAAGAAGGAAGCCGGTTATCCAATCTTTTCCACTAGGCGCCCAAGTGTTTGCCCTCCAATGGTGATCCACACGAGAATTGGATCAAAGATATGCTCACGAACTTGACTTAAACCTCTTTTTGGCTTCTTGACTTCTTGGCTTGGCTCTTAGGACCCTTTTTACCCTTTTCTTAAGCCTAATAAAACTTGTATAGGCTAAGAAAAGAGTTGTCCTAAATTGACTAAGGCTTGTAGGAAGGGGAGGGGAGAGAGAAGACTCTTGTCTTAACAAGGATTACTAAAAATTATCCGATGCAATCCCATATGTGCCACCCCCTTTAAATAGTGAATGGGGAGACGTCAAATGAAGGGATACAACCCATTCCACATCCTTCTGAAAGGATATAAAATTTTTAAATTCATTTCAATTTGAATCAAGGGACACATCGTTATAATTTTCTGCACCTTTCTCCCTACGCGTGCCACACCTGATGGGATGCTTTGAGACGCCTCTTGAAAATTCTGCACGCGCACAGTTTTGCTTTCGAGAGTCCCATGTCTCTTGGACTCTATTAATTCAATCCTTATCCAATACAGTAACATCTAGATAAGGTTATCCATGTTCAATGGACCTATAAATCCTAAAAAAAAGATGCACCTCCTAGTACCTTATATCAGAAGGACTCTTAGGCGCCTCTTGAAAATTCTGCACGTGCATAGTTTCCCTTCCAAGAGTCTTATATTTCTTGGACTCTATTAATTCAACCTTATCCAATCCAATAAATGGTTGATCAGGTCAGAGGTTATCCCAAATTAATTCTAAAATTAATTTGGATCAATTAATTAAGCCGGTTCAAATCAATTTCGACCCAAATTAGAGCGATAGTTAGCCACATGTGCTAGCATACTGATTGGCTAACAAATTGAATTAATTAATCTTATTAAAATGATTCTTTGACCAATTTCCTTATGTGTGTGACTCATTGGGTTCCTCATCTAGCCAGCAGTAGGTTTAGGTTTAAGTCGATTTAGTTCGATTAGAAACTGACTAACCGAATTAGATCAAATCGTGCTAACCCTAGTTGCCAATTTGAACCATCTTTCAAATTGACTCATGAATTAAATAAATTTAATTCATGAAAACCTACAAGACAAGATTGACATCTAGCAATGTATCATGTCTATCTAGAAGATGAGGAATTTGATAGAATTACCAAAATACCCTTCAGTGGCAAGTTACTGTGCAATTCAATCCTTTGATCTTTCTTTATCCCGAATAAGTGATGGGTATGGAAAAATGTCAAACCCTAACATTTTATTCATTTGAATCTCAAATCAATAATAAAGACTCAACAAATAAAAAATTAAAATCCTATTCTAATTTCATTTTGCTTTGATCAAAGACTTCTTGAGTCATCATATGATGAGATTACATAGGATTACTTTTTCTCTTACTAGGAATGATCAATTCCTTGTTGACCTACTCATAACCTTCATACACAATCCTTTATATCCATGAACACCCCGTACATGACTTAGCCATAAATGAGTATGAACTAAAACATAGATTCATATGCATAAGATTCTATGGTAATCTCAGGTCTAAGGATCACTTGCATAACTCCCACTAAGAGAACTATCTTTTGACAAGTAAGATCTCCATAAGATGTTCTCAATGTGGATCAATTCAGTAACTCATACCCTAATGAGCACCCACATCCTTGTATTAGTGTTCTATATAAGTGGCTATGAGACCAACCACCCTCTTTATTGAGCATACATAGAATGTGCCAGTCTTACCGGTATCATCGATCCCCGATTCGATGATCCTTCGACTGGAAACATTTTAGATTAGAGTTTTTAGGAACTTAGGTCTCATCATTATGAACTTCATCATAACCCTAATTCCATTGCCCTAACCTTATGGGGTTCATCATAATCTTAATAAATATAAGACACAGCATATGATGAATCGAAAAAAATACCTTTTAATTGATAAAATATCATACATGAGTTGAAAAAAATTATAAAATTACCCTTACATGATTGGCTTTTAGGGCACTACTCTTTCACGCTGCAGGCAGTTTTGCCCTATGATTTTCATGGATAGATCACTTCCTTTGTCAGGATGGTCTTTCCCCTGTCTTTACCTCTTCTTCTTAACAGCTCTCCAAATATGATGATCTCTAAACCTCTCTGCAAGAAAATCCTGCTTCCTGATCCATTGTTGTTTATGCGATCTTAATAGATGTTTCCACTAACAGTTATGATGTACTTACCAAATGCTTTAATTAACTGGGTTCAAACAAACAACATCCGTTCACCCCATATGTTTGAATGTCCTTATATTGGCACAGCTTTAGGTAGACAAGATATCATTCCTCAGTAAGTTGTTATATCAAACTCCATCAAATTAGGAAAAAATGGACTTAGGTTCTAAAAAGAAGCTTTAATTGCCCAAATTATGTGACACGCACTTACACAATAACTAAAACTAGGAAAGACTGAAGGAGCAAGCAAATGGTGCTCCCAAAAAAAATAGAATAAAATTGTCTAGGACACTCCAAAAAAAGGAAACCTAATTGACATTTAATAAAAATATACACTTATTCCATTTGTCGTAGTGGACCTTACTAAGTAAACAAGACACTCAGCTCTTAAAAATGAAAACCCAACAACCCATAAGACATGATAGATTATCATAGCAACTAATATGTCTGACTAAAAATTAAGTGTTAGCAGCAGTATACAACCAAACTCTGGTTAAGGCATCTACAAAAGTAAGGAAAGGCCTCATTGACTACTAATTCTTAATTATTCATAAGCCTTATACTAAAATGAGTGTAAGCAGGTGGGCACAATTAAAACATAAAAATATTTCTTCATATTTCCAACTAACAAATCACATTTTGGTAAGCACGAGGCACTGAAGTAAGAAAGTCTACATGTCTGATATATATAATCTTCAGACTACCAAAAATAAAGTTCAGTTAAGTATGCTACGTAACATTGTAAATGATTAGTAACTCTTTCCTTATTGATTCTGGTTATGAGGATGTTAGAAGCAGAACATGAACATAAAAGGTATTGTAATTTCACACTCAGGAGTATTTCTAAAGCAGTAGTTACAAAGTTCACAAGAAGTGGACTGCTCGAAGGCTTAAATTTTTTAGGGGCAAATAAGAATATCTTTTGGTTCCATATACCAACTATTTAAAATTTGTACATAAAAGTAGACAAAAGTAAATTATCATGCTTTGTACATGCCAAAAAAAAAAGTAGGTAAAGGGGTGGCATTTGTTGTTTTAGCTGAAAACAGAAATGAAGGGATGAAATAGACATTCATTTGTGGCAAAACAGCCATTAGACCTCTGTAAAATATTACATACCATAGAAGCATAGAAGAATCAATTCCTTAAAGCTTTTCAGCAAGGACTAATGAGCACGAATTTTAAAAACTAAAAAAAAAGAGAAATCCTCCTATAATCAAAATTATGACAATACAAAGGATGACTTGCCCATTTAGAAAGGTAAAGACGATGAAGTTTCTTGTATTTCGATTCATCCAGTAGTGGTCCCTACCTTATCCCACAAGACAAGAAAGATTAAAAAGTAAGATTATTAAAAGATACAGTCATATAAGAACTTATTTCATTTACACCAAATGGTTGACATGGTTATTTCTTAAAAGTAAAAAGAATATCAGTTTACAGAATGATGTCAAACTATTACAACAGAGCAAATTGTTATTGAGCTTTTCCTTCCATAGTTCTAAATGTAAAAGGTTAATCTCCAATTAACATTATCATCTTTCTCACTACACTTCTATATGCTACAATTGTTGGATTTTATATTTGGGAATTGCCAAGATCATTTTAACAATCATTTTTAAATCACGTTCCGAGAGAAAAGTTTACTAAAATACGATGTACTGGACTTGAAAATTTATCAAGAGAATATGATAAAACAACTATAATCTTTCGGATTCATTTCCAAATCTTTACTTTCTATATCACATCCTTTCTCTCCAACAATCTTGAGCCTTCCCTAATCCTTCTCCCTCATACTGCTCCATTAAAATCCCCACCCGGTATTCCATCATAATCAAGATCCACAATACTTTCACCCTCTATCTTTTACTTAACAACTTAACAAATTTCTCACCAAATTAGCTTTAAAGTACCACCAACACCACATCATTCTGCCCCAATTGGACCAGAGATTAGGACAAAAAGCTTGGTTTCCTTTTCTTGACCAAGTTTTACTTAGTTTACCTTGAGCATGTTACAAAATAAGAAATAAGAAACAAAACTTGATCTAAATTACCGTAACATCAACCAGCATTACATCAAGAATTAAAGATCATCTTTTTACTACAAACATTGTATTGTTTTCGCCAGAAATCCCCTCACATCGCCTCTCAAAAAAGATTAAAAAAAACTCATCAAGACAATCTATCGTTTCTTTTCTTTTCTTTTCTTTTTCGGCATGGAAGGCTAGAATAAGAATAAAGAAATAGAAAAGCCAAATAAAGAATCCAAGTCGTATAAGATAAAAACTTCATGCATCGATCAGCAAGAAATGATGATTTCAACACGAAGCAAAACCTGAAACACTTCGGCATACGATCAAAACGCTAAAAGGACCTGAAAGAGCCGAAGATAAGGGACATACCGCAATATTGGCAGCAGCGAAAGCAATAGATCATCGATCATCGGGGGCTACCAGAGTCCCCTGTATGTTCACGCCACTAAGCCGCAGCACCAGTAAGGGAGAGGAGGAAGAGCCCTTCAGTGACCCTCGGACGCGTCTCTCACTCAGAAGACCTCCTCACGAAGACACCTTCGGTCTTCTATTTAAAGAAGGCTATCACCAGCGGATAAGCCAGAGGATTATCTTACTAAGCGTCCCTCAGAATCCGAAGAGTCTCCAGGGACTCTTGGGATATCGTGTGGATAAATTAATGGCACCCAGGCCAACAATCTCTCACTCGTCACACAGGAACATTATAACCTCTACTTTCTCAACTTACAGTGCGATGGGGTGTGCGACCCGACAAAAACTCACACACAGTGACACATAGTGGATATACTACATTACTGCATTAAGTTAATAAATAACTAACGCAGCGAACAAGAATATAATCCAATCCCGTCTATGTCCCAGATAATTCGATCACACCTAATCAAGCACTCTCGGTCCCTTAAGAGATCTACCCTGAGCAGCACTTGAAAAACACAAAGTCATAATGTTGGTATCCATAATCATATGCAACTCATACACATGATTGCCCGGGCAATGGATCACAAACATAAGGTGTGGTCACGAATAATCTTCCTTAAATACTCATACCAGTCCATCCTTGTCCAGTTGACTTCCTAGGATTGTCTCATGTAGCCGTATCAATTCCATGACCCTAGAGGACAAAGCTAAGGAAGTCATCCTGAACTCCAACTTCATGATATAGGTTCAAGTCAAAGGACACTGCATAGTTGTAAGGCTCACACGGTAACGGAGAGAAATATATCGCATTACCCCTTATAGGGTCGACTTTAGCACATGCAACATAATACATGCTACGGTGGAGCTCCCACTTAATGGGTCATGTCATACTCAGTCACCGTACAAACACAAGTCCAAGCATCATAAAGTTGCTTGACTCGAGCACACACCAATGCTCCCAGTTCGGCTATAACAGGCTTAGTAGGGATCTGTGGATATATCACTATTGATACACTGCTCACGCATATTTATGCTCCGTACTTAACTCTCCTGAGTCTCATCTCAGTCCAAACTGAGGTGACTTTGATTATAATCTATTCTATTATAATTTATGTAGCACATTTTGCAACCCATGCAATCTGCAACTCATGCATTGCTACTTAAGCATATATGGCTACTTTAGTCTCATCCTGCCCACTACAAAAGTGTCAGGCGATCACCTATGTGAGTGGACTGATAAGCCTGTAACATTTATACACATATGTGCCTATAAATATGAACTCATCATAATAATAAAATAAACATTTCATAAACTTTAACACATAGTCATTGATGTCCATACAATCCCTGTCTGACAACAAAAAGAACAGACACAAACTCCTACATAAGTCTGAAACATATCATGGTCTGTCACACTCTATACAGACCTAGACCCCTCACATAAGCTTGGAACACATCCCTAGGAATAGGCTTCATCAGAGGATCAGCCAGCATCCTGCTAGTGGAGATATGCTGTAGGATAACTTCTCCTTGCTTGACCATGTCTCTGATGAAGTGATATCTGATGTCAATATGCTTGGTCCTTCCATGGTACTTAGGACCCTTAGCATATTGTAATGCTACCATACTATTAGAACTAATCTGAATAGCCTCATATGGAGTAGCTAATATCTCAAGTCGCCTCAAGAACCTCCTCAGCCACACAGCCTCCTGGACAGCAGCCGACCAAGCAATATATTCGGCTTCCATAGTGGACAGGAAGGTATAGCTTTGTTTCTTACTGCACCAAGTGACAGCTCCACCTCCAAAGATAAACACATATCATGTGGTGGATCTATGCTCATCCCTATCACCTGCCCAATCAGAGTCACAAAAATTCTTTAATCTCAAATCTCCATCCTGATAGCATAGGGTGAGATTGGTAGTACCACGAAGGTAACGAAAAATCCTTTTAGCTGCAACCCAATGAGCAAGTCCTGGATTACTTTGATATCGGCTAACCAAGACGACTGCAAAGCAAATGTCAGGGCGAGTACACAATATAGCATACATCAAGCTCCCTACTGCACTAGCATAAGGGATCCTGCTCATCTTTTCTCTCTCCTCATTCGTTCTAGGGCACTGATC
>UESW01005011.1:235776-355378 GCA_900491605.1 Calamus simplicifolius | reverse complement strand
AGAGTTTAAATATAGAAACGCTCCCCTTGAGCAAATATACAAATAAAGTATAAAAAGGGTTAGAAAAGCCTGATAAGATTGCAGATGGTTGTGGCTTTGGCTTTCTTCCTTCTCCTCTTTAACTCCTCTTGAAGTATTGAATCAGGCCTCAGCAAGATTCTTGACCGTTTGAAAACTTTGGAGTTGAGATGAAGCTTTTTCTCCTTTTGTTGAATGTTGAAAATCCTTCGATTTGATCTTTGAAAAGCTTTTGGATTTTCTTTTGACTCTTGTGGATTGATGATCTGGAGCAGACGAAACTTCCTCTTTGATTTCACTCCTTTTGAATCACTCTATTTTGAACTAGAAGATTTTTCCAATAAAGCTCTGTTTTTCCCTCTTTTTGAAAGATTTCTTTTCTCTCTTTTTGATTCTTCTGATTTGAAAAGAGCTCCTCTATTTATAGATTCTGCAAAATATATCCGTTAGAAACAAAGAAAAATAGCCGTTATTTAAAATCTTACCGTTGGAGCTGATGTGTCATCGTGAAAAAATCGCGCCCAGAATTCGCGGAGTCGACTCGAGCTTGTGGGAGTCGGCTCGAACACTCGATTCCAGAAACACCTAACTTTCAAGGGTCGACTCGAGATATGCGGACGACTCGAGAAGTGCTCAAAAATGAGCTTGCCGTCTGAGTCGAGTCGGCTCGCACAGTCCATGAGTCGGCTCGAAGGTTCAGGGGTCGACTCTTGAAAACTCAAGTGTCGACTCAGACAACATTGAAAAACAGACATTTGGGAGTCGACTCGGAAACCCTTGAGTCGGCTCGGGAGCGATACAAAAATCAGAAAAAGTTCTGATAGACTTTAAAACTCGTCCCAAATAAATTTAAATATAAATGTGACTTGAATACAATAAATATGACATTAAGCATGAATTCAAGACATGTTTCAAGAAATCACTGAATGAGATATATCGTGTAAAAATTCCTCTTGAAATATTAAATATAGAGCTTGAAACTTCTTTTTCAAAATGATTCATAACTCAGTGAATTTAAACATTGAGAGTCCATTACTTTCATTTAGAGTAAGCTCAAGGTTTTTTAATTAATAAACTCATTATTTCCTTTAGAATACTCATGGCTTTTGAAAATCATCAAATAAAGTTGGGGTAATAACAATCTCCCAAATTTCTCAACACTTAATCTTAAGAACCCACTTTTTCCTATAGATTTATGTCCAGGCGGAAGGTCTACCAAGTCCCACACATGATTCTTGACCATCGATACCATCTCATCTTCCATAGTAGCTTGCCACTCACTATGAGCAGGTGAATCAAGCGCCTCTTCAACAGAAGCAGGCTCATCTGGATCCAATGGAGTGCAAAGAAACACATTCCCTTCTATCCCAAAATGTCGTCATGGAATATGACCACGTTTGCTTCTCCGTAACTGCGGATCTGGACCCTGAAGACCGCTCTCAGGTGGTGCATCAACCCTCATAGGTGAGCTCCTACTAGGCTCAGCTTGTGCGCTCCCACTGTCTGGTGCGACACTCCCACGGGGCCTAGCATTCCACTATCTATGGCGATATGAGATAGGTCAAAAATCTCCTCTCGCCAGAGATAGTAGGAAGGTACTCGTGTAACTCATACAGAGACATGTCCTTTCTAATTTCACCAATGCTCGGAATTCATTCTTTAGAAACTCTACATCTCTAGACTCCACTTCAGTCAACCCTCCATCAGGATGTGCACCATACATCACGTAACCCTTCGAATTCTCAGGGTACCTGATGAACACCTTTTTGCTGGCTTTAGGACCCAGCTTTTCCAACTTATGAGAGGCATTGTGAATATATCCTGCTGAGCCCCAAGGGCGCAAATGATCCACAGAGGATCGCATGCCATGCCATAGCTCATATGGAGTGAGGGTACCATTTTACTAGGGACACGGTTAAGGATATAGGCAGCAGTCAACAGCGCATCTCCCAAAAACTGATTAGAAGATTGCCTTGTGCCATCATCAACCTAACCATGTCTAGTAAAGTCCTGTTGCGATGCTCGGCAACACCATTCTGTTGCGGTGTCCCAGGAATGGTAAGCTGCCTGCATATCCCCTTTTCCTCACATAGCCGCTGGAATTGCTCAGATAGATATTCACGACCTCTATCAATTCGAAGAGTCTTCAAAGACCTCTCCTTCTGATTTTCTACCTCAGCTAAAAATCGTCTGAAACAATCCAGCGCTTCATAGCGGTGGGAGATCAGGTATACATACCGAATTACGAAAAATCATCTATAAATGTGAGGAAATGGGAAGCGCCATGTCGCGCCTTGACACTCATGGGTCCATAGATATCAGAGTGAACTAGAATTAATGGATGAGAGGCTCTAGTAACCTTACCAAAAGGCTTTCTTGTTGCCTTACTTGCTAGACAAGACTCATACACAGGTAGACTTATCTTGGTAAGAGGGCCTAATAGCCCATCTTTAGCCATACGTGCCATCCTATCTTGGCCCACATGACCAAGTCTGGCATGCCAAAGAAAACTATCATCACAGGCAGGAATAGAAGCACAAGAAAAAGAGGAGTAAGAAGCACACAATTCAACATCAAGTCTAAAGAACCCTTGTGATAAATATCTACAAAAGGACAAAACACCATCCAGATAGACTGACATATGGTCACCAGAAAAACTAAAAGTGTAACCAAGTGCCAACAGGGCAAGAACAGAACAAAGATTACACAGGATAGTTGGGACATACAAAACGTCATGTAGGATTAACACATGTCCACCACGAAGCGTAACACGATATGCTCCTACACCCAAAACCTGCTCATGCAGACCGTTCCCAAGCACGACAAACTGGGTATTTACAGGTATCCGATGAAAATCTACAAAACCAGCTCGATTTTGCACTATATGTTTGTTCGCTCCTGAATCTACAATCCAATCGGGGAGAGTGTCAGCAACTAATGCATATGAACAAATATAGAGAGAGCTTAATATAGAGCATACCTTCTTTGGCTCAGTGCAATCACGAGCAAAGTGGCCTTTAGCTCCACAGTTGTAGCACTTAATCTTTGTCACATCTCTCTTGCCCCCTCGACGTCCTATCTTAGGTTTGGCCACAGTTTTTCCTTTATATCCCTGAGCACTCCTGTGACGTGCATTTCCCTTCTTTTTGTACTTGGGCCTCGAAGACTCACCAGTAACCATATAGGCCGAAGGGAGGAAAGTCTCAATACGCTCAGCCTCTAGCTCAAGGTGACGAGCAATATCCTCAAAAGTCTTGATGTGCTCACTATGAGTCATCAAGAGCTTTATCTGACTCCACTGAGGGTCAGGCAGAATGAATCACTGCTAGGACCTGTTGCTCATCAGTAAGGTCAACTCCAGCAGCCTTCATATCCCTAATCATATTTCCCATCACACGAAGGTGGGTCGACATGGAATGATCGGGATCCTTGACATACTGTATGAATCTAAGGTTCAAGGCACGTAGCCTTGTGGCCGAAGTTTGACCAAACCTGATCTTGAGCTGGTTCCACATATCCTGAGCAGTCTGGCAATGCTCAAAGTTACCAATAAGATTATTGTGCATGCTGCTCAACATAGTAAAGCATGCACAACGATCTTTCTTGACCTAATTGTCATAGGTTTTCCGATCAAGGCAATGTTGCTCAGTAGTGCCATGCGCTGGTGGTGTCATACTAGTTGTCAGGGTCTCCAAGACTTCTAATTCATTCAGCAAGTATTGGATTTTTCCTATGCCACATTTCATAATTCTGTCCATCTAGCTTCTCACCTTTGTTGAGATCAGCTATCACAGATTTGGAGGCCATCACTGCATTAGTCAAGCAAGGTATGGACATTAACATTTAGTCAAGCAAGGTATGGACATTAGGCACATATCAGTGTATATTGATATCTAGAAAAATAAGCAAATTACGAATGTTCTATCTTATTAAATGAGATCAAAAAATTCGCTAAGCTCATAATCATCACTTATTTAATAAGATAGAACACTGAATCCGATAATTTTTCATAGAACATATCTATATTGTCCACAAAACCAATGTTGGAACAAATCCAATGATTCATATAAATATTTATGCACCAAGTCATAAATAAACATGCTCGCAGAAAATTCATACCATTTGACATAAATACCCCTCATGCACTAAGCATAAATAATTATGTCAACAATAATAACATACAGAATTATGCATAAATCATATTTATACACTAAGCATAAATAATTATGCATCCAGAAAAAAATGCACAGAAAAAATTAAACAGAATAAAAATATTCATGCATAGAGCATAAACTACCATGCCATAGCAAGAAAATTTTCAATAAATTTTTATGATATTCTATGAATTTTTATGATTTTTTATAATTTTTATGATTTTTTCTGATTTTTTGATTTATCACTTAGCTGCCATGTTTCCTATGTAGCTGCCAAGTAATAGGCACATGGCCAGCATTGAGCGCCACGTGACAGACCCATCAAATGCTGAACGTCAGCAACACACCTCCCTTTGATTTATTTATTTTTTATTATTGGTTGTTGGTTGGGTAATGAAATTACCCTGGATTTTTAACCATTTACATGTGGTGCCATCAACTCAAAAACAGGAAGCCATACCATGGCGCTGTAACTGATGGATCATTCAATATGACCCAAGAAAACAAAACGCCATCAAAATATGAAAATCCATCTGTCGAATTAACGAATTATTGCTCACACATGCAGATCCAATCACATCTTATTGACGATCATCTTCTGCGCATCGTGCTGCAACCGACTCCGCGACCGCCCACTTGGTGGCGATAAGATCATCCCGGCCCTCCAGCGGCTGAGGAAGAGGCCGAACGACACAGCGACCCGGAGACAGACCCGGGATGGAATCCGGCAATGGACGATGCATCGCCGGCCGCCGGAGAGCTTCCGGTGGCTACTGTGGCAACAAGGATATTCGGGCAGCAGGGAGATGCTAACAAGAGCATCCTGACATGTGACAGGCCCTCGCCGGGAAAGAAGTGGGAAGGATCGAATGGACTCTCCCGTGCTTTTCGAGGTCCGCTGTTGCACCCATGGCCGTAGCGGAACCTCCCCTTTTTTTTTTTTTTTTTTGAAATTGCACGGTACCCAAGGCCTATTCTCAACATCCTCTCCCCTCGCCGGTGACAACCGACGAGGCTATACCAATTGAAAGAGCCAAGATAAGGGACATACCGCAATCTTGGCAGCAGCGAAAGCAATAGATCGTCGATTATCGAGGGCTACCAGAATCCCTTGTATGTCCACGCTCCTAAGCTGAGGGAGAGAAGGAAGAGCCCTTCAGTGACCCTCAGACTCATATCTCCTCACGAAGACACCTTTGGTCTTCTATTTAAAGAAGGTTACCATCCGTCCGAAGAGTCTTCATTGACTCTCGTGTGGACGAATTAATGGCACCTAGGCCAACAAGACCAAAAGACAGGGAGATAAAAACAAAAGAAAAAAAGAGAGAGAGAGAGGAAGAACGGGTGAGAGGAGCACCGAAGCACTGTAAAGGCCATCCAAAGTTGTGGCTGGTGAACCAGGATCACCTCCTTCCACCGGCGTGCTTTTCGTCGACCTCTCGGGCCTTCTTCTCTTTCCTTCATCTCACCCACCCGCATTCTTCCTCGCCCTCTCCCATGGTCGCGCGCCAACAGGGCTAAAAGCGAGTACGGGAGGGCGAGAGCCGAGCCGGGCATTTATAAAGGGCGGCGGTGGGTCCTCAATGGTTGCTGGCTTTCGCACGCGCGCATAACATTTCCCTTTCCGCTGAGTCGATCCGTTTGGCCCAGCTAAATGATCGGAGCCGTTCTTTCACGAAGTCGCGGCCAGGGCATCGGTTTAGCGTACGCGATGAGCGGACAGGATTTAAGATTCATGGGTTTCGCATAATGGTATCGGTCTACGGACGGAGAGAAACGAGAAAACCGTCCCTTAAAAGGGCTAAGCGGTCATGGGCTGGTAGGTTATGTAGGTAGGCTTAGCTGGACGGTGGTTATACGAATTATTATTACCCGATATTTCACTCTCGACATTCAATGACGCTGTTACCTGGCCATTATTACTTTGAATAAATATTTTAAAACGATAGCACGATTAACTGAATCGGCAACAGATTATTTTTCTCAAAAATAAACAACACCACGCGTATTCTCCCTCATCCATTTGGTATAATTATATATTTTCAAATTGAATCATGCCGCTGTTTGAAAATACATTCTTACGTCATTATTGTTCATCAATTTAGATGATTAATGTGACCGTCGTTAATTGCCATCCGCTGCCATACATTAAAAAAAAGAAAAGAGACTTTATACACCATATCTGATGTAGCAAATTCTATGTGAGCTGCATCATCTTTTCTTATTGATCCATATATATATATACACACGATATCTATTAAAAATTATTAAAATAGCTTTACGATGTTCTGATGAAAAAAATTATGATACACTGGATTTACCATAGTTATAAAATTACGACACTCGTTCAAAAAGCCAAAAAGCCAAAAAAAATTATGATATCATAATTGTAAATTTACGACACTGTATACCCATTCAGAGAAAATGTTACATATACAACTTACGAAAAAATAGTTGAACGATAAAATTTAAGATGACATCCGTAGTTATAAAATTAAGACACCTATTAAAAAAGTCAAAAAAAATTACGACATTCTATTTATAAATTTACAATACCTTAGTTATAAAATTACGATACTTACTCAAAAAATGTGTATATAAATTCCAAAAAAAGCTGGGTATTAATGCACGTCAAAATTTAAGATGACATCCATAGTTATAAAATTAATACATCCATTAAGAAAGCAAAAAAAATTATGACATGTAAATTTACAATACCAAAGTTATAAAATTACGATTTAAAAAACGTGCACTGCAGCTTATACATAAATTAAAAAAAAACTTACATTAAAATTTAAGATGTATCCTTGTCCCATCGTATCGGGCCATGTAAAATTCATGTGGACCAATAAAGAGGAGTAGTGCAACCCATATAGGACTTGCTGCACTGGAGGCAGTGTACAAAGACTTTTCCTTTTAAAAAAAAGCAATGGATTTAGCCCCGCCAAAGGATTGGAGGGTAGTTTTAACCCTATGGATGGGTGCACGCCAGTTCATCCTTGTTCTATTTGAACTCGCTCTTCCTTTAAAAAAAAACTTCTAATTAAGTGTGTTAGCATGTACTAGAGAAATATCTGATAACTACATAAATACTAGCCATAAAAATATTAATTTATAAATTAAATTATTATTATTCTTTTAAATTTAATATTTTTATATAATATTTTTTAAAAAAAGATCTTGCCAACTAGAGGTCATTTTAAGAGTCCAACGGTACAAACAGCACTCAAATCGGAGTTGAAACAAGTTCAAAATGGATTTTTTAAAATTTAACCCAGGAATTGCATGAAATTTAAAGCAATGATGGACTGCGGTTTGAACTTGAAAGAAACAAATCTGATCTTTGAAGATAAGGCGAGCAATTAACGCATAATACACACGGAGTTCATTGCTTATAAAAGAACACCATCGAAAAGCAGATCTCTCAGGAAGCAGATACCCATCATCTCAAAAAGTAGAAGTAGATTATATATTTTTTATTTTTTTATGTACTCTTTTGGATGCTATAAAATAAAGTATTTATTTATGTTTAATTTTTATTGAATGTTCTTTAAGAAAAAATAATTTTTGACTGATCTATTCTTTAGAAGGGATGGCCGTGATCTACGGTTAAAATAACCCCTTAAAGTCCTTGTGGATTCGACACTTTACTCTCGCTACTCTACTAAGATTAGTGAAATTAAGGTGTTTTAATCATTGCGCTATGGTACGCATAAGATTTTTGGCACCGTTGACTTAAGTACAGTTATTTTGAAAAAATAAATAAATACATAAAAATAAAAATAATAGAAATAAAAATAAATAAATAAATAAATAATTTTTTTCTATGCCCAGATTGACTTAGGTCGATTTATTTTTTGTAAAACTTAAATTTTTTATTGACATCTCATAATTTATTAGGAAATTAGAAATTTAATCACAAAAATCTAAAAAAATAATTAGATTAATTTTATTCGATAACTTCAAGAGCTTAACATCTGTTTGTTGCATAGCATTTTTATAATTAACTTTAAGGGTACAAATCCCTAATCAAGATAAGGTGGGGAGTTGATCACCTTTTTTTGGCCCATAAACTACATCCTTCATTTTGCATTAACCCAAGCCTTCAACTCTAAAATTAACTAGATATCAGCCCCTAAGGAACTCGAGCTCAATAGGACAAGGCATCCGAAAGAGTTGGATCGGGTTCACTACAAGAAAATTTAGCTTTAGCAATGCCAAATTGCATCACTAAATGGATTTAGCGACGCAATTTGGTTGTCGTTGTCAACCTCGTCGCAACTTGCAATCCATCGCAATTGTGTCGCTAAATAGCGATGCCTAGTAACGCCAACAATTGCGTCATTAATTTGTGACTAAATTGTAGTCATCGCAACCTGCAATCCATCGCAATTGCGTCATTAAATAGCGACGCCTAACAATGCCAATAATTGCATCGCAAAATTGCGATGCCAAGGCTAGTGTCGCAAAATTAATAATTAATTTTTTTAAAAAAATAATTGCAACGAAAAACTTTCATTGCAATAGTGTCGCTAATTAATTTTTTTAATAAAATTTAAAATATTATAAATTAAACCTGCTAATATAATTTATTGCATTTAAATATTGATCGAAACATTCATCACTAAATTTTTAAAAATATATAAAAATTTAATATATTAATATTTTAAAGTTTTCATATGCAAAACATAAGAAGTAAAGAAAAATATAAATCAAGAATCTGCACTATCACGATCACGTGAAGGCTGTGGAGGCTGGAATGAACCTTGCGACATGAGACAAACCAAATCCTGTATCTAATGTATCTGCTCTCTCATGTCTGTAAGCTCCTGCTAAAGGCCTCCCATGTGCTGGTCGAGCTCCTACTGATACTTCTGTTGAACCTCTCCCTTGCACTGCTCAAACTCCTGCCGAACCTCCTCCATAATAGATCTCCGAATGTCATCTAAATGCTTGGCAGGAATATCATCAGGATAGTGCGAATTGGAGCCCTGATGGAAAAAATATTTATAAGTTTTAGTGCCCAGACCATAGATCCTATGGTCTCGCGGCTGGGCACCAATAGCTTCCAAAAACACACGTCGACTCTCCTATGGTGAGAGTTCGACGGGCAGCCCCCCATCAGTGGAGTCGACCTGCAATGCCTGGGACTGAAGCTCCTCGACTCGTGCCTTTAAATTATAAAATCAACAATAAATGAATCAATATATGAACTTGAATAAAATTTTAGAAATTAAACAGATACAATATAAAGCTAATTTCTTACTCCAACCTCCCGTGATCGTGAATCGACCCAGAAACAGTCCTTCCTGGTGTGTGTCGCCCTGAGTCGACGAAACTCACCAGGATCTCTGCCCTCCTGCTCAGACTACAAAAGCAGAAGAAATGATATAAATGTAAGTATTTATAAATGACTAAATTAGTAATTAAATTATTTGTGTTTTCTTACCATACGACGTTTGTGTCATGAATGAAAATGGACCCCGCAGTGTGGCAGGAGAGACCAGTGCCACAACCGCCCTTCTCGGATCGACAGTTCGTGTTGGCTGATGCGGACCTCCTGCGCCAGGCCTCAGACTACCACACCTGCTACTAGTCATACCAAATACCCTCCAGCACATGTACAAGATGCTCACCCGATCTCCTCCAACGATGAAGCATGTCGAAGTATCGTCGTGCCGCAAGAGCATCCCATGCTTCCCTAATGGCATCATGGATGGTAGGTCCCACGTATACTTTTTTTGCATTGAAATAAACAGTTAGTTTCATAATATATTAATATTAAAAAAATTTATATCAGTGATAAATTATATTTAAAGTTTATCTAAAACTATGAAAAATAAAACTCCCTCATGGCCGTAGATACATGGTGCCAATCGTAGCCATTGGGATCAGCACGCTCTGAAATATAGAGTTGATCCGGCTCGATACAGTATGCTGCTCAATAAAGCTGTTAAAAAAATGCATGTTTATAAGTAATTGACTTAAAAACATAAACATATATTTACAATTAGTATATACTTATAGCCCATCAGCATCCAGTCCAAGTACGGTGCGACCGGCGTAGGAAGAACTCTCAGCAGTCTGTGCCGATCGGCTAAAGGATAATGTAGGATCACCGCCGATGGCTGGAGAGATCAGAGGCTGTGTGATGTGTGAAGATCTAAACTCTCCATCTCCAATGCTCGTGGGATCTGATGCGACAGGGCTACGTGCCTGCTCACTCTGTCTATCGGCAATAGATCTACCTCAGCACGTCATACTAAAAATACTAAAGATTCATGCAATATAATTATAATTATTGAATATGTAAAAATTTAACACTTATAAAATTAAATTGAAATTGAATAAACCTCTATGTTTAATCAATGTCATATGTTTCGTGAAATGTTGGTTCAACATCTGATCGGACTATGATTCAGTTTCATTATCATCGGGAGGAAACCGAACATTTACATCCTTAATTTTTTGGACATCATCATTTGGATCTCTAAGTGATATTTCAGGAGCCTTGTGTCTTCCTTAATTGCATGCATTTCCATCTTATCCTCTTGAAATGCAGGGCACTCAGTTGATTGACTTGATGAACTCTCATTTAATATGATTGTTGAACATGGATCGATTTTAGAAACAGCCCACCAATCTCGCTTATCGTTGCGCAAACTTGGATATCCACAGTAAAACACTTGCTGAGCTTAGGATGCAAGGATGAATGGTTCATATTTCTACAATCTTCATCGATGGTTCACTTCAAGTAATTATGAACCCTTGAACTGTCGGATCAAACCAATCACAACGAAATATTACATTCATTTTATAGGCCAACCGGGATATTCAACTTCAACCACCTCTACTAACTTTCCATAATAATCCTGTATATTTGCTCCAACACTTTCTCCTTTAACATATATGCCCCGGTTATGTGTGCCTCTTGAAGATGCTAGTCGTTCAATCTGAAATTTGTACCCATTAACAAAATAGCCAATAAAGGTTGTTACGTCTTCAATGGCCATTTAATGAAAATATTGTCGATTGTGAACCATGGACCGTTTACCTATAAATTAATAAGCTATTCACAACCAATTCAAAAAATAAAAGCCATTATTGAAATTGATTGAGTGATACTACTCACAAATAAGCGAACTCCGTTTCTAACTTCTGCCCAATGGTAATTTGACTGATGTTGGGATTCATTTGTCGTTGTCTATCACAATACATCCTTAAGGGATGATAACAATTAAAAGTTCTGTTAGCAATTAAATAGTGTGGTATATTACAATTTAAAGTAAAAGTTCTAATTAAGCATTGAAGTATATACTTACTCAATGTATGGATCGACTTCTCTACGGTTCATTAGGATGTAATAATGTGCTGCATTATACTCCACATCGCTCAAATCTCTTGACTTTTGCCTCCCAAATGAACAACCGATACTTTTAAAAACTGATATTCTATCGTCATTAGGTTCTCCTTCGTCCACACATACATTATCGTTACGATCAATATTTTGGGTCCTCGTGTGGACGTGATCCTCAAAGTAATGCGAGGCAAAAGCTGAAACTTTTTCAACCAAGTGTGCATTGCATATAGAACCTTCAACCCTTGCCTTATTACACAAATTACTTTTTAATTTCTTAAGGTACCTATATGTAAAGATGAGAAAAAAAAAAACCAACTTTCTCGCAATGAAATAATATTTGAAATGTCAACATGTATTTCTTATTTATATATTTACCTCTCAAAATGATACATCCAGCGATACTGCATGGGACCAGCTATACTCGCTTTGTATGGCAAGTAAACCGGTAAATGCTCCATTGAGTCAAAAAAACTGGAAGGAAATATTTGCTCCAGCTTGCATAAAATAATTAAAATTTCATCCTCAAGCCTTGTCATAGATGCAGAAGTAATGGCTATGGCAGATAACTCCTTGAAGATAAGCTGAACTCCATCAATGCCTTCCACACATGGTGCAGAAGCAACTCACGAAAAGCTATAGGCAATAACCGTTGCATGAAAACATAGCAGCCATGACTCTTCATGCCAAACAACTTGAGCTTATGCATGTCCACACACCTACCGATATTTGAAGCATAACCATCTAAAAATTTTAACCCTCTAACCCAGTGACATAAAACTTCTCGTGAATTTCTATCACGAGTGTAACGGGCTTTAGAATAGGTCTCGTCAGCATTCCTCCTCAAATCACCTCTTTTGCAATACTGATTAAGTTCTTCTCTTGACTTTGCAATGTCTTTGGTTTTTCGTGGGATGTTTAGCACCATGTTAAATATGTTATCAAAGAAATTTTTCTCAATATGCATAACATCAAAGTTGTGTTCCAATACGACAAATTCCAAAAAGTACTCCGCTTCTTTCAGTTATGTTCTTTTCATATACGGTCATTTATTCTATCTGCATCTAGTTCTCAAGCATACCTCAACCCCAAATGCTCTATAGTATCAAATATATCTATGCCAGACCTAACCGGTTCGGCAAATTTTATGACTGCTTTGTTCTTTTGGAAGGCGATCAAGTTTCGCCTATAAGGATGCACTACAAGAAAATACTGAAATAGCAACGCAAATTTAGCGACGCAATTTTGCATCGCTAAATTGCGACCACTTTGCGACGCCTTTGTGACAACAAAATATTGCGACGCATTAGCGACTCATTAGCGACTCAATTAACCAAAAAAAAAAAAAATTATATTTTTAATATTGCGACGCAAATATTGCGTCGCAATATTTTTAAATTAATTTTTTATAAAATATAATATAAATAAAATATTGCGACGCAATATTTGCATCGCAATGTTTTTAGCAGAATTAAAAAAATTATATTTTTAATATGGCGACGCAAATATTGCGTCGCAATATTTTTAAATTAATTTTTATAAAATATAAATATCAATAAAAATATTGTGACTCAATAGTTGCGTCGCAATATTTTTAGCAGAATTAAAAAAATTAAATTTTTAATATTGCGACGCAAATATTGCATCGCAATAATTTTAAATTAATTTTTTATGAGATATAAATAGCATTAAAAATATTGCGACGCAATATTTGCATCGCAATGTTTTTAGCAAAATTTTAAAAATTAAATTTTTAATATTGCGACGCAAAATTGCATCGCAATATTTTTAAATTAATTTTTTATGAAATATAAATATTAATAAAAATATTGTGACGCAATTTTGCATCACAATGTTTTTAGCAGAATTTTAAAAATTAAATTTTTAATATTGCGATGCAAATATTGCGTCGCAATATTTTTAAATTAATTTTTTATGAAATATAAATATCAATAAAAATATTGCGACTCAATTTTGCATCGCAATGTTTTTAGCAGAATTAAATATTTTTCTATTTTTAATATTGCGACGCAAATATTGCGTCGCAATATTTTTAAATTAATTTTTAATGAAATATAAATATCATTAAAAATATTGCGACGCAATATTTGCGTCGCAATGTTTTTAGCAGAGTTAAATATTTTAAATTTTTAATATTGCGACACAAATTGTGTCGCAATATTTTTTAAATTAATTTTTTATGAAATAGAAATATCAATAAAAAATTGCGACGCAATATTTGCGTCGCAATTTTTTTAGCAGAATTAAAAAAAAAATTAAATTTTTAATATTGCGATGCAAATTTGCATCGCAATATTTTTAAATTAAATTTTTACGAAATATAAATATTAATACAAATATTGCGACGCAATATTTGCGTCGCAATGTTTTTAGCAGAATTAAATATTTTAAATTTTTAATATTACAACGCAAATATTGCGTCGCAATATTTTTAAATTAATTTTTTATGAAATATAAATATCATTAAAAATATTGCGATGCAATATTTGCGTCGCAATGTTTTTAGCAGAATTAAATATTTTAAATTTTTTAATATTGCGATGCAAATATTGCGACGCAATAATTGCGACGCAAATATTGCATCGGTCATCGCCGATCGGGATCAGGTCTTGGATCGAACGCAACCGTCGGATCGTCGCCGATCTCGGACGGATTGCCACGGTCCGAGATTGGTCGTGGCCGATCGGGATCAGGGCTTCGATCGATCGCAAACCGTTGGATCGTCGCCGATATCGGACGGATCGCCACGGTCCGAGATCGGTCGTGGCCGATCGGGATCAGGGCTTGGATCGATCGCAACCGTCGGATCTTTGTCGATCGGACCGATTGCCGCGGTCCGCGATCGGTCGTCACCGATAGGGATCAGGGCTTGGATCGATCGCAACCGTTGGATCGTCGCCGATCTCGGATGGATCGCCACGGTCCGAGATCGGTCGTGGCCGATCGGGATCAGGGCTTGGATCGATCGCAACCGTCGGATCGTCGCCGATCTCGGACGGATCGCCACGGTCCGAGATCGACCGTGGCCGATCGGGATCAGGGCTTGGATCGATCGCAACAGTCGGATCGTCGTCAATCTCGGACGGATCGCCACGGTCCGAGATCGGTCGTGGCCGATCGGGATCAGGGCTTAGATCGATCGCAACCGTCGGATCTTTGCCGATCGGACCGATTACCGCGGTCCGCGATCGGCGTCACCGATCGGGATCAGGGCTTGGATCGATCGCAAGCGTTGGATCGTCGCCGATCTCGGACGGATCGCACAGTCCGAGATCGGTCGTGGCCGATAGGGATCAGGGCTTGGATCGATCGCTACCGTCGGATCGTCGCCGATCTCTGACGGATTGCAACTGTCCGAGATAGGTCGTGGCCGATCGGGATCAGGGCTTGGATCGATCGCAACCGTCGTATCTTTGTCGATCGGACCAATTGCCACGGTCCGAGAGAGGTCGTGGCCGATCGGGATCAGGGCTTGGATCGATCGCAACCGTCGGATCGTCGCCGATCTCGGACGGATCGCCACGGTCCGAGATCGACCGTTGCCGATCGGGATCAGGGCTTGGATCGATCGCAACCGTCGGATCGTCGCCGATCTCGGACGGATCGCCACGGTCCGAGATCGGTCGTGGCCGATCGGGATCAGGGCTTGGATCGATCGCAACCGTCGGACCTTTGCCGATCGGACCGATTGCCGCGGTCCGCGATCGGTCGTCGCCGATCGGGATCAGGGCTTGGATCGATCGCAAACCGTCGGATCGTCGCCGATCTCGGACGGATTGCAACTGTCCGAGATAGGATGTGGCCGATCGGGATCAGGGCTTGGATCGATCGCAACCGTCGGACCTTTGCCGATCGGACCGATAGCCGCGGTCCGCGATCGGTTGTCGCCGATCGGAATCAGGGCTTGGATCGATCGCAACCGTCGGATCGTCGCCGATCTCGGACGGATTGCCACGGTCCGAGATCGGTCGTGGCCGATAGGGATCAGGGCTTGGATCGATCGCTACCGTCGGATCGTCGCCGATCTCTGACGGATTGCAACTGTCCGAGATCGGTCGTGGCCGATCGGGATCAGGGCTTGGATCGATCGCAACCGTCGGATCGTCGCCGATCGGACGGATCGCCACGGTCCGAGATCGGTCGTGGCCGATCGGGATCAGGGCTTGGATCGATCGCAACCGTCGGATCGTCGCCGATCTCGGACGGATCGCCACGGTCCGAGATCGGTCGTGGCCGATCGGGATCAGGGCTTGGATCGATCGCAACCGTCGGATCGTCGCCGATCTCGGACGGATCGCCACGGTCCGAGATCGGTCGTGGCCGATCGGGATCAGGGCTTGGATCGATCGCAACCGTCGGATCGTCGCCGATCTCGGACGGATCGCCACGGTCCGAGATCGGTCGTGGCCGATCGGGATCAGGGCTTGGATCGATCGCAACCGTCGGATCGTCGCCGATCTCGGACGGATCGCAACGGTCCGAGATCGGTCGTGGCCGATCGGGATCAGGGCTTGGATCGATCGCAACCGTCGGATCGTCGCCGATCGGACGGATCGCCACGGTCCGAGATCGGTCGTGGCCGATCGGATCAGGGCTTGGATCGATCGCAACCGTCGGATCGTCGCCGATCTCGGACGGATCGCCACGGTCCGAGATCGGTCGTGGCCGATCGGGATCAGGGCTTGGATCGATCGCAACCGTCGGATCGTCGCCGATCTCGGACGGATCGCCACGGTCCGAGATCGGTCGTGGCCGATCGGGATCAGGGCTTGGATCGATCGCAACCGTCGGATCGTCGCCGTCTCGTCGATTATTATCGCAATCTTTCAATTATGCGTCGCAATGTTTTTAAAAGTTTTTTATAAATTTAAATATAAAAATATTGCGACGCATTAGCGACTCAATTAACCAGAAAATTAAAAAATTAATATTTTAATATTGCGACGCCAATATTGCGTCGCAATAATTTTAAATTAAATTTTAATAAAATTTAAATATCGGAAAAAAATTATTGCGACGCAACACATTGCGTCGCAATGTTTTTAAAAAAATTTAGAGAAATAAAATTTAAATATCGGAAAAAAATATTGCGACGCATTAGCGACTCAATTAACCAGAAAATCAAAAAAAAATTAATATTTTAATATTGCGACGCCAATAATGCGTCGCAATATTTTTAAATTAAATTTTAATAAAATTTAAATATCGGGAAAAAAATTGCGACGTATAACATTGCGTCGCAATGTTTTTAAAAAAATTTAGAGAAATTATTTTAAAAATAGCGATGCAACGATTGCGTCGCAACTATCGTCGCAATTATATAATAAATTTAAATATTTTCATTTAAAAATATTAAAAAAATAATTGCGACGCAATTATTGCGTCGCAATATTTGTAATAAGTTTTTATTTTAATATATTAAAATTATTAAAAAAATTGCGACGCCTTAGCGACGCAATTATTAGAAAATAAAATATTCTTCCCGCCAGGAAATGGCGCCATTTTAGCGACGCCTCAGCGACGCATTGAGTGGCGTCGCTATTTTTTCAGAAAAAAAAATAAAAAAATATTGCGACTAACATAGCGACGCACTATGGCGTCGCTAAGTTCCGTATTTAAGCCGCTTCCGTTCTCCTTCCTCCTTCACATCTTGACCTAGCGCCGCCGCCGTCCGTCCGAGATTCCCGGCGATTCCCCGTCCTCCGGCTACCCGAGGATCGCATCCGACTCCGGCAACCAAGGTTAGCTCCGTTAATAAAAAAAAAAATTTTTTTTTATTTTTTTAGATCTTCTCCGGCCACGGCAGCGCCGTGGCCGTCTTCTCCGGCCACGGCCGCTGCCGTGGCCGCAGTGGCCTGGCCACGGTGGCCAGGCCACTGTAATAAAAAAAAAAAATTTTTTTTTTAACAGGGGCCGGGGAGGGGAGGAAACCCCCCCGCCCCCCCTTTGTTTCTTGTCCGGCCACGGCCGGCCGTGGCCGGACAAGGCGGCCACGGCCGCTGCCGTGGCCGTCTTCTCCGGCCACGGCCGCTGCCGTGGCCGCAGTGGCCTGGCCTTGGTGGCCAGGCCACTGTAATAAAAAAAAAAATTTTTTTTTTAACAGGGGCCGGGGAGGGGAGGAAACCCCCCCGCCCCCCCTTTGTTTCTTGTCCGGCCACGGCCGGCCGTGGCCGGACAAGGCGGCCACGGCCGCCGTGGCCGTCTTCTCCGGCCACGGCCGCTGCCGTGGCCGCAGTGGCCTGGCCACGGTGGCCAGGCCACTGTAATGAAATTTTTTTTTTTTTTAAACAGGGGGCCGGGGAGGGGAGGAAACCCCCCCCCCCCCCCCCCTTTGTTTTCTTGTCCGGCCACGGCCGTTGCCGTGGCCGGCAGTGGCCTGGCCACGGTGGCCAGGCCACTGTGAAAAAAAAAAAAAAAATAAATTTTGGGGTCATAGCAGGGGGGAGGGGGGGAAACCCCCCGCCCCCCTGTGAAAAAAAAAAAATTTTTTCTTAATTTAAGCAGAATGTTTATTTAATTTACATATTATTTATGCAATAATTAATTTAAGCAGAATGTTTATGACAATAGTATTTGTGCATTTATACTCATTTACATTTGTTATGTTTTGATTATTTATATTTTGCTGCAAACTTAATGATGCATTACATTTTGAAATGCTAAATAAAATGTTTTGTTGTTATATTATTTAATTTCCAGCAACAAATTACTAGTTTCAATGATTTACATTTTAGTATTCGCAAACCTTTGTATTTGACACAATAATCTTAAAAAAGTTAGTGATTACATGTATAATTCACAAGATGTTAAGAATAACAAGCATAAGTTCGATTGTCTTCGGACTTTCATAATCACAGCACTTTAATTAACCTTTAGACCCGTTTGAGAATTTGTAAGCCTTAGTCTTGCAAATTCTCAAATTGTCCTGGTGGACAGTTTGGAATATTTCTTGTGACATGTTAGTCTGCTAGTAATTGTCGTGGGGTGAGATTTCGGTTTGCATTTGCTCATACGTTCTCCTAGTGTGGCTTATATACCACACATGTAGGAGAACATATGGGGAAATGCTGCCGAAATTTCAATATTGCCGATCGATGATAATTAATAGCATAATAACATATCACAAAAAATATTCTTGAATGGGATAGGGCCTTACCTTGTAGACATGGAGTGAAGGTAGAATTATTTAAGACACTTGAATTCTTGTGAAGTCTAATGACTAAACGCATCGCCTTATGGCCCGACACAAACTCAAGCCCTCTCTTTAGCCATTAACCTATGCATCGGTCCTTCCTAGCAATTGGTTGTAATTATATTAGTACATAAATATATCTAAATTATTTGCGTACTTATAAATGATTTAATTGGTTGTAATTAACCTTAATTAGTTGTGCCCAAGAAATAATTTAGATATATATGTATTAATACTAATATAGTTTTATTTTTTGGTTTTAATTAATGCTTTACCAGACTTTGTATAAGTCGGACAAAAATGAGCGGGACTCGCTCATGGATGTATGCAAGGATAAAAGATGGCTTGCTGAATCCAGATTTTCTGAATGGATTGGAAGAGTTTATCGCATTTGCATGTAGCCAACCTGAATGGATGGATGGGCCTAGGATTAGGTGCCCATGCAACTTCCACAGGTGTCAGAATAAAGCCTACAGAGATGTGGAAACTGTTAAGGTGCATTTGTGTAAGAAGGGTTTTGTGCCTGATTACTATGTTTGGTACTGTCATGGTGAACCAGAGGATATTCCAGCAGTTGTTATAGGCGAACAAGAGTCAATTCCCGTAGAAGAACCATTTGTGAATTTAAACACATATGAACAAATGGTTATGAATGCATCGGGTAATGACTTCAATCAGAATACATTTATGGAAGAACCAAACCCAGAAGCACAACAATTTTACGATATGTTGAGTGCTGCCAATCAAGAATTGTATCCTGGGTGTGAGGGTCATTCCCAGTTCTCTACAGCTGCTCGAATGTTGAATATTAAGGCAGAACATCGATTATCAGAAAAGGCGTTCAATTCTGTAGCTGAGTTAATCAAAGAAATTCTGCCAAATGATAATGTTGCCGCAGACAGTTTTTACGCAACAAAGAAGTTGTTGCGTGGGCTTGGGCTTCCAGTTAATAAGATCGATTGTTGCTTGAACAATTGTATGATATTTTGGGGTGAAGACTCAGAGCTGAGATGGTGTAAGATTTGTGGGCAATCACGGTTCAAAAACACCGAAGGAGGAGCCGGTACAAGTAGGAGGAAAAGTGTGCCTTACAAGAGGATGCATTACTTTCCTCTTACCCCACGCCTGCAGAGATTATATAGATCTGAGGCAACAGCTGCTGATATGAGATGGCATGCCGAACATGAATCTAAAGAGGATGAAATGCGGCATCCATCAGATTCAAAGGCTTGGAAGCAGTTCAATGAAAATCATCCTGTTTTCGCTGAAGATATAAGGAATGTGAGATTAGGTCTTTGTACCGATGGCTTCCAACCATTTGGTCAAGCGGGGCAACAGTATTCATGTTGGCCTGTGATACTGACTGTATATAACCTTCCTCCGTGGAAGTGCATGAAAGATCCTGCAATGTTTTTAACCGTTTTGGTTCCAGGACCATCAAATCCTAAGGAAAAGATTGATGTCTTTCTGCAACCGTTGGTGGCCGAATTGAAAATGTTGTGGGAAACAGGAGTGGTAGCCTACGACATTTCTATGAAACAAAATTTCTTAATGAGAGCTGCTTTGATGTGGACAATAAGTGATTTTCCGGCATATGCAATGTTGTCTGGTTGGAGCACTGCTGGACGTCTGGCATGCCCTCATTGCATGTATGATTCGGATGCATTTACATTGCAGAAGAGTGGTAAGCAGTCATGGTTTGATAACCATAGGAAGTTCTTGCCACCAAATCATCCTTACAGGCGTAACTTGATCGCCTTCCGGAAGAACAAAGCAGTCACAAAATTTGCCGAACCGGTTAGGTCCGGCACGGATCTATTTGATTCTATAGAGAATTTGGGGTTGATGTATGCATGGGAACCAGATGCAGATAGAATAAATAGCCGTATATGTAAAGAACATAACTGGAAGAAACGAAGTATATTTTGGGATTTGCCTTATTGGAGCACAAATCTCATCCGGCACAACTTGGATGTCATGCATATAGAGAAAAATTTCTTTGATAACATATTTAACACGGTGCTAAACATCCCGGGAAAAACAAAAGATACTGCAAAGTCAAGAGAAGAACTTAATCAGTACTGTAGAAGAGGTGATTTGAGAAGGAGTGCCGATGGGACCTATCCTAAAGCATGTTACACTCTTGACAGAAATTCACGAGAAGTTTTATGTAACTGGCTAGAGGGTTAAAATTTCCAGATGGTTATGCCTCAAATATCGGTAGGTGTGTGGACATGCATAAGCTCAAGTTGTTCGGCATGAAGAGCCATGACTGCCATGTTTTCATGCAACGATTATTACCTATAGCTTTTCGTGAGTTGCTTCCGCAACATGTCTGGAAGGCAATTACGGAGCTCAGCTTATTCTTCAAGGAGTTATCTGCCGCAGTCATTACTTCTGCATCAATGGCAAGGCTTGAGGAGGAAATTCCAATTATTTTATGCAAGCTTGAGCGAATATTTCCTCCCAGTTTTTTTGACTCAATGGAGCATTTACCGGTTCACTTGCCATACGAAGCGAGCATAGCTGGTCCTGTGCAGTATCGCTGGATGTATCCATTCGAGAGGTAAATATATACATCATTAAGATATGTTGACATTTGAAATATTATTTCATTGCTTGAAAAATTCGTTAATTTTTTGTTGCAACTTTACATATAGGTATCTTAAGAAGTTAAAAAATAATGTGCGTAATAAGGCAAGGGTTGAAGGTTCTATATGCAATGCACACTTGGTCGAAGAAGTTTCAGCTTTTGCCTCGCATTACTTTGAGGGTCACGTCCACACGAGGAGCCGAAATCATGGTCGTAACGATGACGTATGTGTGGACGAAGCAGAAGCTAATGACGGTAGAATATCAATTTTTAAAGCTATCGGCCGTTCATTTGGTGGGCAGAAGTCAAGAAATCTTAGCGATATGGAGTATAATGCAGCACATTATTACATCCTAATGAACTGTCGAGAAGTCGATCCATATATTGAGTAAGTGTATACTTCAATGCTAAATTGAAAATTTAAATTTATATAATAATATACCATAATATTTAATTTCTAACAGTAGTTTTCATCCTTTTCATCCCATAAGGATGTTTTGTGATAGACAACGACAGATGAATCCCGACATCAGTCAAGTTGCAATTGGGCAGAAATTAGAAACGGAGTTTGCTTACTGGTTTTATGAATTTGTGAGTAGTATCACTCAATCAATTTCGATAATGGCAATTATTTTTTGAATTGGATGTCAATAGCTTATTAATTTATAGGTCAACGGTCCATGGTCGACAACCGACAATATTTTCATTAAATGTCTATCGCAATGGCCATTGAAGACCGTAACAACCTCTACTGGCTATTTTGTAAATGGGTACAAATTTCAGATTGAACGATTAGCAGCTTCAAGAGGCACTCAGAACTGGGGCGTGTGTGTAAAAGGAGAAAGTGTTGGAGCAAATATGCAGGATTATTATGGAAAGTTAGTAGAGGTGGTTGAAGTTGAATATCCCGGTTGGCCTTTAAAACGAACCGTATTGTTTCGTTGTGATTGGTTCGATCCGATAATTCCTGTGGGCAAAAGGGTTCATAACGACTATAATTTGGTTGAAGTGAACCATCGACGAAGATTACAGAAATATGACCCATTCATCCTTGCATCCCAAGCTCAGCAAGTCTTTTACTGCGGATATCCAAGTTTGCGCAACGACAAGCGAGATTGGTGGGCCGTTTCTAAAATCGTCCCACGTTCAACAATCGTATTAGAGGAGAGTTCATCAAGTCAATCGCCGAGTGCCCTGCATTTCAAGAGGATGAGATGGAACTGCATGCAATTGAGGACGACACAAGAGCTCCTGAAACATCACTTATCGATCCAAGTGGTGATGTCCAAGAAATTGCGGATGCAAATGTTCGGTTTCCTTCCGATAATGAAACTGATTCGCAATCCGATACGGCATCGGATGTTGAACCAACATTTCACGAAACAAATGACAACGATTAAACATAAAGGTTTTTTAAAATTTAACTTTTTTTTATAAGTGTTAAATTCGTACATAGTCAATCATTAATCGTAATTTAATTGTGTGAATCCTTAGTATTTTCAGTATGAGGGGCAGAGGTAGATCTACCGACGATAGATTGGGTGAGCAGAGACGTAGTTTGGATCCTTCGACATCAGATCACATGAGCGTCGGAGATGGAGAGTTTGGATCTCCAGCAGAGGCGCAGCCTTCGACCTCTGCACCAGTATTACCATCTACCCGATCGGCACAGACCTCCGAGAGTTCTTCCGCCTTCGGCCGCACTTTACTTCGACTTGATGCTCAGGGGATGTAAGTATATATTAATTACAAATATTTGTTAATGTTTTTAAGTCATTAACTTATAAACTTGCATTTTTTTAACAGATTCATTGAGCAGCATCATGTCTCCAGCCACATCAGCGCCGTTTTTCAGAGGCGTGCAGATCCCAGTGGCTACGATTGGCGCCACGTATCGCCGGCCACGAGGGAGTTTTATTTTTCGAGTTTCAGGTAAACTTATTAAATACAATTTAGCAGTGATATATAATTCTTTAAAGTTAATAAATTCAGAAACTAACTGTTTATTTTAATGCAGAAAAAATTTACGTGGGATCCTGCCACCCATGATGCCATTAGGGCAGCATGGGAGGCTCTGACGCGACGCCGATACTCCGACATGCTTCATCGTTGGAGGTCGTCGGGTCAGCGTCCTGCGCACGTGCCAGAGGGTATTTGGCACGAGTGGCAGCAGGCCTGGGAGTCCGATGGCTGGCGCAGGAGGTCCGCATCAGCCAGCACGAACCGCCGATCTGAGAAGGGCGGTCGTGGCACGGGTCTCTCCTGTCATACATCGGGCTCCATTTCGATTCAGGAGCACAGACGGCGTATGGTAAGAAAACATAAATATTTTAATTACTATTTTAGTTCTTTACAAATATTTTTATTAATATCATTTTTTTTATTGTTATAGACTGAGCAGGAGGGCGGAGATCCTGGTGAGTTTCGTCTATTCAGGGCGACACACACCAGGAGGGACGGCTCCTGGGTCGATACGCGATCACGGGAGGTTGCGGTAAGAAATTAGATTTATGTAGTATCTGTTTAATTTTTAAAATTTTATTTCTAGAAATTTATTAACTCATTTATTATTGATTTCATAATTTCAAGGCACGAGTCGACGAGCTTCGATCCCAGGCATCACAGGTCGACTCTACTGATGGGGAGACGCCCGTCGAACTCTCAGCAGATGAGAGTCGACGTGTGTTTTTGGAGGCTGTTGGTGCCCAGCCACGAGACCGCAGGGTCTATGGTATGGGCACTAGAGCTTCTACATTTTTTCCCCATCAGGCCTCCAGCTCGCGAGTTCCTGCTGATCTTCCTCCCGAGCGTTTAGAGGAGCTTCGCAGATCTATTGCAGAGGAGCTTCGCCAGGATTACGAGCAGGATTTTGAGGATCGTATGCGAGGCCGGGATCAGGAGGTTGCTGACATGCGAGATGAGATGCACTATTTGCGGGATATGGTTAGACGCTTGTCGCAGAGTCTTCAGCCTCCACAGCCTCCACAGCCTTCACGTGATCATTCAGATTCTTGATGTATTTTTTTTTTATGTTGTAAAAACTTTTAAATTTTAATATATAAATTATTTTTTGAAATTTATTATTGTTTGGATTGAGTGAAAAATGTTTGTATCAATATTTAGATTTAACGAAATTTTATTAATCGTTTTAATTTTTAATCATTTAAATATTTTTTAAAAAAAATTTTCGACGCTCTGCGACGCATAAAAATGCGTCGCTAAATTTAAAATTAAATTTTTAAAAAATTATTAATAAATATTGCGACGCAATTTATTGCGTCGCAATATTTAAAATTAATTTTTAAAAATTAAAAATTATTATAAATATTGCGACGCATCAAATTGCGTCGCAATATTTAAAATTAATTTTTTAAAAAAAATTTATTAATAAATATTGCGACGCATCAAATTGCGTCGCAATAATAAAAATTAATTTTTAAAACAAAAAATTATTATTAAATATTGCGACGCATTAATTGGGTCGCAATATTTAATAATAAATTTTTCTGTTTTAAAATTTAATTTTAAATATTGCGACGCAATTTTATGCGTCGCAATATTTATTAATAAATTTTTAATTTTTAAAAATTAATTTTAAATATTGCGACGCAATAAATTGCGTCGCAATATTTATTAATAATTTTTTTTAAATTTAATTTTAAATTTGCGACGCATTTTTATGCGTCGCAGAGCGTCGCAATATTGCGACGCAATTGCGACAAAAGAGTATTGCGACGGGGAGTTGAGCGACGCCATCATTGCGTCGCTATTGCGTCGCTAAACATGGCATAGCGACGCAATAGCGACGCATTTTGGCGTCACAATATTTTAAATTTCTTGTAGTGGGTGTCGTGGGTCTTAAACTAGCGGTGTCGTGGTTCTTGAACTGGGGTGTCGTGGGTCTTGAACTGGGGTATCGTGGGTCTTGAACTAGGGGTGTCATGGGTCTTGAACTGGGGGTGTTGTGGGTCTTGAACTGGGGTGTCGTGGGTCTTGAACTAGGATGTCGTGGGTCTTGAACTAGGGGTGTCATGGGTCTTGAACTGGGGGTGTCGTGGGTCTTGAACTGGGGGTGTCATGGGTCTTGAACTGGGGGTGTCGTGGGTCTTGAACTGGGGTGTCGTGGGTCTTAAACTAGGGTGTCGTGGACCCACGACACCCTAGTTTAAGACCCACGACACCCCAGTTCAAGACCCACGACACCCCCAGTTCAAGACCCATGACACCCCTAGTTCAAGACCCACGACACCCCAGTTCAAGACCCACGACACCCTCAGTTCAAGACCCATGACACCCCTAGTTCAAGACCCACAACACCCCAATTCAAGACCCACGACACCCCCAGTTCAAGACCCACGACACCCCAGTTCAAGACCCACGACACCCCAGTTCAAGACCCACGATACCGCTAGTTTAAGACCCACGACACCCTAGTTCAAGACCCACAACACCCCTAGTTCAAGACCCACGATACCCTAGTTTAAGACCCACGACACCCCCAGTTCAAGACCTATGATACCCCCAGTTCAAGACCCACGATACCCTAGCTCAAGGCCCACAACACCCCAGAATCTTACGATTTTTTATCAGCAAAATCCAATAAGATGGCGGGTTGAAGTAGGCTGGAGGGAAAGGGCATTTTCGTCTTCACACCAATGGTAAAAGGCTGAACGACTTTTAATGGATGTACAATCAAAAAGTAACATTATCCTCCTGCTATTCTGTTCCATCGTGTCAGGCCACATGGGAGCCACATGGACCAATCGGAAGAGGCGGTGCAGCCCACGTAGGCCTTGCTGCACCGGGGGTGGTGTACAAAGTATTTTCCTAATCTCAATAGCTCTTTTTCTTCGCCCACACAAATGCATGCCAAAGATTGCCCAAAAAAAAAAAATTTGACGAGTCAGAGTTTCCGACTGATTAAAAATTCAGTGAATTGAAAGCCGCGAGAGCGACGGGGCGGTTGCCCATGGGTGGGTGCCTTTGAAAATTAACATGGCAATATATATGGATCATGGTTGTTAGAATCGAATAAAACCGGTCGGTTGGACTGGTTCAACTGGACCGAAGGCTAAGCCGGTCTAGTTCTAACATAAAATTGGATGTATAAGAAACTCGAAATAACCCAGTCAACCCATTTGGTTCATCTGTGAACCAATCAATCCACTCTGACTTGAATGGGGTCACAGTTTTATGATTATTTTAACCTTAATTTTTTTTATAAAAAATTAATTTTTATTAATATAAATATATTTTTATATTAAAATAATTGATCGATAGTTCAATCGGTGACCCGACAGTTAAACCAATTACTCAGTGACCCAAGCCCTTAGCCGGATGAATGTCCAAGTCGGGTCTGACAACTATGATATGGATTTGAGAGTCTTAAAATATTTACTTGCGGTAGCAAATTTTAAGCGATCACTTTATTCGTTGCTCTTGATCAAGTCATCGGCTGTTACATTCTTTCCTTTTCAAATGAAAAGAATTTCCCACCGTTCTACCAATCATTCATGCTAAGCAAATGTTGTCAGTGTCATAACCTCAGTCATGTTGGACCGAATTGAATGTGCTTGATCGAGACCTAATCAAATTTCATCCTGTAGCATCATCTTGGATCAATACTTGACCGATCAAATAAGACAGGGCAGAGTCAATTAAAAACAAAAAATCTCATCTACTGTTCAAGCTAAGTTAGAATCAATTGCATGACTTAGATCTAATAAAAAATATCTAGATCCACATCAGAATTGGTAAGAACAAAAAAAATCAGATCTATAATTAAAGATTAAAAATCCAACAATCTTCATATAACCAAATATATAATAATTAATAATTAAAAACAAAATTACTAAAACTTTAAAGGATTGCCTACTTAAATAAATATTTTTAAATAATAAAACTTTTAATATAGTGATTTCTTTTTGTGCTGTACAAGAGTCAGGCCATAATTTTAAAAAAAAGATGAATGATAAACTTAGAAATATCGAAAGAATTTTTTTTTTTTTTCTATCAGCGTGTCATCACCACCGTTAGTTGAAAGAAAGTAGCATCATGCCTACCTTCAGGCAGAATGGTACGCTCTATTTAAACAGGTCCGGAGATCAATCCCAATAGCTCTTTTTCTTCGCTCCCACAAATTAAATGCATGCCAGAGGTTACCGAAAGGAAATTTTTTTTAAAAAATTTGCCAACCATGATAGTTTGCTGGTTAAAAATTCAGTGAATTGAAAGCCACAGCAGCAACAGGGTCGTCGGCCATCCATGGGTGCCTTTGAGCATTGACATGGCGACATACATTGATTTGGGAGTGTTAAATTATCACTTTGCGCTCGACCAAGTTGTCGGCTGTTGCATTCTTCCTTTTCGTTGTAAGAATAATTTTTCATCGTTCCATCAATCGTTAATACTAAACAAATGTAGTCACCGTCCTGGCCTCAATTATGTTGGATTAGGTTGAACGTGCTTGATCGAGACCTAATCAAATTTTATCCCATAACATCATCTTGGATCAATACTTAACTTATTGATTGATCAAATAAGATGGAGTCAACTAAAAGACAAAATATCTCATTTGCTATGTTAGCTAGGTTGGAATCAATTGCATGACTTAAATTTAATTAAAAAAATATTTAGATCTGCATTGTAATTAGAAAGAACAGAAAAAATAAAATTGATAATAAAAAATTAAAAATCCAACAATCTTTCTATAACCAAATATATAATAATTTATAATTAAAAATAAACATACTAAAACCTTTCAGATATAATTAAAGGATTGCTACTTCAATAAATTTTTTTGGATAATAAAACTTTTAATATAGTGAGTTTTTTTTACTATACAAGAGCTCGGCTGTAATTTTAAAGAACAAATGAATAATAAACTTAGAAACATTGAAAGAAATATTTTTGTTAACACTGTCACAATTCCATCAATCACTAATACTAAACAAATGTAGTCATTATAATGGCCTCAATTATGTTGGATCAGATTGGACGTGCTTGATCTAATCAAGTTTCATCCCATAACAATATTTGGATCAATACCTAACCTATTGATTGATTAAATAAGGCAGAGTGGGGTCAATTAAAAACTAAAATCTTATTTGCCGTGCAAGTCAGGTTGGACTCAATTGCATGACTTAGATTTAATAAAAAATATTTAGGTCCATAATGGAATTACAAAGAACAAAAAAAAAAAGGTCAATAATTGAATATTAGAAATCCAACAATATTTCTATAATCAATCAAATATAATAATTGATAATTAAAACAAAATTACTAAAAATTTTCAAATATAATTAAAGGATTTCCTACTTCAATAAATATTTTTGGATAATAAACTTTTAATATAGTGATTTTTTTGGTATTGTACAAGAGCCAAAGCATAATTTTAAAGAATAGATGAATAATAAACTTAGAAACATTGAAATAATTTTTTGTCAGCCTTGCCACCATTCCACTAATCACTAGTACTAAACAAATGCAGTCATTATCATGGCCTCAATTATGTTGGATCATATTGGATTGGATGGGCTTGATCGAGACCAATCAAATTCATCCGGTAAAATATCTAACCAATTGACCGACCAAATTAGACGAAGTAGGGTCAACTAAAAGAAAGGAAATTTCATTTGCTATGCAAGTCAGGTTGGAATTAATTGCATGACTTAGATCTAATAAAAATATTTAAGTTCACATTGAAATTGGAAAGAACAAAAGAAAAATCAGGTCTATAATTGAAGATTAAAATCCAACAATCTTTCTATAATCAAATATATAATAATTGATAATTAAAAATAAAATTAATAAAACATTTCAAATATAATTAAAAGATTGTCTAATTCAATAAATATTTTTGAATAATAAAATTTTAATATAGTGATTTTTTTTGTACTATACAAGAATCAGACCATAATTTTAAAGAACAGATGAATGATAAACTTATAAACAAAATATTGATTCTTTAAAAAATACTAAATGTTTAAATGCAAGGAAATGAAAATAAAAGAGGACTCATCAACTAGATTGAGAAAGGTGTTTTGGAGAAGCAAAGATCAATAGGGATTTAATTCAAGATTTTTGAAAAGGTTGATCTAGGCCTGAGTTACATCAGTTATATTCTGAATTGAGTCAATATTTGGCATTGCCATGATTTTTTTTAAAAATTAGAAATATAAATTTTATTTTATTTTTTCATATTCCTAACAATAGATATATATGTTTGGTTATTATTGTTGCCTTTTGTTTTTTTAAAAATAAAATGAAACAATAGGAAAGCTTATGGTGACAATAGAGACGATATTCAAAATTCTCAGACCACAGACAGACCCTTTGATTCCATCCGTGGTGATGGTCCTCACCATCTTCTCCTTAAGATGCTGCATCACCTCCAGGACCAGGCGGATCGAGTTGTTTAGCACCTCGATGGTCATCAACATGGGGGGCAATCCCTCATCAAACCAAACATTTATTAAGGCCCTAGGGCCTGATGGCTTCCCGCCTTTTTTCTTTCAGCACTATTGGACTATTTTTGGTCCGGAAGTAGTTCAGGCTATTCAGATTGTCTTCCAGTCAAAATCCATGCCTGCTGAATGGAATAGGACCCTCATCACTCTTGTGCCCAAGTGCCCTAATGCTTCTACCCCCCAGCACTATCGACCCATTAGTTTGTGCACTACCTTATATAAGATTTATGCTCGCTTACTAGTCAATCGTCTGAGGGTGGTCATTCCCCGCCTTGTCTCTGATGAGCAAGGGGCTTTTATCAGGGGGCGTTGTATTTCGGACAATATCATTATAGCCCAAGAATTCATATCTGATCTCCAGAAAGCTCCTGCTAGACGGTGTTTGATGGCTATTAAGCTAGATATGGAGCATGCCTATGATAGGGTGTGTTGGGATTTTTTGCATCGCACTCTGCTTGAATTTGGCTTTGGCAAACTCTTTATAGAATGGATTATGGCCTGCATCCGGTCGCCTTCATTCTCCCTGATTATCAATGGAAGTCATTCTGATTTCTTCCATTCTACTGTTGGGCTTCGACAGGGGTGCCTGTTATCCCCATTTCTGTTCATATTGGCTGCTGATGATTTCTCTCGTGCGTTACATGGCACAGGAGGATTGTCGTATCGCCCCCTTCATGGCTGGCCCTCTCGGCCCTTCGGTATCGCATCTTCTCTATGCGGATGATTGTATCTTGTTGGGTCAGGCTACAGTTCAGAATGCGACCATCTTTGATTCTATTATTCAGAGCTATTGCCAGGTTTCTGGTCAGAAGGTTAATCTTCACAAGTCTATGATTTGCTTTAGCCCTAAGACCAGAAGTCATGTTTGGGAAAGCATTCTCCATACATTGGGCATAAAGTCAGGCTGATCGCCTTCTGTACCTTGGAATCCCTATCACCGGAAGACGGCCCCGTAGCATAGATTATGCTGATATTGAGCGGCGGATCCACGATCGCATTGATGGTTGGCACATCACTTCATTATCTATGATGGTGAGGTTATCCTTATACGATCGGTTCTGACGTCCCTACCTCTGCACCTCCTCTCCAATACTGCTATTTCGTACATCTGCCTGAGAAGGATAGAGCGGTGCTTTTGGAATTTTCTATGGGCTTCCGGGCAGGATGGTCATGGGACTCATCTTTTGTCATGGGATATAGTCTGTTTGCCTATTCATGAAGGTGGCCTGGGTATTCAGTCTCTGACTGTTCGGAGAGAGGTTCTGCTTGCTCACCATGCATCGCGGTTCTTACTTGATCCACACTGCTTCTGGAGCTCCTTTATGCAGGCTCGATACGGTGACTGGACCCCATCTCTGGATGATCAGCCCCTTCGTCGGCACTCCTCCTTTTGGAAGGAGGTTTATTGCCATGCTCCGACTATTTTGACCAACACCTCGTGGTTGTTAGGTGATGGTTCTATGGTTGATGTTATCCAGGACAAGTGGATTGCTGACCTTCCCCTCTCTCTTGGCCTACTTTCTCCAGCATCGATATTCCTAGCAGTATGAGGGTCAAGGATTTGATTTCTCAGGATTCCTCTGGTTGGCATATGAATATTGTTACTCAACTCTTTGGTCAGGAATTAGCTCGACGAATCCTTGCTATTCCGCTTATTCGGGGGAATGTTACTGATACCAGATTATGGCGCAGATCTTCCCTGCCTTGGGCTCCTTCCAGAGACTTGATGAGTATTTATAGACCTTCTCCACATCGTACGATGTATGCTGGTTGGGTATGGAAGCTCCCTATTCATCCTAGGGTTCAGCTTTTTGTTTGGAAGCTACTATGGGATTGTATTCCAACTTGCTCCTTCCTTGCTAATAGGGCCTTCATATTCAGTCTATTTGCCCCTTGTGTCATCAGGAGGAGGATACTATCGATCATGTTATATTTAACTGCCCTAGAGTTAGGGAAATCTGGCGGAGTGTCGGTTATGATTGTCGTGCTGATGCTGCGGGCTCTCTAAGATCTATGTTTTTGCATATTCTTCGGCAGGGCAGACAGTGCCAGACTGGCTTATGGGCTGCCACTGCTTACCATATCTGGCTATCACAGAATCTTCTCATCTTCACTGATGAATCTTCTCCTTCCTTTAGGGTTGTTCGGAAAGCTAGGCTGTTATCGATTGATTTCTCTTCTCGTCAGAATGTTCCTGTGTTTGGCAGCCCTGGCCACTGGGGATCCTCTGCTGCTGCGGTAGCGGACCGGCATACGGTCTTCATCTCCTGGGAGCCCCCCCCTCCAGGGTTTGTCAAACTTAATTTTGACGGCAGTGTTCACGGCAGGCTTTCTGGTTCTGCGTTCCTTATTCGTGGGCCTGCTGGTGATTTGTTGGCAGCTGGTGGTTTTGGTAGTCTTGACCTATCAGTTCCTCTTGCTGAACTTTATGCTGCTTGGGCCGGCATTCTTTATGCTATTAGATCCCTGCATGCTCTTAATCTGATTATTGAGGGCGATTCTCTTACAGTTATCCGATGGATCCAGAAGGATAACTTTTCTCAAGCTCCTATCAACACCTTGATCCTTGATATATGGGCTACCTTAAGGGATGTTGATAGAGTCCAAATCCGTCATGTTTATCGCGAAGCCAACTCTGCAGCTGATTGGGTAGCGACGGAGGTGGCTCATCATGGTGGTTATAGGATTTGGTCTCAGAGTGACCCCTGTCCTGTACTTAATCAAATTTTACATTCTGACTTATCTGGGCTGACTCGCACTAGAATGGTGTGATCGCCCGCTTGTACCAAAAAAAAAAAAAAAAAACCAAACATTTATGACAGCCCCAATCAGTAGGCACATGCACCCATCACGCTGACTCCAGTGAACTCGTCAGTGATCTTTCCAAATGAAGCTACCAATGGCCTTCAACAATGATGGTGGGGATAAGAGAGTTTGAACCAAGGTTATTAATTTCGTACCATTTTGACCGTTTCGATCCAAATTTTTCATTTCAGTGGCTTATCCGAAATGATGAGCCATGCATTTTGCTTCGAAAGATTTTCAATCATTTTAACGTGTTTCGGTATATTTCGATCGTTTCTGTGTGTTTCGGTCATTTCGGCAAAATATATTTCGAAAACAAATTTATGAATTCTTAAACCTTTCAAGGCCATTTTAAGAAACATATGTAAAATGCCAAAAAAAAAAATGAAATCCTACCTGTATCTCATTATCTCTTCTTTCAACCGCACCTCTCAATCTCTTTTCTTATCATCTCTCTCACTTTTTTTCCTTCTAAATTATAGCATCAAATATTTGATAGCATTCAAGAAAAACATCTAACAAGATTGATGATTCAAGATTAAGTTCTTTTCTCTCTTTTTTCATCAGATTTTTTATTTTTTATTCTAATTTTTTTGAATTGATATTTTCATTAGGTTGATAGTAATTCATAGTAATTTTTGGATCTTTTTAGTTTTTTCTTCTTTCTCATCAATTTAATACAATATTAAATTAGTTAAATTGATGATTACCTACAATATTTTATTTTACAGATTTTTCCTTGCGAATGTTGTGCTTTCTCAGCACTATTATCAGTTGTATGCTTGTTTGTCTCTATTGGTCTTGGGTTTTGTATAGATAGATCCCTCGGATTTTTTGTAGTGTGCAATTTGGCTTGGGAGGCTTGGCATTCTGCCAATAAAATCAGCTACTTTTATGAATCCTAAGTTATCAACAAGATTGACTAAACTATCATTAGTTTTCTACTAGACTTAATAATGCAGAATGAATTTATGCCACAATATAATTTCCTTATAGTAAAATCCATTTATAGAACTTATTCAGCTTCCAAAGTATGTTGTTGTTGATGATGATGAAAACTATTAATGTGAACATAATTTTATCTTTATCTTTATTTTTGTTGTTATTATTATTATTTATGAAGAATAAATTATGATATTCAAAATGAAGCGCCGAAATGGTTCGACACCGAAAACATTTCGTTTCATAAGCCAAAATGAAATATAATCCGGATAACTTTAGTTGAACTGCTAAGGCGATTGGATACTCCATGGCGTGGAGGGGGGAAGCTAGTTGGAGAGGGGTGAGAGAATTAACAAGTCTATCATAGAGTTAAAACTCAATGCATTTATTTATAGCCTTATGTAGTGAAGATAGAGAACTTGTTATTCTTTACTTTATGTCTGGCTCATACTATAACTTTTATATTTAAAAAAATTTAAAAGGAATTAGAGAAATTTATGAGTTATTTCACAATTGACAACTTTTTGTTCCAGCTACTTAATCCTAATATTACATATTGGTTCATCTAATCAAGTATAAAAATCACAATCTGAAAAAGCATAGTTTCTTAAGAAACAAATCAACTCCAATGAGCTGTTATTATATAAGGCAGCTTTCATAGATTGAGTTTATCACTATGAATTAGAACTTCGAAACCATTTTGAATTCCAACTCAACCTTGCAAGGATTTAACAGTCAATTTAATCCATCAAGTGGTCGTGGGATATAACCCTTTCTATCAAGGAAGATGAATCATGTCTTGATCAAACACCACCTTCAGCTTCATATCATACCCAATCGGCACCATATTTGCCATCCGTGGCTAGAGCGACGTTTGCATATCGTCAAAGCATGATATTCCACACATGAGGTGCAATGAAGATCTCAAGTCAAAGGATCACTCGCACCACCATCATCAGAGATCAACCATGACACTATATAGAATATCCATATGGGATCTCTGTGCGGGTCATCCAATGCATCATTATAACGACCATCCACACACCATATCCAATATCTTCATACTTCAGCTTGCAAGATCAACTGCTCACCACAAGGGTGAAGATATGCAATGTGTGCTAGTCTCAACGACGTCGATAATGTCCAATGCTGTCTACGCATCGACTAGGGAAGTTTAAAGAATCGAACCATAATATGCAATTTTGGATCTCACATTTTGTAATCTCTATTATAAATTCCATATGCACAGTTCGCATTCTTTGGACTTTATCTCACAGGTTAAATATATCTAATATATATATAAATTACACCCAGATAGATAAAGAAACCTTTGATTTGCATTCATAAAGAAATGTGTACAAACTAGCATCTAATCCGATTGGATCTCGGGCACACACTAATACCTGTGTCATCATGGCCAACCACAAATCCTTGGAGATGGTTAAGATGTTTCAGTTTGCCTATTCCTTTGGGTACATGAGTCAGTGGAGTATCTTTTAACTGAAGGCATCTTAGATTACAGAGTTTTGTAATGGTCTTGGGAAGTTTATGCAAGAATAGACAACCTGACAGGTTTAATATCTGCAGGTTTACAAGGCACCCAATGGACTCTGGCAGCTCTCTAATTTCTGTCCGATCAAGATCTAGAAACCTGAGGTGAAACAGATTTCCTAGCAAGCCTGGAACACTCTCAAGTCCTGTGTCATTTATGGTTATGCTTCGTAGAATACGCGGATTCTCAATAAGTTCATTCTCAATCATCGTTATCCCAGGACTCCTTCGAGCATTAGAGTCCTCAAACAGGTTTGCTGTTTTATCACATTTGGGAGTCTCTCCTTCATGTTTACCATCGACAAGCGACGAAGTTTAACCAAGGGATTTATGTTAGGTGATTGATCATTGCTACAGAAAGTACTCTCATATCAAAAGATAGCAAGGGAACGTAGCACATCATGCATTCTGCACAAACTGCCCTCAATCCCATCTACTACTTGTAAAAGATCCTTCTAATTAACTCTGTATAGTTTCCTCTGCTAATCTTCCATAAGTGTATCTCCTTGTGTTCCTTTTACAAAACCTTCAGCCACCCAGTATATATATATATTCAAAATGAAGCGCCGAAATGGTTTGATACCGAAACATTTCATTTCATAAGCTAAAATGAAATATAATCCGAAATAAAATTGATAACTTTAGTTTGAACTGCTAAGGCGATTGGATACTCCATGGCGTGGGGGGGGGAAGCTAGTTGGAGAGGGGTGAGAGAATTAACAAGTCTATCATAGAAGATTATAGAGTTAAAACTCAATGCATTTATTTATAGCCTTATGTAGTGAAGATAGAGAACTTGTTGATTCTTCTACTTTATGTCTGGCTCATACTTTAACTTTTATATTTAAAAAATTTAAAAGGAATTAGAGAAATTTACGAGTTATTACACAATTGACAACTTTTTTGTTCCAGCTACTTAATCCTAATATTAACAATATTGGTTTCATCTAATCAAGTATAAAACTCAATCTAGAAAAAGCATTGTTTCTTAAGAAACAAATCAAACTCCAATGAGCTGTTATTATATAAGGCAGCTTTCATAGATTGAGTTTATCACTATAGAACCTTAGATATTGAAAATGCCATTCTTTGAACAGAATGCTAGAACAAGCCTAGGACACAGCGGGCCTCATATTATATCCGATGGCAACTCCAAAGGACAGAGCGACATGGGCTGCAGACGGGTTGATCAACCATGCCTAACATAGTCCTGACTTGATTGGGCGTCCTCTGGTCTTTTTTCTTGAGGACCTAAGGCTTACTTTGTCAAGATGGTTGGAGACAACTGATTGGAGCCATGAGCTGTCCAACTATGATTAGGTGTTTGGAGGAACGAGCGAGATGGTCGGGCAACACTCCTGCATTGATTTAATTAAAGTTTAGAAAATAAAAATAAGATAAAGGTTCCTTTCTCTCTTTATCTCGAATACGAGGGAAAAGGAATTTTAGATTTTTGAAAGAGAATAAAAGAAATGAGTAACTCCTGTTTTTTTTTTATTTCTTCTGTCTCATAAACAAAGATTTTATCATTTTTTTCATACTTCTCCCTCCCGTTCTACGTGTTAGCCTCTATCCAAATAGACACTAAAAGACAACTACGTGAAAACTTGAGGGCTTGCTGAGTAGAGAGTATTTTTGAAATTTTTTTAATAAAAAATAGAAAATAAAATTTTATGTTAATTTTTTTAAAAAAATAAAAATTAAACTATGTTTTCCAGTTTTCTAGAAAGTACAATGGGGTTGGAAAATGTCTCTGAATTGCTATTCATTATTTTCTTTTTAAAATGAAGCATTTCTTTCTCTATATTTTTCACATTATATCTTCATCGCCCATCACCTACACCACCAACCACCTTTCATCATCCATCAGCACCGCCGCTATGACCATCACCACCATCATATCACCATCATTTATCATCATTACCATTACTATCATGTCTCGATCATATACCATCAGTGCTATGACCACTACCATCATACCTCTACTATAGCCATCTTTCTCCTTCACCACAGTCCTTCATCACATGGTTGGTCCTCCCAGACATGAAGCAAAAAGTCTCATTCTTCTTTAGCTCTTGATTCAGTGAGGTTTAATTTGGTCAATTTTGAGAATACCTGGAAGGATGGTTGGACCTATTTTGGAAGTTGTATTTTTGAAGTTCCTTCCCTTAGATTTGATATGGGAAGGATTGAAAGAATTTTAACCCAACTTAGATTTATTTTGGGTCTAAAATCAGACCTTTGCTTAAGCGTAGGTCACTGTTCTTCTTAAATACTAGTTGAGTTGATAACATTTGTTAGGGTTAAGAAGCCTTGCTTATAACTTGGCTCTCATTAAAAGTTTGACCAAGATGGAGAAGGAGTCAACTAAGGCTTGAAATTTATAGCTCACAAGAAATTACATCAAGTCAACTTAGTCTTTTAGAGAAAGTCTTGAAATTCATGGATTTGGATATCTATAGTTTTAGATTCTATAATTGGATACTTTTAAAACTTTGAGATGGTGAATCGGTCTAAACCAATATCATCTATCCCATACTCACTCTTAAGGGCATCCTATAGTATTTTAGTAGTTTTTGTAGGAAGGTAAATATCATAAAGATTATTAGAAAAAGGCACCAAGGATTCTCTGTCTTAATCAATTTGGACTAAAGGAACTTGGTTGAAAACCAGATGTGAAAGATAGTTAGTTTAAGATCAGAAAATTTATTACAAAAAATATACCACAAAGTAGTAAGCTAGTATTTCACTCAGCTTTATCACCTCTTAAAGAAGGATCCATGAAATTTTTTGGATTTCATGCCACTATGTTCATCAAAGCCATTTTATATGAGATGAATTGTTCTGCACATTACCAATTTCAAGATTTAGCCTTGTTGTTTGATTTTTTTTAAAAAAAATTATGGCTTTCAAATAATTTTAAAATTTTAAATTAAAATTTTAATGCAATAATTTAAATCTAAAAAAATTATTGCAACAAAGACTATTGACCAATAAAAAAACTTTATTAAAAAATTTAAATTCAATTTTTTTAATATTTTTTGGAATTTTAAAAATAATTTTTAAATTTTAATTTGAAAAATTTAACTCTGCAATTAAAATAGTAGCAAATAAATTCAAATTTTAAAACTTTCTATTTTTGCACACATATCAGAGTAGTGGATGCCAATTTTTTTTAAAGCTTTGCATGAATTTCAAAGTAGTTGAAAAATGGTTTTAAAATCAAAAATACATTCTACATAGTTTTCAAAGAATCTAAAAATTCAAATTTTTGAAAAATAATTTTTTTGCTATTAAAACTGAATTTATTTAAAAAAACTATTTTTCCAAGCAAAAATAGTTGTGCATGTACTTTAGTGCAAAAAATAAATTTTTAACAAAAATTTTCCAGTATTATTTTTAAAGTAGAAAAAATGATATGTAAATTTGCACTAATCTCAAAGCATACATTTTTTAGATGTGCAATAATGGAAATTTAAAGTGACTTTTCTAGCAATTTTGGTGAAGGGAAATTATTCCTTGGACTGTTGTATACAAAGCCTAAAAGTTTTTAGAAATCTTTGTAAAATAATAAAAATAAACTAAATAATAAGTATTCAAATAAGATAAAAAGAACAAGCTTGAATCAAAGCATGTTAGATGTTACTCTTAAGGACTAATTTCTTTCCTTTTGTATAGATTGTATGTGAATTATCCTTAAAGTGTAATGACTTAGTTTGATTCGAACCTCCTTCTATAAGTACGATCAAGTTGGAAGTATGATATAAAAAGCTCCTTCAAATGCTCAACAACTTAGACACTTAAAAAAATTTAGAAAGACAAACTTTGTAAAATAAGTTGGTATATATTAGGCCTTGGACTTAAAGCTTATTTATAGGTTTAGTCCAATGGTCATAATGTCTAGAATGAAATCACTTGATGTGATTTCTTCGCTTGATGGTTGTGTGAGGCAATCAACTTCAGCATGATTAAAATTTCATTTGGGTGCAACATTTCATTTTAAAAAGATTTCAAATGTTGTGCAGTATACTCATGAAATCAGGTGCACTCTATATTTTTATTTTTAACCATTAAATGCCTAAATGATGTATGTGATTTATGCCCATTAGCACATAAAATCATGGCAACTATATTATAATCCCAAAACCTACATCATGGCTTAATAAGAAGAGAAGACTGTAATGCCCCCATATATAATCTTAGATCACATGAAAAAAGAATAGTTTGACGAGTTATAATTTAAGTTCACTCGCTATCAATTATCTTACATTCGAGTTCTTAAGGCCATGTGGATCTGATTCACTAGTGGTTTAATTGGATTAGCATAATTGACTTAGTGCATTATGGATATTATCGGAGATGATTTAGATGTGTGAAAGCATAAAAATATTTTTATAGCATTGACTCGGCTAAAAAAAAATTTTAAGATTTTTTTTGATAGATGAAGTATTCAATCCTTTGTGTAGGTAGGCTGAAGACCCATTGAAGAGGCTAAGGCCAAGAACCAATAACTCGAAGGGATGAGACGACTCGAGGCTATCAAGCTTGTCCTCCAATGGTAGGGTTTTTGCCCTGGTATAAGGAGGGTGCCTCTGGAAGCTTCCGGTCTCACAGCTTTCGCTCTGTGTTCCTTAATCTAAATAAGGCCACGAACCATTTTTCCACAGAGACTGGGTCTTCTCCGATCAAGCACCTCTCTCCCACCTTGATCTCATAACCCTCAGATCAAGTGCTCTAGGGAAGAAGCACGGAGCCTAGACACCTTAGACACTCACCAGCTAGCCATTGGAGAGAGATTAGGGCATCGAAAAAGGTCTCAGGCTAGAGATATTAATTTGCTCAAAAATTTCCTTTGACCGTCTTTGAATCTTGAAAACAAGGAAACTGCATGTATGATTTTTCTTAGTTGGGAGAACCTGAAATTGTTGGCTATTCCTGGTCGTCGTTTCTTACTCTTGCTTTGTCTCCCTTTCTAATTTTAATGAAGTTTTAATGCACAGCACCATTGCCCTCAAGAGAAGCACCTGCAAGGCATTTTTTATTTCATGAATAAATATCTCATGATAGATCAATATGCCTTTCACTATTGCCCTCAAGAGAAGCAATTGCAAGGCTTATTTTATTTCATGAATAATATCACATGATAAATCAATATGTCTTTCGTTATCAATTTTTTGGCCAAGAATTTTAAAGGTACAACGTTTAGATTCATTTTAACACGAGAATTCAAAAAGGGGAGCAGGACAGAAGTCCTCTTCTGAGCGAGAATTTTCTACATGAATTCTAAATAATTAAGGTCATCATAACTGCGCATGATGTCAGTTCATTTGTAAATCTTCTTTAAGATTTTGATTGTTTATCCAGTTCCACACAATAAGGGACAGGCGTGCACACAAAAGTTTTTGTACTTATCCTTAATGCTTTTGCTTCTGAGACATTCTCGTATACCATCTATGGCATCATACCATGATGCATTATTTCTCTATGATTTCTTGACACTCATAGATGAGGTGTGCTAAAAGTTGATAGCCCACTGAAAGATTAGATACATAAAATTAATATTATCATACCTCACGTGTGAAGTGCTAGGAAACCATGAAGAAGCGATGCCATGGCATGATTTTTTAATTCCCGTGTGCCATGGAATTAAACTAGAATTCAAGTTGATCTAGAATTCCCACATGCCATGAATTAAAATAGCTGACCCGGCTAGAATACCCATTTCAACCTTATAGGAATTTAAGTTTATCTAGTTTCTGGCTTCTCTATTTCTCAAAAAAAAAAAAAAAAAAAAAAAAATGTTGGTCTCGAAGATGAAGGAGAAACAAAAATCAGCGGGGGGACAGTCAATGATAACGCCATAAATTCTGAGAGTTACACACAAGCAAATGGTAATGTCATAAAAGAAAGGGAAATAAAATTACAAATATATCAAAACACCTGGAAACAGCAATTACATGAGAGAGAATAAACACAATACAAAAATTCAAACCAAACAAAAGAACTGCTTAGGAGGAAGAAAGGCAAAATGCTGAGCACGTTGGTCCTCTGTTTCTGAAAAAGAAATTCAAGCAGTGGTGCTTGGGAAGGAGAAGATTATCATATAATAAGCAACATACCAACCAATTTAAAGGTGCTGGAGAGATTAAAAATGGAAACAAATATGCAATGGAAGGAGAAATTGTTGGGCTTGGTGTGGTGCTTTCAAGGCCTCAGCATATCCGCCGTGTCCATTAGCTGCAATCCCTACGAAAGCTGTCCCGTGAAAGAACCTTGGTCAGTGCATTGCTGGGTTCTCCTTAGTGTATACCTTCACCAGCTCTACTCCACCTTCTTCCACAAGCTCTCTGCAGTCGAAGCCCTCCTTCCGAAAGTATTCTTTGGCCACTAGTCCTGCCTTATACCGATACCTCCTTGCTCTGAAGGCCCTTTCTTGCGCTGATAAACCCATTTGCAATCAATAGATTTCTTTTCTTGTGGCACTTGGACCACCTGCTACATGCCAATCCTGTAGAGAAACTGCATCTCCTCTGCCATGCCTGCATTCCTACCATAGCCTGGACCCACCTATCTCTATCCGAGAATCTAGTACTCATGGCAAATCCTTTCTAGATCCACCAAGGTCATGGTCGAAGCCATGCGGGTTGGGTGCTCCATCTCCTCAAAATGTATGGCAACAGAGCTAGCCATGGTTTTCTTCAACTAGGAAAACTTAATCTCAGAAGAAAGGGATACTACCAAAGGTTTGAAAGGATGTGATTATGAAAGACACCAGTGTTCACCTTTTAAAGCCAATGCACGAGGAGACAAAACGCCATCAGTAGGGAACCCTAAGAGCTGCGATGCAAGCACCATGATCTTCAACTCGGCCACATGTCATTTCATCAACCATCCTTGATCAAGTCCCAAGAAGGCTCCTCTCACGAGCTAGGATGGAGGCATGATGGCTCGGCATTAATGGCATCATCATGGCACATCTCTTTGAATTCTGTCTTTGCCAATAAAACACGGCCACCAGTACTCTACTCCCTATGCCCAAAATCAAACTTCGGATGAGGGAGTATGGGGCAAGTGATGCGGGTAAAACATTCTCCGCACGAATCAGCTAACATGATTGGCAGTGAGCCCCACCTATGGGCTATGGCCTGACAACTGCAATGCTCAGAAGGAGTCCATTCTTCACCATAGTGAAGGATGGCTGCACCATCGTCGAATCACTATCAATTATAAAATTCGAGCCTCGGTAGGGCCAAGCTAATTCTTCAAACCTCGATAGGGCTAAGCTAATCCTTTGAACCTCGACAGGGCCGAACTGATTCTCTGAACCTCGACAGACCGAACTTCGGCTGGTTGACTTTTAGCTCCTCTTGCCAAACCTCATCCCTTTCCTAGCCAAAGCGACCGAACCTCAGCAGTCGGGTGGTACTAGATCGACCCTCCTCTTTGGTTGACCCTCCTCAGTGATTGACCCTCTTCTTTAGTCGATCCTCGGCTCGTGCCGAATATGTCAGCTATCAAATCACTGAATCATGAAGAACTCTGAACTCCTTCCCAAAGCAATCCTCCATAAAAGGAAACAGGAGCATGATATGGCTCTCCTTTATGATTCACAAAAACACGAATCCCCCTAATAAGGTATACATCATTCTGACCTTATCGCCTCTTAACTTGCACAACGGATCTCTGAAAATTAGGTAACAGCTTACCAAATCCTCTTCCTATAAATATTGGGCCCCAAGAGCCCTAGGGGAGGAACCTTTATGTAAGAACTCAACCCCCTTTACTCTTCTCTTCAGAAAACCTTCTTCTCACATTGAAGCTATGAATTATCCACTGACTTGAGCGTCAGAGGGTCCTTCACGGTGGTCGCCCACCTCTTTTCCTGCGATGGGATGTTGTTTTGCAGGTCCCCAAGGATGAGGAATGCATCCGGACCCTGACGTGCGCTGCAACCTCGTTCCTAAGTCGAAGAACAGAAATTCACAGCAACAATGACCATACGAAATGGGATTTTTTTGGTTGATGAAAGGAGTGGATCACTTTGATTCAGGGGATTGTATGTTCAACAAAAGCTGGGGTGCTTGCAAATGAATAGCTAAGTCCGTCCTTCCCTTGCTGGCATGGGCTATGGCAAAGGGATCCACCTTTCAGCTCAATACTTGGATTTAGTGTTATGTTTGTTTGCCTCCCTTTTCCTTTCCTTGTATTTATTTTTTTTCTTTCTTTTCCTTTTAGAGGGGCGTTTTGAAGGTATTGACAATTTTCAAACACTCAAGGACTAACTTTGGTCTTGCCTCAGGTTTTTCCTTTCCTGTGCTGTAAGTAGCGCTCATTGGTGGAAGTTGCTGCGGAGAAGCTGTTGCATCTGTAATTAAGTCATTTTGTTTGCTTTGGAAAGGAATCCCGGCCAGGTTATTGGGGCTTGGGGGTGCTAAGGCCTGCGTCTTCCCTTTCTCCCTATTTTATTTGCACAGCGGTAGAACGCACCATCTAAGTTTATTACATGACATCGCTGCATAATCTTTAAAAATAATCCTTTGTATTATGCAAGACCTACGATTTAATTATTTTTAAATTAATAGTCTCCGGACGTCTTGGAGAAGTAAATTCTGTTAGTGTGTGCCCTATATTTAATTGGATAAGATGCTAGTTTATACACATTTATTTATGAATGCAAATTAAATTTATTGGTTTCTTTATCTATCCAGGTATTTTTCATATATATTAGATATATTTTTCCTGTGAGAGAAGTAAATTCTGTTAGTGTGTGCCCTATATTTAATTGGATAAGATGCTAGTTTATACACATTTATTTATGAATGCAAATTAAATTTATTGGTTTCTTTATCTATCCAGGTATTTTTCATATATATATTAGATATATTTTTCCTGTGAGATAAAGTCCAAAGTCCAAAAGAATGCGAATTGTGCATATGGAATTTGTAATAGAGATTATAAATTGTGAGATCCAAAATTGCACATTATGGTTCGATTCTTTAAACTTCTCTAGTCGATGCGTAGACAGGATTGGATATTGTCGAACGCCGTTGAGACTAGCACACATTGCATATCTTCACCCTTGTGGTGTGCAGCTGATCTTGCAAGCTGAAGTATGAAGATACTTGGATATGATGTGTGGATGTTCGTTATTGTAACGATACATTGGATGACCCGCACAGAGATTCCATATGGATATTCTATATAGTGTCGATGGTTGATCTTTGATGACGGTGGTGCGAGTGATCCTTTGACTTGAGATCTTCATTGCACCTTATGTGTGTAATATCATGCTTTGATGATATGCAAACATCGCTCTAGCCACGGGTGGCAAATATGGTATCGATTGGGTATGATATGAAGCACATGAAGGTGGTGTTTGATCAAGACATGATTCGTCTTCCTTGATAGAAAGGGTTATATCCCACGGCCACTTGATGGATTAAATTGACTGTTAAATCCTTGCAAGGTTGAGTTGGAATTCGAAATGGTTTCGAAGTTCTAATTCATATGAGTCAATTTTTCTGAGATCAAGTAAACAAAGATCAATTATATGGTTGATACATTCCATACCACTGATTGATCCGGGATATGTGACGAAAGGATTGAATCGTATGATAACCGTTCATGGACAGGTGTTGATGACCACGTCAACAAACCCTTAACACTTGGGTGGTCATGATGCTTTGCTAGAGGCCGCTCATGATCTATAATCATGAATTCTTTGACTTAATCAAAGAGTTGATTTTGTTAAAAAATTGACTTGGACAAGGTGTTGATCAAGTCATCCTTAGGGTCAATATTAGGGATATTAGGGACATGATTATTACCAACGTGTCAAGGGACCTAATGGGTCACATGCATTAAGAAGATTTTAGATGAAGTTAAAATGAAAATTAAGTTGGACTTAATTCAAATCAGATAACCAATAAATTAGGATTGAGTTTGATTCAATCTTAATGAGAGAACATGAAATTGATGAATAGGATTCATTATCGAGAAAAGAATTTTTTGTTCAAAAGAGAGACCTTTTGTACATGAGATGTACATATGAAATCCATTAATTAGGCTTGATCAATGTGATGGATGGCTTAGATTAATTGAGATTAATAATATGGTATTTAATTGGGTCCATATGATGGCATGATTTGATTCATGGAAACCCAATTAAACCGAGGGCTAAGATCGTGCCACGTGGAGGATGGATCCATGCCCATGTGATGGACATGACCCATCTCCACGTCATGGAGGAGTGAACCCCATAATTTGGGGCGTTCTCATGAAGCCAAATTCAATGTTGCGACGTTGGTTTCATGGGATAACCAATTTCCTAAATTTTAGGGATGTGGTTTGGTGGTTGTAATCTTAACATTATCATGATAGCAAATATCCTAAATTTGTTAGAATAATTGTTATCAATTTGATAAGGTTGAATGGTTAGGTGGTTGTGATAAAATCTCTTTTTTTATGGAACCACACAACCTCCTTTTCATGTATAAAAGGGAGAGAAATACCCCCTTCGAGAGATACACCGAACTCCTCTCTTCTCTCTCTCTTGAATGCCTAACACCTCCTTTCTCTCTCTAAAATGTCCTTTCTCTCTCTAGGACGTCCCTTTCTCTCTCTTGATTGATCAAGATTTGATCTTGATCAAGAAATCCTTTTTGATTTGGAAAATCAATAGAAAAGAAAAGAGGCGCTAGCACCCCTCGTAAGAAGGTTATCATCCAATCCTGAGAGGACATCATCCAAAGATCTTCGCGTGGATCACCATTAGGGGCTGGACGCGTGGACGGCTAGTGGTAAATCGTTTACCGACTTCATCAGGCATCATCCCCAATAAAGAACACATGTATGATCTATTAAAATAATCATGTGTTATTTCTTGTTAACTGAATCTGTTCCCTAAGGATCTTGGGCTTTGAGAATTAAATTCATATTTATTTTTATTTTTTGCTGTGTGTTATATGAATTTGATTCATATATAACATATAAAATTCCTAACAGTGGTATCAGAGCCTTCTCAGGCTTCAAATTCAGTTAATTTGATAGATTACCTGAGTTCTAATTTTTATAAACATAGATCTAAATTTTACATGCGATGTAAAATATAAATATTGTCATATGATGAAGATTAAATATTTAATAAGTTTATTATTTGATAATAAACATGAATTATTTAGATTTGATCATGTTAAAAATTAAAAATTATGATTTATGTATGACATAATCATAAAGGCTGAAATTTAACATATATATCATGTTTAGAATTTAATTTTGACATGATAAATAACATGATTAAAATTTGAAATAATTATATTGAAGAAGATTAAATATTTAATAAGTTTATTATATGATAATAAATGTGAATTATTTAGATTTGATCATGTTAAAAATTAAAAATTATGATTTATGTGTGACATAATCATAAAGGCTGAAATTTAACATATCATGTTTAGAATTTAATTTTGACATGATAAATAACATGATTAAAATATGAAATAATTATATTGATGAAAATTAAATATTTAGTAAGTTTATTATATGATAATAAACATGAATTATTTAGATTTGATCATGTTAAAAATTAAAAATTATGATTTATGTTTGACATAATCATAAAGGATGAAATTTAACATATCATGTTCAGAATTTAATTTTGACATGATAAATAACATGATTAAAGTCTAAAATAATTATCATGATAATATGATAATCAAGATTAAAATTAAAATTTTAAATTTTGACATGTTATCATGTTAGGGATGTTATGATAGAGACCAATTAGGATTTTCATATGATGAAAACAAATTTATCATAACAGATAATGATAAGACAATATATAAAATAAATGTTATAAAATATTTGACACTTATCATAAATCCCTAAAGATCACTATCTTATCTTATCATAATGTGTAATAGATGATAAGGTTTAAGAAAAATTAGATTTAACCATATCATTGTTTGATCCTATGATTCCATAATTGATCAAATCAATTGGGCTTAACTACAATGGTGTCTAGAAAGGTGCGATCATGGTTTTTAATTGCTCCGTTCGCTGCCTGGGAAAACCCATTCAATGGGATCGAAGGGCATGCTAAATAGGACCCCATTGATCAGCTGATCTGGCCATTGTTAAGGAAAGCTCTTAATTGATTAGATCAATTAAGGTTAATCAGGATGGTAGCAATTGATTTGGTCACATGATTAGGGTTCCTGTTGGGGAGATTGTTGAGAAATTGTTGCCCCAATCTTATTGATTTTGATGATTACCAAAAGTCATGAGTTTATTAAAAGATGCAATGAGTTTATTTACATGAGCAATGAATTTGATTTAGAACAATCAATGAGTATGTTAAGTATGATTTTAATCAATTTGAAAGTAACTTCAAGCTCCATGTTTAAGCTTTCAAAAAGAAATTTTTATACTTCATATTTCAACCAATAAGTTTTTGGAACATTTCTTGAATTGATTCCTAATGACAATTTTATTGTATTCAAGTCAAAAATTGATTTAAAATTAATCTGGAACGAATTTCAAGTCAATCAGAAATTACTCTGATTTTTGATACGTTCCGGAGCCGACTCTAGAGTTTCAGAGTTGACTCCACTCAGTATACAGAGATTCCTGATTTTCACGAGTCGACCCCTGTGATTTCAAGAGTCGACCCCCGACTCTGTCGAGCTGACTCAATGACTGTGTGAGTCAACTCCGCTCAGACACCAGAGCATTGTTTTTCTGAGCACTTCGTGAGTCAACCCCTAACTTTTCATGAGTCGACCCCCGACTGTCAGGAGTCGACACCTTATTTTCGATGAGTCGACCCTTTAACTTTCTGAATATTTCTATTTTGGTATCGCGTCTTCGAGCCGACTCGCAGAAAGCAGGAGTCGACTCCAACAAATCTGGGCATGATTTTTCTGAATGCCAACTCAGCGCCAACGGTATGATTTTCCATTAACGGCTATATTTCTTTGTTTCTAACGGCTATATTTTTGCAGAATCTATAAATAGAGAAGCCATTTTCAAATCAGACATATACAAATAGAGAGATATACACATCAAGAGAGAAAAAAAAAAAAAAATCGGAAAAATAGAGTATCATTTGGAAAAATCCGAGATTCAAAAATAGAGTGAAAGAAAAAGTGTGAAATCAAAGGAAGCTTCGTCTATGCTCAAGTTCATCAATCCAAAAAGTTTCAGAAGAAATCCAAGAGCTATTCAAGAGCAAATCAAGAGATTTTCAATATTCAAAGAAAGAAAGAAAAAGCTCAAATCAACTCCAACGTTCAGTCCGTGAAGAATCCGAGCTGAGGCCCGATTCTACACTTCAAAGGAGTTGAGGAAAAGAAGAAAAGCTCAAAAGCCAACCAACTACAAATCAGGCTTTTCTAAACTTTGTTCTTTTATTTGATTATTTGCTCATTGAGGAGCTATGTACTTGAAAAATACTATTTCTATTATTTGTATCTAGTTCAATCTGGGGGATTGAACTAGTGGAGGTAGTCTTACCTCGGTACAAGCTTGGTATAGCTTGTGTTAGGGTTTTTGTGCTGGTGAGCCCGAAAAACCGGCTGGGTTCGTTGTGATCCCGGGAAAACAACAAGTTTGAGTTGTGAGCTTGTAAAACAACTCGACTGTAATCAAGGAAGATTATAGTGTGGACCCAAGGGAATCTTGGGAGTGGACGTAGGTGTTGGATACACCGAACCACTATAAAATCTTTGTGTTTGTCGTGCTTCCATTGACTCTATCTCTATCTCTGTTTTATTCTCTGCACTTTGTATTTACATTGCATTTGCTTTCATTCTTCTTAAGCAAACTATTTTAAAAAGGCTAAATTTTTTAAAGAACCCAATTCACCCCCCCCTCTTGGGTTGTCATCTGGGCCAACAATTGGTATCAGAGCGAGTGCTCATTAGATTTTGATCACACGATCAAGAGCTAAAGATCCAAATGGCAACTCAAGTTGGATCATTTGCTGAAGGTCATTCTACGAATAGACCTCCTTTGTTTAATGGTTCAAATTATTCTTATTGGAAAGCAAGAATGAGGATATTCATTCAAGCTTCTGATTATGAATTATGAGGTGTTATAATTAATGGACCTAGTACACCCACACATGTTATTGATGGCACTATTGTTCCTAAGCCCGAAAGGGACTGGAATGATAATGATAGGAAGATGGCACATCTTAACGCTAAAGCCATGAATGTTTTATATTGCTTTTTAGATGCAAATGAATTTAATAGAATCTCCATATGTAATTCCGCAAAGGAGATTTGGGATAGATTAGAGGTTACTCATGAGGGTACCAACCAAGTAAAAAATCTAAAATTAATATTCTTGTTCATAAATATGAGTTGTTTAGCATGGAACAATCTGAAACCATTGCATGCATGTATACTAGATTTACAGATATTGTAAATGGTTTAAAAAGTCTTGGTAAGACATATACTAACTCAGAACTTGTTCGGAAAATTCTTAGGTCACTACCAAGATCATGGGAAGAAAAAATNCACTAACTCAGAACTTGTTCAAAAAATTCTTAGGTCACTACCAAGATCATGGGAAGCAAAAATGACAGCAATCCAAGAAGCAAAGGACCTCAACACTCTACCCTTAGAGAGCTTCTAGGATCACTTATGACCCATGAGCTGACAATGAAGCAGCATGTAGAGGAGGACACAAAAAGAAGAAAGTGATTGCCCTCAAAGCTGCAAAAGAAGAGAGAGCAGCAGTGATGATGATGATGATGATGAAGAGACTGCTCTCTTAGCTAAAAAGTTTAAAAGATTCATGAGGAGAAAGAAACCCTTCCACAAGAAGAAATTTGGAGCAAAGTGGGAAGGAGAAAAGGATAAGAACAAGGACAAGGACAAAGAAAAAGAGAAAGACCCCTTGACTTGCTATGAGTGTAATAAACCGGGGCACTTTAGGAATGAATGTCCTAAATTGAAGAAAGCCTACAAAAAAAAAAAGAAGGCTTATGTGGCGACTTGGAGTGATAGCGAAGAATCTTCTTCCGAAGAAGAAGAACAAAAGGAAGTCGCAAATGTATGTTTTATGGCGGACGACAACGATGAGGTAAGTTCCGATAACCCTTGCGATGATTTGCATTTGATGAATTATTTGATGCTTTTAATGAACTTGTCGGCGATTTCAAGGTTTTGAAAAAGAAATACAAACTTTTGAAAAATAAAAATTAACTTTCATTAAAGAAAAGGAAGATCTTAATAATGAAGTTAAGAAACTTAAATCTGAAAATGAAATTTTGGTAAAAGAAAAAGAATTAATTTCCAATGAAAATGATAATCTAAGGAAAGAGGTTGAAAAATATAAGAACATAGTTGATAAGTTTACCTTAAGCTCAGCTAAATTAGACATGTTATTAAATAGTCAAAAAGCAGTTTTTGACAAAGCCGGATTAGGGTATAACACTTTAAGAAAACAAAAATCACTGAAAAATATTTTTGTGCGTGCTGGCCAAAGTAATTTTACATGCTTTAAATGTAATCAAAAAGGACATAAATCTTATGAATGTAAAATTCTAAAACCTAATAAAAACTTTAATATTAAAGGAAAGAAAATATGGGTTCCGAAAGGAACAATATTTGTTGCTACTAACCATGAAGGACCCAAGAAAGCTTGGGTACCTAAACATAAAGTTTGATTTCATTGCAGGAATGTCTTGTGGCCAAGAGATCAAAGAGAAAGTGGTATCTTGATAGTGGCTGCTCAAGACATATGACGGGTGACAAAGAAGAATTCATCACCCTTGAAGAAAAGAAAGGAGGAGTTGTTACATTTGGCGACAATGGCAAAGGCCAAATCTTGGGGTTTGGTAACATTCAAATAACTCCCTCCACATATATTGAAAATGTACTTTATGTTGATGGTTTAAAGCATAACTTAATTAGTATAAGCCAATTATGTGACAAAGGTTTTAAAGTATCATTTGAATCTTCTATATGCACAGTAGCTAATCCCATTGATAATAGCATTGTTTTTATTGGAAATAGAAATGGCAATGTATACTTGATTGACTTAGACAATTTGTCTACTAATAATCATTGCTTAGTTGCTAATAATGCTAATATGAATGAGATTGGTTGGTTGTGGCATCGAAGATTAGGTCATGCAAGCACACACCTAATTTCAAAACTAATTAAAATGGATTTAGTTAAAGGGCTACCTAAAATAGATTTTGAAAACAACAAAATATGTGATGCATGTCAGTTTGGAAAACAAACGAGAAGTTCTTTTAAATCTAAAAATATTGTTTCAACTTCTAGGCCATTAGAGCTACTTCACATGGACCTTTTTGGACCAACTAGAACCACAAGTCTAGGAGGAAAGAAATATGGTCTTGTGATTGTAGATGATTACTCTAGATTCACTTGGGTAATGTTTTTAGCTCACAAAGATGAGACTTTCTCGATATTCCTGAAATTCTTCAAGAAAGTCACAAATGAGAAAAACACTACCATAGTGTCTCTAAGAAGTGATCATGGAACTGAATTTGAAAATCACTTATTTGAAAGTTTTTGCAATGAAAATGGTATTAATCATAATTTTTCTGCACCAAGAACCCCTCAACAAAATGGAGTAGTTGAAAGGAAAAATAGACTTAGAAGACATGGCCCGTACCATGCTATGTGAAAGTAAACTCCCGAAATACTTTTGGGCGGAAGCTATTAACACAGCATGTTACATCCTAAATAGAGCTTTAATAAGACCTATTTTAAAGAAAACACCTTATGAATTATGGCATGATAGAAAACCCAACATTAAATATTTTCATGCATTTGGTTGTAAATGTTTTGTTCACAATAATGGTAAAAATAATTTAGGCAAATTTGATGCTAAATCTGATGAAGGAATATTCTTAGGATATTCAATAACTAGTAAGCATATAGAGTATTTAACAAGAAAACCTTAGTTGTTGAAGAATCCATTCATGTAGTTTTTGATGAATCTTTAGCAACTCGTTCCGAAAAATTTGATGATGAAGAAGATACAAACATAATTGAGAAAGATCTTGAAAAATTAAATATTGATGTATCTTCAGATCATGAGCAAGACGCTAAAGATAATGATTCACCTAAGGATGATGATACTAACACTAATCATAATGATATGGATCTTCCTAGGGATTGGAGATATGCTTATAGTCACCCTAAGGAATTGATTATAGGTGATCCATCTCAAGGAATAAGAACTAGATCATCTATGAGAAATATTAGTAATCATCTTGCATTTGTATCACAAATTGAACCTAAAACTATTGAAGAAGCTGAAAAAGATAATAATTGGATGTTAGCAATGCAAGAAGAATTAAATCAATTTACTAGAAATAATGTATGGACTTTAGTAGAAAGACCTAAAATCATTCTGTTATAGGATCAAAATGGATATTTAGAAATAAACTAGATGAAAATGGCATAGTAATTAGAAACAAAGCTAGATTAGTTGCAAAAGGATATAATCAAGAAGAAGGTATTGATTTTGATGAAACCTTTGCACCAGTAGCTAGATTAGAAGCCATTAGACTATTACTTGCATTTGCATGTCACATGAATTTTAACTTATTTCAAATGGATGTAAAAAGTGCTTTTCTAAATGGATTTATAAATGAAGAAGTATATGTAGAACAACCACCAGGTTTTGAAGATCATGAATTTTCAAATCACGTTTTTAAATTGCACAAAGCATTATATGGTTTGAAACAAGCACCTAGAGCTTGGTATGATAGATTAAGTAAATTCTTAATTGAAAATGATTTTATAAGAGGAAATGTTGATAAAACATTATTTTTGAAAAGAAAAGGTAAAGATTTATTAGTAGTTCAAATATATGTTGATGATATCATTTTTGGTGCTACTAACAATCTTCTATGTCAAGAATTGCTAAGTTGATGCAGGGTGATTTGAAATGAGCATGATGGGAGAACTCAACTTCTTCCTTGGACTCCAAATCAAACAAAGCAAAGAGGGAATCTTTATCAACCAAACAAAGTACACAAGAGAAATTCTAAAGAAGTTTGGTATGGAATCAATCAAACCCCTCGGAACACCAATGAGTCCTTCATGCAAGCTGGACAAAGATGAAGAAGGTAAGAAGGTTGATCAAAAATATTATCGAGGTATAATCGGATCCCTACTTTACTTAACTGCAAGTAGACCAGACATAATGTTTGCTGTTTGCTTATGTGCTAGATTTCAGTCTGAACCTAAAGAATCACATTTAATTGCTGTTAAAAGAATACTAAGATACTTAAGTGGAACAAAAAATGTAGGTTTATGGTATTCTAGAGACTCAACATTGAACTTAATTGCATATACTGATTCTGATTATGCTGGATGTAAGTTAGATAGAAAAAGCACAAGTGGTGCATGCCAATTCTTAGGAAGTAACTTAATCTCATGGTTTAGCAAAAAGCAAAATTCAGTTGCATTATCAACTACTGAAGCTGAATATGTTGCAGCTGGAAGTTGCTGTGCTCAAATCCTATGGATTAAGCGACAACTTGAAGACTATGGTATCACACTTGATAAACACCTATAAATGTGATAACACAAGTGCAATTAATCTAACAAAAAATCCAATTCAACATTCTAGAACTAAACACATAGAAATTAGATATCATTTTATAAGAGAACATGTGCAATAATGAAATATGTCTTGATTATGTTAATACTGAAGATCAATTAGCTGATATATTTACAAAACCCTTGAGTGAAGAAAGATTCTGTTATCTTAGAGGAGAGTTAGGGATTTGTGATCCATTAGAATGAATTTGAAACCCCTAAGGAAATTTTATCTAAAATTCTTTCAAATCCTTGATCTTTAAGGAAATCTTATCTAGAATTCATATCTAATTGATCTATTAAAATCCAATGATTATTTTATCAATTTTTATGATCAATATCCGGACACATTTCAGATTATCTGAAACTTTATGTTTTTTGCTCTGAAATGGTCTCGGAGCCGACTCGGTGAGTATCGGAGTCGACTCCATGTTTCTACTGAAACTCTAGAGTCGACCCCTTCTCTGCGCGAGTCGACTCCACTTCGGGATAGTTTTCTGTGACTACCCGGAGTCGACCCCTCGCTTTGCGGGAGCCGACTCGAAGTGGTCCCAGGTCGATTTATCTAGGGCAGAGTCGACTCGCCGCTCATTTCTATCTCTCAAATCATCCAAATACTCTCTCCAAAATTTTTCCTAACCTCCAAATCCTCAGAAATCCCTGATTAACCCTTCCAATAGATCAAATGGCCCCTAAAACCCGTGGATCTAACCTTGGTGCGGCCGGAGTAAAAGGAAGAAGGCGGTGAGGAAGACTGTGAGGCGTCCCGCTCGTGAACCTTCACCGAGCTTGGATTCAACCTCATCTTCTTCGACTCCTAGTGCTTCTCCTCTACGGCTCCATCTCAGGTAGATCGACTTGCCGATAGAGTGATTACTACGGGAGGAAAGTCGATTTTGAATTATTTGAGGCCGAAGGATTTCTTGTGGGGAGGCAGTTGATTGAGATGGGTTGGGAGAAGATTTGTTCTTTAGATTGTCCTACCTACCCAGCCCTAGTAAAGAATTTTATAAGAATCTATCTAGAGGAGACAATGGACTTGTAAGCTTCATTAGAGGAAATAGAATTTCAGTGACAGTGGATTTGCTTTCAAGATTGTTGGATCTTCCAGTGTCAGGTACATCTACTTTTTCTTCTGAAGATAGAAGCCCAGCTCTATCTAGATTGCTTAACAGGGAGATTGTTGGTTTTGAAGGTCTTTGCTAATCAATTGTCCTTAGAATTAAGACTTCTCCATAATATTTGTAGTAGAATCCTATTCCCCAAGATTGGGAGATTTGACTATGTTTCTGAAAGAGATATATTTGTAATGGATGCTATAGTGACTGGTAAACCCATTAATCTTCCGAGCATGATATTATGGTACATTGCTGATTGTGGAAGCAAGAGAAAATCTAGTTTACCCTACGGCATGATTCTAACTAAAATATTTCAAAGCCAAGGGATAATCATATCAGATAGTGAGCCAATGAGGAACTTAAGACATACCGATTACTATAGTTTGGCCACTATTCATAGAATGGGTTTGTGAAGAAGAATGGCAGATGGGAAAGGAAAGGTATGATGGAAGATAGAGCCGCGGACATTGAGGCACCGGGACCGTCAGTCAGACATTCTTCGCCTGTACCTCCGAGCTCTCCTGTTCCTGCTCCAGCCCCTTCCCCTGCTCCGATGGTTGATCAGCCATCATCTTCGTCTGTCGGTTTCTCAGAACTTCAGTTAATGCAGCTTAAAGGTCTTCTTGATGATCAGGCAGATAAATTGAAATCAGAGTTTGACAACAATTTATGAATCTTAAAGAAACTCTTTACTCTTTAGATGATCGGATCACCAAGATTGAATCAACTCTTAGCACTTCATCTGAGTCTTTAAGTGGAGACCTAAAGAATATTTTGAAGAACTTAAAGACATCTGTGGAGATGGTGAGACCTATGCAAAATGCAATGCTGAACTCCAAGATAAAATATTAACTGCTTGCACTTTTGTAGATGAAAGACTGAAGGATTATGTTAAGATTCAAATGACGGAATGAAAAATATTATAGATCACTTAACTAGGATTGTAAGGACTCACTTTTGATGTATTAGATGCTTAGTCTTTACAATGTAATGAAGTTCATATTATGTTTTACATTTTGATACATTGATGTAATGAAAAAAGTTAGTTTTGAATGCTCAATGTAATCTGAGTTTGAATGTACTTCTCTATTATCAATGAATCTCAGATTTTGTTAAAACATATCTTGAATGAATGAATGTGATTATGTTTGATGCTCTCTACCTTTTTGTTGATAACAAAAAAGGGGGAGAGTTTTATAACTATATATGCATGGGAGAAATTAACTAATTGATTTAATGGAATACTTAATTGAGTTTCATAGGGGGAGCTACCTCATTCAGGGGAGCCTAAGCCTAACTATGAAAATAAAATAAATTCTTTAATCAATCATGCATATACTCAATGTTTTTGTCATCATCAAAAAGGGGAGATTGTTGGGGAGATTGTTGAGAAATTGTTGCCCCAATCTTATTGATTTTGATGATTACCAAAAGCCATGAGTATATTAAAAGATGCAATGAGTTTATTTACATGAGCAATGAATTTATTTAGAACAATCAATGAGTATGTTAAGTATGACTTTAATCAATTTGAAAGTAACTTCAAGCTCCATGTTTAAGCTTTCAAAAAGAAATTTTTATACTTCATATTTCAATCAATGAGTTTTTGGAACATTTCTTGAATTGATTCCTAATGACAATTTTATTGTATTCAAGTCAAAAAAATTGATTTAAAATGAATCTGGAACGAATTTCAAGTCAATCAGAAAATTCTCTGATTTTTGATACGTTCCGGAGCCGACTCTAGAGTTTCAGAGTCGACTCCACTCAGTATACAGAGATTCCTGATTTTCACGAGTCGACCCCTGTGATTTCAAGAGTCGACCCCCGATTCTGTCGAGCCGACTCCATGACTGTGTGAGTCGACTCCGCTCAGACACCAAAGGTTATTTTTCTGAGCACTTCGCGAGTCGACCCCTTGCTTTTCATGAGTCGACCCCCGACTGTCAGGAGTCGACACTTTATTTTCGTGAGTCGACCCTTTAACTTTCTGAATATTTCTATTTTTGGTATCGCGTCTTCGAGCCGACTCGCCCAAAGCTGGAGTCGACTCCAACAAATCTGGGCGATTTTTCTGAATGCCAACTCAGCGCCAACGGTAAGATTTTTCATAACGGCTATATTTCTTTGTTTCTAACGGCTATATTTTGCAGAATCTATAAATAGAGAAGCCGTTTTCAAATCAAAGATATACAAAAAAAGAGATATATACACATCAAGAGAGAAAAAGAAAAATCGGAAAAAAGAGCATCATTTGAAAAAATCCGTGATTCAAAAATAGAGTGAAAGAAAAGTGTGAAATCAAAGGAAAGCTTCGTCTGTGCTCAAGTTCATCAATCCAAGAAGCTTCAGAAGAAAATCCAAGAGCTATTCAAGAGCAAATCAAAAGATTTTCAACATTCAAAGAAAGGAAGAAAAAGCTCAAATCAACTCCAACGTTCAATCCGTGAAGAATCCGAGCTGAGGCCGATTCTACACTTCAAAGGAGTTGAAGAAAAGAAGAAAAGAAGAAAAGCTCAAAAGCCAACCAACTACAAATCAGGCTTTTCTAAACTTTGTTCTTTTATTTGATTATCTGCTCATTAAGGAGCCTTGTATTTGAAAAAAATATTTTTATTATTTGTGTCTAGTTCAATCTGGGGGATTGAACTAGTGGAGGTAGTCTTACCTCGGTACAAGCTTGGTATAGCTTGTGTTAGGGTTTTTGTGCTGGTGAGCCCAGAAAACCGGCTGGGTTCGTTGTGATCCCGGGAAAACAACAAGTTTGAGTTGTGAGCTTGTAAAACAACTCGGCTGTAATCAAGGAAGATTATAGTGTGGACCCAAGTGAATCTTGGGAGTGGACGTAGGTGTTGGATACACCGAACCACTATAAAATCATTGTGTTTGCCGTGCTTCCATTGACTCTATCTCTATCTCTGTTTTATTCACTGTACTTTGTATTTACATTGCATTTGCTTTCATTCTTCTTAAGCAAACTATTTTAAAAGGCTAAATTTTTAAAGAACCCAATTCACCCCCCCCCCCTCTTGGGTTGTCATCTGGGCCAACACACACATATATATATATATATATGATTTAAATAATTCAAATATATGAGGACCTTGGTTATATCAAGAAGTCCCATGACGTAAAAGATACCTTGCTATATTTAAAAGGTCAATTAATTTGTAGTTAGAACCTTGTACCAATGATAATGCCATGAACTATGCCCTTAATAAGGAGCACAATAGTTTGCTAGGTTGGCAACAATTTGAGTGGTGTTACCATCCATTTAAGATAGAGAAATAGCTAGACTTATAAAACCTAGTGTGTTGGCTATAATTTGAGTTGTCTTGAGCATAAAATATTTTTGTAAAATTATTATGATTAATATTGGTTATTTCTTAAAAGGTTTTGTATGAAAAGATTTTCATAAAAAATATATATTTTATATAATCCATGATTCTAATGAGTAATGAAGCCTCCCACTTGCCCACCTTTCGAAGTTTTTCATAAAAGGATAACCCAATTCTCCAGATTTGAGAAGATGAGCCCTTAAGTCTTATCCATCATCTAATGTTTGAAGCCAAAGAAGGATAAAGCAAAAAAGAAAAAAGTAAACTGGGTTGATTAACTTTGTCCAAAAGCACCAGAAGGTTATCTCTTAATTGCAAAGACTGTATTGGCCAAGCTCATGTTGAGGGGCATGAGAGATAATTCCTACCCACTATCCCTCAGTCAAAGGAGAAATAAAATATGCTTCTCTTGAAAAGATATAGCCATAAAGATATTCAAGATGCCCTAAAGAATAGTGTGCAACTCCTAAAGCCCAAGCATCCTAAAGAAGTTAATAAGACTAATGATTCTAAATATTGCTCTTACCATAGACCAGTCAGTCACCCTATTCAAGATTGCTGTCTTTAATGACTAGGTTGAAAAGCAGTATAAGACAAGTAATGTTACCTTTTTAAAGTTGTTTTGAATGATCCTCCAAAAGAATGCGCCAAAATGGCTCTAGTCAAGGAGGTTATCGACAAGTTTAGTCAAGCGTTAGCTAGTCTATATCAACTTTATCATAAGGTTAGTCATGGTCATAATTGTAGCAAATAGAGAGAATTAAAAAGGTAGAGTTTTCTGAATTGATGCATTGTATGTTATAAAAATAGATGTAATATTTTGGCATGCATACTCTTGTAAAATTATACTCTAAACTTGGTAAATTAATCTATTATGTGACTGATAAATTTATGATATAGAAATTCATATACCGTATACTTGATTTGTTTGATCCAACTAGAGATAGAGGTTACTTACTAAGCTGCCAGCTTATATAGTATTTTACTTGTCTTTTCATAGCCACAGAATGAGTAAGACTTGGATATGAAGGGATGATAGTGAATATCTAAGTACTCTCGAATAGTCAGATTATTTTTACTGCTAAAAGTATTGTAAAAGCTTATGCTAATGAGTATTTAGTTCTACATTGGCTATATACTAAAAAGATCCTGAGCACTTATATAAGAATAAGGAGCTTAAATAATATTTTTTGGCTAACCTCTCTGAATCAGATCCTGTGTTATTATAAATGGTATCAGAGCAATGCAATTAGTGGCTCACGTTGATTAGTGAACATTATAGATAGGCTTTATATATTTATAATTAGATTTGAATACAAATTTGAATATGGAACCTTAGCATGATGAGGATGATAGGAGTTGAATTGAAAGAGGGAGTATGTGAAATCCCATACTGATGAGTGTTTAGTCTCATGCATGTTGACTATGTACTAGAGAAATTTTAGGTACTTATATAGAATCAAGTAATCCAAATAATGTCTTCTTGGTGAATTATTTTTGATAAAGTTCTAGGTTATTACAAGTATAAAAGAGTTGTAATTGAGTAATTTTATTATTACATTGAACTATTCTTTTGTTTTACATATTTATAATGGCATGTTGTGTTGTTGTAAAAATTGATGAAAAAAATAAGCCTTGCATATTCTTTATTTGCACATCATAAACGATGTGCAGCTGCAACATGTGTTCGACTGATATGTGACAAATTTTTTCTATAATCTTTCAAATATATTATTTCACCATAAAGAATACCCTTAAAAGAAATTAAAAAGTAAAAAAATAAACCCTTCTCCCTAAGGCACTTCTTCTGCCTTGTTTCTTCCTAATGGCCGTTTTCACACCAGTACACGAAGATGAAGGCATTAACATAAACGACGTTTGATTGATGGCTATAATGCTACCTAGGAAAAGTCTTCTTGCACTATCTTCGGTGCAGAAAGTGCATGCCCATGCGGACGGGCATGTAAAGCGCGTCACGGCTCATTGGACCATGCACATGCACCTACATGAGCGCCCGGCTAATAGCCGCGTTCGGTGCACGCATTTGTGCACCGGAATGGTGCACAAAGTCGTTTCCTGCCTAACATCAAAAGTTAGAATAGGAGAGTGATTAGATTGAGAGCAGAACTTTGAGATGGATAATTGCTGAAAGATGGATTTGATAAATGTGTAATGGATGTCGACGTAAGATAGAGTTAAATGTGGAAAGACAAAAGCATGTGATTATTATAATGCCATCCCAATGTAAAAGGTAGCTGGATGGTTACAATATCTCTTTTGATTGCGGAACTCTTGTTTTTGTTCATGTTATTTGACAAATAATTTGAAGTTGGGAAAATTCATGCATTTCTCTTCCATTTTAAGAACTAAGAGCTGAATAATCAGATTATAATATGGGTACCCATTTATCCGATCGAGTATCCCCGTCCCCGCCATATTAATTATAACGGCTTAATGGGGCAGGGGAACGGGAATATTTTTTCTAACTGGGATGGAGATCGATATAGACCGCTCCGAGCCATCCCTGGGCCGCTGCCATCCCTAATGATATTGGTGGGCCAGGCTATCACTTGGTCATGCCGTGTCCACTCTTCTCACTTCTTATTCTTTCAATTCCTTCCAAGAAGTCAAAAGCTAGCATCCTCAGCTAATTGGCAATCTAGTGGGTCGTCACAGTAATGTTTTATTGTGTGGATGCAGGCGTTTTCTATTAAGGAGGTGTTCATAATTGGCTAGTTCTATTATTTTACATATATAGCTGATAGTACTGCAAGTCTCATCAGGCATGCAACGTCGCATGTGGTGCAAGATATATATGCCAGCATATGATCATCGATCGATTTTGTTCGATCTCTCTCAAGGTTGGCTTTCATGGCATGGCATGGGTCATTGGTGTATTTGGCTGGTTGGTTGGACCACTACGTACGTGATGCCCATATATAGTTGTCTGCAATGCAATTATTTAAAACAACATATATCCAACCCGAAAGAGCTAATTACTCAAGGTTGTTGATGAGTTCTAGCTCTCCCATCCATTTGCCCATCCAAAAATCTCAACAAAATAAAATAAAAATAAATTTAACAACAACAGCAGCAATGATAATAATATGAAAGAATAACTTAATCTTGAGACTAGCTATGCCAGCCTTTAGAGCACAGCGCATGGTTAGAGCACAGCGCATGCACGATGCCACGGGCGTTGCTCTCCATGAAAAGACGTGATGAATGGTCCAAGTGATATGGTGCCTATATGTCTACATATTTACAAGCCCTCACGTCCTTCAGTAGTTGTCCGAGCCCCCCACCACGGCCATATTTTCTCCAAAGGAATCCTTTCTCCCACCCAGTCACTGTTTAAGCCATTCTGCGAGCTAATGTTCCTTGTGGAAAAGGAATCGGAATGATATCATGCATGACAGTACGCATGGGTCTTTCATAGAAATTAATATAAAATCTTAGCTTTTTCTTTAGTGAGGAACGTCCTTAATTGTTCAATATTTTCATTAAGAGACGAAAAGCGAGCTGATCGAGATCTTTTTATTATTATTATTTTTATACATTTTTCTTATAAAATTTTGTACTATTTGATTATTAACTTTCCTAATTGATGATTGTAGATCAATTATATATGAATAACAACATACATAGCTATGTAGTAGGTGGTTTGATCTATTTTACTATGATTGGTATTGTTAGCTAATAACATATCATGACTTGAAATATATTACTAACGTATTTAATAATGATATTTTATATACTAATTATTTTTCTATCTAGTTAAGAGGCTTTGTATATGGTGGTATGAATACTTGCAGATCTATTATTCATCATTCTTTCAGCCTGAGATCTGATGTTGTTTCTTGGTGCAAGGAGACAACCCATTATTGCATTTTCTTTTACAAAGCATTAAATTATTGAGCTTAGGCTTAATAGATATATAGTTTATTCCTTGTAAGAAAGGAACCTTGCTTGGATGTTGATGTGCGGACCAAATTAATAAAATAGAGCCACTTTGATCTACGAAGATAATATGCCAAACCCATGCTAGTATGAACCTAACCCATATCTTATGGCCGAGGAGTCAACTGTACCACTAGGCTAACCAAAAGAAAAATGCTTTAGCTCTTAACAATCTCCCACTGGTGATTGTTTTATGGCGTTGTGGGAGATCCAAGAAAGCGCTGCCTTTACTCCTCCGCCTCCCTCGAGTCAGGTATTATTGCAGGATTCGACCATTACTATAATCCATTATGTTTATCCGAAGACAAATTCTGCAGCAGACTGGGTGGCCTCTTTATTGAAAGTGTGATTCAACCTTCAAAGGCTTTGTTCAGCTAGGTCCAAATTCAAATGTGTTGTAATGTATTTGGGTTTAATTCAATGGGTAGTTATTTGTATTAGGCCTTTTGAATCAGTTCTTAAAACTGGTTTTTAGTTTTTATTCAAAATTTCTGAAACTGCCAGGAAAAATGTCCAGATTGTTGTATGTTGACAAATGTTTTTAGTGTGGTTTTTTGTGTGTGTATTATTGTAAGCTTTTCCCATTGAATGAAAGTATTATTCAGTCATTTCTCTCTGAAACTCCACCGTGCCAGTTTATTGAAGTTTCAAAATTTTTTGAAACTATGTCCAGGAAACAGTTTTTGTGTTCTCTTCTTCCAGTTGATTGTATTCCTTTGGGTTTTGTTCCTTCAAAGTGGTATCAGAGCCACGGTTCAGAAGTAAGGAGAAGGAAGTCAAGAGTGTTATTATCATCATTAACTGGTGATTTGTTTGAAGATGGCAGTGAACACAGGTTCTATCAGCATTTCTTCTCAAATGCTCCCAATTCTCAAATCTGAGAATTATGATTCCTGGAGTTTAAAAATGAAGACTTTCTTCATGTCAAATGAGTTATGGACATTGGTGGAGAGTGGTTTCAATGAAGATGAAGAGAGATTGATAGTTGCACAAAGAACTGAGTTGAAAGAAAATAGGAAGAAGGACAGCAAAGCGTTGTTCTACATTCAAACTGCTGTTGATGAATATATTTTCCCAAAGATTATGGGAGCAACAAGATCCAAAATTGCTTGGGAGATATTGAAGGAGGAGTTTAAAGGGACTGACAAAATGATAACAGTAAGACTTCAGACTCTTCGAAGGGAGTCTGAGTCTCTTCTGATGAAGAACTCTGAAACTATCCATGAGTTCTCAACCCGGGTGAGTCTGATTGTGAATCAAGCCAGATCCTTGGGTGAAAACATGTCAGAACAATTGATTGTGGAGAAGATTTTGAGAAGTCTTCCTCCAAAGTTTGATCATGTGGTGGCAGCGATTGAGGAATCAAAAGATCTCTCACAGTTGTCATTTAATTGTTTGATTAGATCCTTGAAGGCACATGAACAACGGTTGAATACTCGGATAGAAGTAATCATGAACAAGTGTTTCAGATGAAAATGAATGAGAAGGAAAGTAGCAAAGGAGTGTCAGATGAAATATCTTTCAGACCTGGAAGAGTTTTTGGCAGAGATGGTAATCCAAGATTCAGAGGAAGAGGCCATGGCAGAAATTCTGGAAGAGGATTCAGTAGACATCAAGTTCAAAATTTTCAACAAAATTCTGGTAACAAATTTCAAACCCCCTTTAAGTGTCATAATTGTGGATGTTATGGTTATCTCAAGGCTTTTTGCTGGAATAGAACCAGTAATCAAGCCAATTATCGTGCAAACAAAATTGAAAAGGATGAAGAAACAAGCAGTAAAGCATTGTTCCTAACTTGTCTTTCATCCATTGATCACTGTAAAGAAATTTGGTTTCTTGACAATGGTTGTAGCAACCATATGACTGGAAACAAATCATTATTTGTGAATCTAGATGAGTCCATTAAATCTGAAGTGAAAATGGGGGATGATAGGCATGTGAAAGTGTTTGGAAAAGGGACTGTTACAGTAAAGCTGAAATCTAAGAATAAATTCATACATGATGTTATGTTTGTTTCCGGTTTAGCTCAGAATTTAATCAGTTTGGGGCAGTTAGTGAACAAGGGATTTTATGCTGTGTTTGATCATGACAAATGCATGATGTATAAGGAAAAAAAATTAGGAACTAGTTGCTACTAGCAACCGGACAAAGAACAACATGTATCCCTTGTTCTTTTCAGATATGGGAACTAAAGTTTTGAAAGCTGAATCCATTAATGACACTTCCTTGTGGCATAAGAGGTTTGGTCATTTAAACATCAAGAGTTGCAATATTTGGGAAAAAATAAATTGGTGTCTGGTTTGCCTGATAATCTGAATTCTGATCAGGAGCTCTGTGAAGATTGTGTTTTTGGGAAGCAACATAGAGTCCCATTTGAAAAAAATAAAGCATGGAGGGCTGAAACTCCATTGCAATTGGTTCATTCAGATATATGTGGACCAATGAGTGTGCCATCACTTAACAAAAGTATGTATTTTCTAATCTTTGTGGATGATGCAACTCGGATGACCTGGGTGTATTTTTTGAAAGAAAAATCTGAAACCTTTGAAGTGTTTGTCCAATTCAAGGCTCTTGTTGAGAAGCAATCAGGCTTCTCATTGAAGGTGTTAAGGACTGATAGAGATGGGGAGTTTACCTCTAAATAGTTCAGTTTGTTTTATAGCTGAACCAGTGAGTTTTGAGGAAGCTTCAGAGCAGGAAGAGTGGAGGAGAGCAATGAAGATGAGTTGCATATGATTGAAAAGAACCAGACATGGGAGCTGGTTGATCTGCCGGCTGGAAAGAAAGAAATTGGGCTGAAATGGGTATTTAAAACCAAATATAATGCTGATGGTTCCTTGCAAAAACACAAGGCAAGGTTAGTGGTTAAAGGATATGCCCAAATGCCAAGTGTAGATTACTTTGAAACTTTCTCACCTGTGGCAAGAATTGAGACCATTAGAATAGTCCTAGCTGTAGCTGCACAAAATCAGTGGGAAGTTTTTCAGCTTGATGTTAAGTCAGCATTTTTGAATGGTGAATTAGAAGAAGAGGTTTATGTTGAGCAACCAGAAGGCTTTGAGGTCTGTAGTCAGGAAGAGAAGGTTTATAGACTGAGAAAAGCCTTATATGGTTTGAAACAGGCTCCAAGAGCCTGGTATAGCAGAATTAGCAGGTATTTTGTGAAAAGTGGTTTTGAAGGCAGTAAGAGTGAACCTACACTCTACAAAAAATGTCAAGGCAAGGCTGAAATCATCAAACTATATATGGATGATTTAATTTTCACAGGGAATTCAGAGTCTTTGATGAAGAGTTTTAAATAAGAGATGATGGTTGAATTTGAAATGACAAACCTAGGAAGGGTGAAATATTTTCTTGGTATGGAGGTTATGCAAAGTTCATCTGGAATTTTTCTATCTCAAGAGAAGTATGCCAAGGATTTGCTGAAGAAGTTTTAGATGCAAACTTGCAATTCAGTTATGACTCCAATGAATTCAAGTGAAAAATTGCAGAAGGATGATGGTTCAGGGAAGGCTGATGAAAAAAGGTTTAGAAGTTTGATTGGAGGATTAATTTATCTCACCCACACAAGATCAGACATCATGTTTGCAGTGAGTTATGCTTCCAGATTCATGCACAATCCCTCTAATAATCATTTTGGAGTTGCAAAGAGGATCTTAAAGTATGTGGCAGGAATAGCAAATCTGGGAATTTTGTATGCCAAGGTGAATAATTTCACTTTGATGGGTTTTTGTGATAGTAGCTGGGCCGATTGTGTTGATGATAGAAAAAGCACAACTGGTTATTGTTTCTCCCTTGGATCATGATTGATTTCATGGTGCTCAAAGAAGCAATCAACAATTGCTTTATCAAGCACAGAAGCTGAATACATAGCTTCTACCGCAGCTGGTTGTCAAGGTGTTTGGCTAAGAAGAATAATGGAAGATCTAGGAGAAAGGCAAGGGAATGCTACAGTTCTATTTTGTGACAATAACTCAGCTATAGCCTTAGCCAATAATCCTGTATTTCATGGGCGTTCAAAGCATATAGAGATCAAGCATCATTTTATTTGGGAGTTGATTGAACAGGAAGAAATCAAAATGGTTTACCGCAAAATAGATGAGCAGGTGGCAGATATTTTTACCAAGGCTTTGCCAGAAAAATAGTTCAGAAAGCTAAGATCATTGTTGGGTTTAAGCAGTTTGAATCAAGGGGGTGTATTGGAAGTGTGATTCAACCTTCAAAGGCTTTGTTCAGCCAGGTCCAAATTCAAATGTGTTGTAATGTATTTGGGTTTAATTCAATGGGTAGTTATTTATATTAGGCCTTTTGAATCAGTTCTTAAAACTGGTTTTCAGTTTTTATTCAAAATTTCTGAAACTGCCAGGAAAAATGTCCAAATTGTTGTATGTTGATAAATGTTTTTAGTGTGGTTTTTAGTGTGTGTTATTGTAAGCTTTTCCCATTGAATGAAAGTATTATTCAGTCATTTCTCTCTGAAACTCCACCATGCTAGTTTATTAAAGTTTCAAAATTTTCTGAAACTATGTCCAGGAAACAGTTTTTGTGTTTCTCTTCTTCCAGTTGATTGTATTCTTTGGGTTTGTTCCTTTACTCTTATGCTGCATAGTATTTCATTGACGGGACCAGATCTCAAGGTGACCGGATTCCATCATCTCTTCATATGTATCTTTTTCTATGGACTATCCTTGTGATGACTGTCGGTTTATATCAAAAAAAAAAAATATTATTTATTTATATATATATTTATTTACGAGTTGAGATTTACTAGAGGCCTATTTATATCCTGCCCTCATCCAACAAAAATAGTTGGTACTGGTCAAAAAGAAATCTTCTAGGCCGAGACTGAGCAGCTATTAGTACTTGCTTTGACTCATAGCTTGTCTGCACCGTATAAATGCTCCTTCAAGTGGAGAAGAAAACAAGAGATCCATTGGCCCAAGGAACCTAATTATTGTTGCTACCGCTGGGGAACAGTTCTATCTGCGAGCAATGGCTGAGGATGGAAGGGAGGAGAAGAAAAAGAAGGGAGGTCTCCAGACAATGCCATTTATACTAGGTGATCCATAAGCACTTATAATTCCATCTTAATACAATTGTTTATTGGGCGTGCAACGAATTTCACCAGTTTCTGTGTTTGTTCTATCCTTTTAGCTCTTTTCTTGCCTGTTGAGTTGGATGGCAATTTGCCGTCCTGATATCTATTATTGGGATTTCAGTTCTATCAACCTAAGGATCATTCTCTAAACTTCAATAATTTTTCAGGATGAAAAATTTGTAACAGGTGAATGAAATTCTCATGCCATCTGAAGAATGAATATAAATCTCGCCCATTATCATTTTCTTGTATTAATTCGCAATGGTGAGCTTTGCTGAAATTCTGGGTCCAGGCTTTGGTTTCTTTGTATTCCAACTTTAAGGAATTACAGAGCAGCTCCAATATCTTGTTTCGTATGTGATTTAGAATTCATATTCATTTTCATTTGATCCTTAGACATCCCTACCAACCAGTGCTCTCACCTCAATGAAAAAAAAATTTCTCAAAAAAAAAAAAAGATGAAGAAGAAGAAGAAGCAAAAGAAAAGAAGTAACCATAACTATGGATCCTTGGATGGTAATTTGAAATACCATTGCGTATCTTATAAATGCAAGGTTCTGTCCATTAGCAGTTCAGGTCATGTACTGTTTCTGTTGGTACTCGGTGAGTTAGTGCCTCTCTTCCTTTTTCTTCCAAGTCCAACTAGAACTACTGGGTACCTTTAGGTAGCTTTTCACATCGACAAAAGGAAAAGTTGAAAAAGAAAAGAAAAGAAAAAGAAGAAAATATGCATCATTTGCTCTCCTTTGCCTTTCATTCTGACAGGAGGAATTAGAGACAGCTTCACTGTATTGATATCAGTTGATTGTGAGTGTACTCCACCTTACTTAATTCCCATCAGTAGTCTCCCTTGCTCCATAAGACTGAATCACCCTTTCAAAATACAAAAGAATGGGCCTGATCTCAACTCTCTGCAATTTACTTTTACTTGTTCAATTGGTTCATCATTTAGGATTATTGCTGCATATGCTTTCAAGCAAGCTTCTAAATCTGCTCATACTTGTCTACAGCAAATGAAATCTGCGACCGGTTTGCAACCACTGGATTCAATGCTAACATGATCACATACTTAATTCAACAGCTCCACATGCCTCTGGTTCAGGCCTCCAACACCCTTACCAACTTCAATGGCACCTCGAGCTTAACACCGATCGTCGGTGCTCTCATTGCCGACTCCTTCGCCGGCCGTTTCTGGACCATAACTGTTGGATCCATCATTTTCCTGTTAGGACTGATTGGTCTCACCATATCAGCAGTCCTTCCGGGGCTCCGCCCACCACTCTGCAACTCTCCTCCTCTCAAAGGAACATGTCAACAGGCCTCCACATGGCAGCTCTTGGCCCTCTACCTTTCTCTCCTCTGCACATCCATTGGCTCTGGTGGCATCCGGCCTTGCGTCATGGCCTTCGGGGCTGACCAGTTGGATCTTCATGGTCCCCGACATGACGCTCGACGGAAGTGGAACTTCTTCAACCTCTACTTCTTTGGCATGGCAGTAGCTTTGCTCTTGGCATTGACAGTGGTGGTGTATGTCCAGGAGAATGTGGGCTGGGGATGGGGCTTCGGCATCCCTGCCATTGCTATGTTTTTGTCTGTGGTGGCCTTCGTGATAGGCTACCCTCTGTACATCAGGATGAAGCCTGGGGGAAGCCCCTTGACCAGGTTAACCCAAGTCTTGGTAGCTGCCTTCAGGAAGAGGAAGGTGGTAAAGCCTGCTGACCCAAGTCTCCTCTACGAGAACCAGGAGCTCGATGCTGCTATCTCCACCACTGGGAGGCTACTCCACACCAACCAGCTAGCGTAAGCCCAGTAACATTGGCCTAGAAGAATCATAGTAATAAATTTTTTTTTAGTTGTTTACTTCTTAATTGAAAAGAAAAAAATAAACTGCTTTGAATGAAATAGTCATCGATCCATCGATCTCTATCATTGTTAGCTTAACTAAATGTATGTTGTTATTTACACAAAGATTCTTGGATCAAGCTGCCATCGTTATGGAGGGTGATCATATACTACTCTCAGGCCAGCCAAGGCTTTGGAGACTATCAACTGTCCACCGTGTTGAGGAGTTTAAATCGATCATAAGAATGATCCCAATTTGGGCTGTTGGAATCCTGCTGGTGACTGCAAACTCGCACAACCACACATTCGCAATCCAACAGCAAGGTCGATGGATCGCCACCTCACTGCCCGATTCCAAATCCCCCCAGCATCCATGAACATCTTCTCAGCCCTCTCGATGCTACTCGGCCTAGCTTTCTATGACCAAGTGTTCGTCCCAATAGCACGACGAATCACCAGGAGGCCTTCGGGGATTACATACATCCAACGCATGGGCATTGGCCTGGCCATTGCCATATTTGCCACCATGGCTGCAGCTCTTGTTGAGATAAAGCGAAAGGCAGTTGCCTCTATTGTTAAATATGAGAGGAAAGAAAGAATTCCAGGAAGAATAACAGGAACACAGAATTTTTGAATGCTTTTCAGAAAAAAAAACAGAGGAACAGGAACCTACATTCGTTCAAAACAACATTTCAAAATTAAAATTCAAAAGGATAACTAACCACTATTATATGGTCCTACAAATAAGCCATGATCAGTAATTCTAAAACAGCCTAACTGCTTCCTAAAAACCAGGACAGCAACACCAGAATCAGCAGTCCGGCACAGGGATATGTTTCATGTTTCAGTCCGGCACAGGGATATGTTTCAATCCTAAAGCATTTTCCTAACACTCCTCCTTGCTTTAGGAGCTGCAAACCCCGAGCTTCTCTCTTAGATCTTCAAATTTGCTGACAGGCAGTGGCTTCGTGAAGATATCTGCCAATTGGTTTTCAGATTTGCAATAAACAAGAACAATTTCTCCTTCCTTCTGCACTTCTATTAAAAAGAAAATTTGATCTTGAAATGCTTGGTCTTTCCATGAAACACGGGATTATGAGAGATAGCAATAGTAGCTTGGTTGTCAACAAGAATCTCTGTGCTTTCCTTTTGCTCTAGGTCAATATCAACTAAAATTTTCCTCAACCATAAAGCTTGATTAACAGTAGCTATTGCAGCAATAAACTCTGCTTCGGCGGTGGATTGAGCTACAGTTTCTTGCTTCTTCGAGCTCCATGAGAAAATACCAGAACCAAGAGTAAAACAGTAACCTGAAGTGCTCCTCATATCATCAAAAGAACCTCCCCAGTCACTGTCAGAAAAACCAACCAGCTGGAACTCCCTGCTTCTTGTGAACTTAACTCCAAAATCAATTGTGCCCTTGACATATCGAATCACTCTCTTGGCAGCCTTGAGATGTAATTCACTTGTACAGTGCATGAATCGAGACAAAATACTTACAGCATTCAAAATATCAGGCCTTGTTGCTGTGAGATACATCAGGCAACCAATTAAACTCCTGAAATATCTTTCATCAACTTTGTCAGCACCATCTTCTTTGCACAGCTTCTCTTTTTGATTCATTGGAGTGCTTGCTGCCTTGCATTCCTCCATCTGAAACTTCTTCAGTATTTCCTTTGCATACTTCTTCTGACAGATGAAAACTTCACCTTGCCCTTGCTTGATCTCCATGCCAAGGAAGTAGGACATGAGCCCGAGATCTGTCATTTCAAACACTTTCATCATCTCCTGTTTGAAATTTTGAATATGATTTGCATTGTTTCCTGTAACCAGTAGGTCATCAACATACAGTGAAACAATAAGAATGTCAGTACCATTGTGCTTGACATACAAGGTTGTTTCTGATAGACTTTTCACAAATCCCAAGTTCAACAAATGTTCATCAATTTTGCTATACCAAGCTCTTGGAGCTTGTTTTAGACCATAAAGGGCCTTCTTGAGAAGAAACACCTTGTCCTCTTCTCCTTTCTTCACAAAACCTTCAGGATGTTCAACAAAAATTTCTTCTTGCACGACTCCATTTAAAAATGCTGATTTTACATCAAGCTGATACACTCTCCAATTCATTTGAGCAGCTACAGCAAGCAAAAGCCTTATGGTGTCTAGACGAGCAACTGGTGCAAAGGTATCTGAGTAGTCCATGCCAAAAACTTGAGCATAGCCTTTCACCACAAGTCTTGCCTTATGTTTGTTGATAGAGCCATCAACATTTAGTTTAGTTCTATACACCCACTTGACTCCAATCACCTTTCTATCTTGAGGTCTTTCCACTAAAATCCACGTCTTATTTTTCTCTATCATGAACAGCTCCTCCTTCATTGCAGCTATCCACCTTTGATCCTTTTTTGCTTCTTCATAATCTGCAGGTTCACACAGCAATGTTACACCTTTCATAAATGTCAGAGAGCAACCTAGTTCCTCTCACAGGAACTTCATCCACTGTTTCATTTTGCCAGTCTACTTCTTCTTCAGTATTAGTATCAAGAAACTTGAGTTTCAACTCTGTCAAGGTCTGACCCTTTTTTTCTGCATTGTCCCAGTCCCACTCTTTATCCTCTATAAAGTGAACATCCCTGCTAACAACAATATTTTCAGTTTGTGGCTGGTAAATTTTATAGGCCTTGCTGACAGTGCTATAGCCTATAAAAATGCCCGGTGATGCTTTTCTATCTAGCTTGTCACGTTTGCTCTGTGGAACATAAGTGAAACACAAACAACCAAATACTTTAAGAAACTTCAGTGATGGTTTGTAACCATACCAAACCTCAAATGGTGTTTGATCTTTTACTGCCTTTGTTGGGAGCCTGTTTTGAAGAAACACAGCCGTATTTGCTGCCTCTGCCCAAAACTTCTTTGGCAAATTTTTCTCATGTAACATGCATCTTGACATTTCCATGATGTATCTATTTCTCCTCTCACTAACACCATTTTGTTGTGGTGTGTAGGGAGCTGTAAGCTGATGTTCAATGCCTGCTTCTTCACAAAACTTGTCAAATTTTACCGAAGTGTACTCCTTCCCATTGTCAGACCTTACAATCTGAATTTTGCAGCCACTTTCATTCTCAACTCTTGCCTTGAACTTCCAAAAAACTTGAGCTACTTCTGATTTAAATTTCAAGAAAAAAATCCAGCACATTCTGGTGAAGTCATCAATAAAGGCAACATAATAGAGACTACCTTTTAAAGAAGGTGTTCTTTGAGGGCCTGCAACATCCGTGTGGATGAGCTGCAATTTGTGAGTGGCTTTCCAGGTTGACTTCGGGAATGGCTTCCTATTTTGCTTTCCAAACTGACATGCTTTACAGTTTGGTAGGTGATCATCAAGTTCTGGAAGATTTTCTACCATCAGTTTGGACTTCATTTGCAGCAAACCTTGGTGGTGATAATGCCCGAGCCTCTTGTGCCACACTTCTGTGATGTTTCCTTTGGCTGGAAAAGCTAATTGCTCCTCCTCCAATGGATTGAGTGAAAAACTCTTCCCTTTCATTTCTACTTTGAAGATTTCTTTATCAGCTGCATCTTTAATTAGGCAATATTTGTCTTCGAAAACAACTTTGAAACCTCTTTGAATCAGTTGGCCAACACTTAACAAGTTTTGATCAATTTCAGGAACAAAAAGAACATCGGGAATGAGCTTTGTACCTGAACAGCTTGCAATTGCAACTGTCCCCTTTCCTTTGACTGAGATATTGTCACCATTTCCAATTCTGATTTTGGTGATATTTGTTGGCCTCAAGTCTTTGAAAAGTTCCTTATCATAGGTCATATGATTGGTGCAGCCACTGTCAATCAGCCAGCTTTCACTTGATTTGCTGCCAGTGAAACATGTAGCCACGAACAGTTGATCCTCCTCTTCTTGATCAGCAATCTTAGCCTCTTCATCATGTTGTTGGTTCCTGTTTTTGCAGATCACAGCTTCATGCCCCATTTGGTTGCATTTGGTGCACTTGACGTCTGGTCTTCTCCAACATTTGAAAGGAGGATGACCCTTTCTGCCGCAGTGTGAACATGGAGGATAGGAACCCTTCTTTACTCCTGCTTTGTTGTTGGCTAAAGAGTCTGGTCTTCTCCAACATTTGAAAGGAGGATGACCCTTTCTGCCGCAGTGTGAACATGGAGGATAGGAACCCTTCTTTTGCTTATTGTTCCTTGCATTCTCATGATGCTTGGCTGGCAAGGCTCCTTCAACAGCACCTTCTTGTCTCATGGCTCTTCTTTGCTCCTGTGCTTGCAAAGCATTGAGAATCTCTGCAAGTGTGATTTGAGTAAGATCCTTGGTATTTTCCAAGGCTGAAATAGATGCTTCAAATTTTTCAGGCACTATTACAAGAATTTTTTCAACAATTCTTGAGTCCTTGAACACAGAACCAAGTAATCTGATTCGGTTTGCAATGTCCAGTAACCTATCAGAATACTCTTTAATTGATTATGTTTCCTTCATCTTCTGCAGCTCGAATTCTCGAATCAAGTTTAGCACACGCATTCCTTTGATTCTTTCATCTCCCTCATACTCTGACTTGAGATAATTCCATATCTCATATGCTGACTTCAGAGTCATAATTCGAGTGAAGATAGTAGATGAGACTGCAGCGAACAAGCAGGCCTTTGCCTTGGATTTCTTTGTCTTCTTCTCCTTCTGTGATTTGATCTGCACCATGGTAGGATTGTTTGGGAGAGCAGGAATTTCATAATCCTCTTCAACTGCTTCCCAAATATCCAAAGCTTCCATATATGCCTCCATACGAACTGCCCAGACCTGGTAGTTGTCTCCATCAAACACCGGTGGAGAAATGGAAGAGAAACTGGAACTTCCTTCAACGTCCATGACACAGCAACCTCACACTCTTACTCACAGATCCCTTAAGAAGAGGGCTCTGATACCAATTATTGTTAAATATGAGAGGAAAAGAAAGAATTCCAGGAAGAAGAATAACAGGAACACACAGAATTTTGAATGCTTTTCAGAAAAAAAAACAGAGGAACAGGAACCTACATTCGTTCAAAACAACATTTCAAAATTAAAATTCAAAAGGATAACTAACCACTAATTATATGGTCCTACAAATAAGCCATGATCAGTAATTCTAAAACAGCCTAACTGCTTCCTAAAAACCAGGACAGCAAACACCAGAATCAGCAGTCCGGCACAGGGATATGTTTCAATCCTAAAGCATTTTCCTAATAGCCTCCGATCACGGGCTGTTAGATAAGCAAAAGACGACTGTGCCTATCAGTGTCTTCTGGTTGATGCCTCAGTTTGCCATTCATGGACTAGCTGAAGCCTTCATGTCAGTGGGGCACATGGAGTTTCTCTATGATCAAGCTCCAGAGAGCATGCGAAGCACAGCGGCGGCTCTGTACTGGCTCACCGTATCAATTGGGAACTATATGGGAACTTTTTTAGTGACTCTGGTTCACAATTATACTAAGAAGAAGGGTGACTGGCTCCAGGACAACATCAATAGGGGGAAGCTAGATTACTATTATTGGCTTGTCTCTGGATTACAAGTGCTTAATCTTGGTTACTTCATCATTTGCGCAAGGTTTTATACTTTTAAACCATTGGAAGCGGCGAAGTCTGAACATCGCTCCAAGGTTGTGGATGAGGAAGTCGGTGGTGCAGAGGTAGAAGTCACTGCTGTGGTGATGAAAGATGCCAAGGGTGCAGGCGATTAATTTGTCTCAGTTCTAACGCTGAATGGGGGAACAACGTTGTTGTTGGTTCAAATCTTGTATTTGAATCTGGCCAACATTATACGGATGGTAATGGTATATGTCTTATTAATCTTGGGAGCTTTTGTTTGATAATTAAGCAGCCTCACCTGTCAAAGCGCCCGGGATTGTCTTTTACATCTGCTTATGTCAGATTTAGTATCAAATCCAAGTTTGCTAGCATCAAATTGGTAGTAACCTTCACCAACATAGGATGTTGATGTGTATTGCCACCTATGACACATGCAAGTAATAGTACTATTAGAGGCTTTAACATGAAAGATCATATAACACAATTAGAATATTGGATGGATAATATTATTATTAATGAAGAAGTTACTGAGCCAGCAACTTCTCCTTATCAGTTGGAGGATAATGAAGATGTTGAAGTGTCCATCATAGTTCACTACAAGAGAAATAAAATATTGCGACGCCCAAATGCGTCGCAATTGCATCGCTAAACATGATATTGCGACGCAATAGCGACGCAACGACGGCGTCGCTCAACTGTCCGTCGCAATACCCATTTGTCGCAATTGCGTTGCAATATTGCGACTCTCTACGACGCATGCAAATGCATCGCTATATTTAAAAATAATTTTAAAAATAAAATTATTATTAAATATTGCGACGCACTAAATTGCGTCGCAATATTGCGACGCATCCAGATGCGGCGCAATATTTAATAATAATATTTTTAATATAATAGCGACGCAATTTGAGTCGCTAATGCGTCGCAAATAAAAATTATTTTAAAATATTGCGATGCAGGGTCATTGCGTCGCAATATTTATTAAAAATTTTTAAGATAAAATAGCGATGCAATTGTAGTCGCTAATGCGTTGCTATTAAATTTATTTTTAAATTATTACGATGCCAGATCATTGCGTCGTAATATTTAATAATAATTTTGAAAATATTAGCGATGCAATTTCAGTCACTAATGCATCACAAATTTTGTTTTTAAAAAAATATAAAAAATTAAAAATTAAAACGGTTAATACAATTTCGCTAAATCTAAATATTGATACAAACATTTTTAACTCAATCCAAACAATAATAAATTTCCAAAAATAATTTATATATTAAAATTTTGAAGTTTTTACAACATAAAAAAAGAAAAAAAAATACATCAAGAATCTGGACGATCACGTGGAGGCTGTGGAGGCTGAAGACTCTGCGACAAGCGTTTAACCATATCCCGCAAATAATGCATCTCATCTCGCATGTCTGCAACCTCCTGATCCCGGCCTCGCATACGATCCTCAAAATCCTGCTCGACCTCCTGGCGAACCTCCTCTGCAATAGATCTGCGAAGGTCCTGTAAACGCTCGGGAGAAAGATCACCAGGAACTCACGAGCTGGAGGCCTGATGGGAAAAAAATGTAGAAGCTCTAGTGCCCAGACCATAGACCCTGCGGTCTCGTGGCTGGGCACCAACAGCCTTCAAAAACACATGCCGACTCTCCTCTGCTGAGAGTTCGACGGGCGTCTCCCCATCAGTAGAGTCGACCTGCGATGCCTGGGAGCGAAGCTCCTCGACTCGTGTCTTGAAATTATGAAATCAACAATAAATGAGTTAATAAATTTTTTGAAATAAAATTTTAGAAATTAAACAGATACTACATATATCTAATTTCTTACCGCAACCTCTCGTGATCGCGTATCGATCCAGGAACCGTCCCTCCTGGTGTGTGTCGCCCTAAATAGACGAAACTCACCAGGATCTACGCCCTCCTGCTCAGACTATAACAATAAAAAAAATGATATTAATACAAATATTTGTAAATAACTAAAATAGTAATTAAAATATTTATGTTTTCTTACCATACGCCATCTGTGCTCCTGAATCGAAATGGAGCCCGAAGTATGGCGGGAGAGACCCGTGCCAGGACCGCCCTTCTTAGATCGATGGTTCGTGTTGGCTGATGCGGACCTCCTGCGCCAGCCATCGGACTCCCAGGCCTGCTGCCACTCGTGCCAAATACCCTCTGGCACGTGCGCAGGACGTTGACCCAATGACCTCCAACGATGAAGCATGTCAGAGTATCGGCGTCGCGTCAGAGCCTCCCATGCTGCCCTAATGGCATCATGGCTGGCAGGATCCCACGTAAACTTTTTTGCATTAAAATAAATAGTTAGTTTATAAATTTATTAAGTTTAAGAAATTTTATATCACTGATAAATTATATTTAATAAGATTACCTGAAACTCAGAAAAAAAAACTCCCTCGTGGCTGGAGATATGTGGCACCAATCGTAGCCACTGGGATCTGCACGCCTCTGAAATACGGTGCTGATGTGGCTGAATACATGATGCTGCTTAATGAATCTGTTAAAAAATGCATGTTTATAGTAATTAGTATTAATAAATATATAACTAAATTATTTCTGGTCACAACTAAGTTTAATAACAACCATTTAATCCATTTATAAGTACACCAATTTTTTTTAGGCAACTAAGGACCCTACCATGCAAGGGCGAGCCACGGCTACGATCCTTAGCGTGCTAGCAAGGATCGATGCATAGGTTCATGGCTAATGGGAGGGCTTGAGTTTGGGTCGGGCCGCAAGGTGGTGCGTTTAATCATGAGACTTCACAAGAATTCAGGTGTCTTAAATAATTCTACCTTCACTCCATGTCTATAAGGTAAGGCCCTATCCCATTCAAAAATATTTTTTGTGATATGTTATTCTGCTATTAATTATCATCGATCGATTACATTAAAATTTCGGCAGCATTTCCCCATATGTTCTCCTAAATGTGTGGTATATAAGCCACACTAGGAGAACGTATGAGCAAATACAAACCGAAATCTCACCCCACGATGATTACTAGCAGACTAACATGTCGCAAGAAATGTTCCCAAACTGTCCATCAGGACAATTTGAGAATTTGCAAGACTAAGGCTTACAAATTCTCAAACGGGTCTAAAGGTTAAAGTGTTGTGATTATGGAAGTCCGAAGACAATCGAACTTATGCTTGTTATTCTTAACTTCTTGTGAATTATACATGTAATCACTAACTTTTTAAGATTATTGTGTCAAATACAAATGTTTGCAAATACTAAAATGTAAATCATTGAAACTACTAATTTGTTGCTGAAAATTAAATACTATTACAACAAGACTTTTTATTAGCATTACATAATTTAATGCATCATTTAGTTTGCAGCAGAATATAAATAATCAAGACATAACAAATATAAATAATTACAAATGCACAAATACTATGCATAAACATTCTGCTTAAATTAATTATTGCTAAACATTATACAAATTAAATAATAAACATTATAAAATTAAATAATAAATAATTTTTTTTTGTGACAGTGGCCTGGCCACCGTGGCCAGGCCACTGCCGGCCACGGCAGCGGCCGTGGCCGCCTTGTTCGGCCGCGGCCACGGCCGTGGCTAGACAAGAAAAAAGGGGGGGGGGGCGGGGGTGTTCCCCCACCCCCTGTTAAGAAAAAAAAATTTTTTTTGACAGTGGCCTAGCCACCGTGGCCAGGCCACTGCCGGCCAGGGCCGGGGGGGGTGGGGGGGCGGGGGTGTTCCCCCCCCCTGTTAAGAAAACGGCCACGGCAGCGGCCGTGGCCGCCTTGTCCGGCCGTGGCCGCCTTGTCCGGCCGTGGCCACGGCCGTGGCCGGACAAGAAATAAAAGGGGGGGGGGGGGCGGGGAGGTTCCCCCCCTTGTTATGAAAAAAAAATAAAATTTTGACAGTGGCCTGGCCACCGTGGCCAGGCCACTGCCGGCCACGGCCGTGGCCGCCTTGTCCGGCCGCGGCCACGGCCATGGCCGGACAAGAAATAAAAGGGGGGGGGGGCGGGGGGTTCCCCCCCTGTTATGAAAAAAAAAATTTTTTTTTGACAGTGGCCTGGCCACCGTGGCCAGGCCACTACGGCCACGGCAGCGGCCGTGGCCGGAGAAGACGGCCACGGCAGCGGCCGTGGCCGCCATGTCCGGCCGCGGCCACGGCCGTGGCCAGACAAGAAATAAAAGGGGGGGGGGGCGGGGGGGTTCCCCCCTGTTATGAAAAAAAAAAATTTTTTTTTTTTGACAGTGGCCTGGCCACCGTGGCCAAGCCACTGCCGGCCACGGCAGCGGCCGTGGCCAGAGAAGACGGCCACGGCAGCGGCCGTGGCCGGAGGGAAATCATTAAAAATTTTTTTTTTTAGAGTGTAGGGGCTTACCTTGGTCGAGAGAAGAAGCCGGAGTCGGATGAGAACGCCGGGGAGCCGGAGGAGCGAGGTGGGAGCTGGAAATTTTTTGAGCATGGCGGCGGCGGCGGCTAGGTCAAGACGGGGAAGAAGAAGAAGAGAAGGCCGGTTTATATATAAGTACTTAGCGACGCAATTATTTGCATCGCTATATGGTCGCAATATTTTTTTTAATTTATTCTGTCTTAGCGACGCATTAGTGCATCGCTAATGCGTCGTTAATATTGTTTTATTATTAATTTATAAAAAAATAATGACACCAATAATTGCATCGCTAATGCGTCGCTAACTTGGCGCCAACATCCGGTGAAAAATTATTTTTATTTTCTAAGCATTGCGATGCAAAAATGCATCGCAATAATTTTTTAATATTTTAATCAGCTATATGTATTTTAATAATATAATTGTGACATATATATTCGTTGCAATATTTATTTATTTTTTTAAAAAAAAATGTATCGCTAAGGCGTCGCAATATTTTTTTAATATTTATAAATGATAATATTTATAATTAATGTTAATAATTGCGACTAAAAATTGCATCGCAATATATTTTATAAAATTTTTAATTACATAAATTTATTTTAAAAACATTGCGACGCAACTTATGCGTCATAATATTATATTGCTTTTATTTTTAATACTGAAAAAAAAAATTTAACTTAAAATAATTGCGACGCATACAGTGTCGTCGCAATATTTATTTATTTTTTTCCTAAAATGAGTCGCTACGGAGTCGCAAAAATTCTTAATTATTTATTAATGTTAATATTAATAATTTATGATAATAATTGCGATGCCTTATTGCGTCGCAATAATTTTTTAATATTTTTAATTAGATATATTTATTTAAAAATAATTGCGATGCAAATTATGCATCATAATATTATATTTTTTATTTATTAATACTGATAAAAATTATATTACTAAAAATATTGCGACGCATACATTGCGTCGCAATATTTGTTTAATTTTTCTTCTAAAATGCGTCGCTACGGCGTCGCATAATTTTAAAATATTTTTTAAAACTTTTTAATAACTTTTTTTTGAGTAATTATAAGTGATCCGACGTTTTCGATCGATCGAAGCCCTGATCCCGATCGGCCACGACTGATCTCGGATCGTTGCGATCGGTCCGATCAACGATGATCCGACGGTTGCGATCGATCCAAGCCCTGATCCCTATCGGCCACGAACGATCCCGGACCATTGCGATCGGTCCAAGATCACTGGCGATCCGACGGTTGCAATCGATCCAAGCCTGATCCCGATCGGCCATGACTGATCTCGGACCGTGGCGATCGGTCCGATCGGCAACGATCCGACGGTTGCGATCGATCCAAGCCCTGATCCCGATCGGCCACGACCGATCCCGGACCGTTGCGATCGGTCCAAGATCGGCAACGATCCGACGGTTGCGATCGATCCAAGCCCTGATCCCGATCGGCCACGAACGATCCCGGACCGTTGCGATCGGTCCAAGATCGCTGGCGATCCGACGGTTGCAATCGATCCAAGCCCTGATCCCGATCGGCCACGACTGATCTCGGACCGTGGCGATCGGTCCGATCGGCAACGATCCGACATTGCGATCGATCCAAGCCCTGATCCCGATCGGCCACGACGATCTGGGACCGTTGCAATCGGTCCGATCGGCATTCGACGGTTGCGATCGATCCAAGCCGTGATCCCGATCGGCCACAACCGATCTCGGACCGTGGCGATCGGTCCGATCGCGATGATCCGACGGTTGCGATCGATCCAAGCCCTGATCCCGATCGGCCACGACCGATCCCGGACCGTTGCGATCGGTCCGATCGGCGACGATCCGACGGTTGCGATCGATCCAAGCCCTGATTCCATCGGCCACGAACGATCCCGGACCGTTGCGATTGGTCCGATCGCTGGCGATCCGACGGTTGCAATCGATCCAAGCCGTGATCCCGATCGGCCACGACCGATCTCGGACCATGGCGATCGTCCGATCGGCGACGATCCGATGGTTGCGATCGAACCAAGCCCTGATCCCAATCGGCCCGACGATCCCGATCGGTCCGATCGGCAAAGATCCGACGGTTGCGATCGATCCAAGCCCTGATCCCGATCGGCCACGACCGATCCCGGACCGTTGCGATCGGTCCAAGATCGCTGGCGATCGACGGTTGCAATCGATCCAAGCCCTGATCCCGATCGGCCACGACTGATCTCGACCGTTGCGATCGGTCCGATCGGCGATCCGACGGTTGCGATCGATCCAAGCCTGATCCCGATCGGCCACGACCATCTCGGACGTGGCGATCGGTCCGATCGGCGATGATCCGACGGTTGCGATCGATCCAAGCCTGATCCCGATCGGCCACGACCGATCCCGGACCGTTGCGATCGGTCCAAGATCGGCGACGATCCGACGGTTGCGATCGATCCAAGCCCTGATCCCGATCGGCCATGACCGATCCCGGACCGTTGCGATTGGTCCAAGATCGGCGACGATCCGACGGTTGCGATCGATCCAAGCCGTGATCCCGATCGGCCACGACCGATCTCGGACCATGGCGATCGATCCGATCGGCGATGATCCGACGGTTGCGATCGATCCAAGCCCTGATCCCGATCGGCCACGACCGATCCGGACCGTTGCGATCGGTCCAAGATCGGCGACGATCCGACGGTTGCGATCAATCCAAGTCATGATCCCGATCAGCCACGATCGATCTCGGACCGTGGCGATCGGTGACGATGTTGCGATCGATCCAAGCCCTCATCCCGATCGGCCATGACCGATTCCAGACCGATGCGATCGGTCCGACATCGCCAATCCGACGGTTCCATCGATCCAAGTCGTGATCCCGATTGGCCACGACCGATCTCAGACCGTGCGATCGGTCCGATCGGCGATGATCCGACGGTTGCGATCGATCCAAGCCCTGATCCGATCGGCCACGATCGATCCCGGACCGTTGCGATCGGTCCAAGATCGGCGACGATCCGACGGTTGCGATCGATCCAAGCCATGATCCCGATCGGCCATGACCGATCTCGACCATGGCGATCGGTCTGATCGGTGACGATCCAATGGTTGCGATCGATCCAAGCCCTCATCCGATCGGCCATGACCGATCCAGACCGATGCGATCGGTCCAAATCGCTGGCGATCCAACGGTTCCAATCGATCCAAGCCATGATCCGATCGGCCATGACCGATCTCGGACCGTGGCGATCGGTCCGATCGGCGATGATCCGACGGTTGCGATCGATCCAAGCCCTGATCCCGATCGGTCATGACCGATCCTGGACCGTTGCGATCGGTTCAAGATCGGCGATGATCCGACGGTTGCGATCGATCCAAGCCGTGATCCCGATCGCCATGACCGATCTCGGACCGTGGCGATCGGTCCGATCGGTGATGATCCAACGGTTGCGATCGATCCAAGCCCTCATCCCGATCGGCCATGACCGATTCCAGACCGATGCGATCGGTCCGAGATCGCTGGCGATCCGATGGTTCCAATCGATCCAAGCCTGATCCTGATCGGCCACGACCGATCTTGAACCGTGGCGATCGGTCCGATCGGCGACGATCCGAGGGTTGCGATCGATCCAAGCCCTATTCGATCGGCCACGATCGATTTTGGACGATCGCTATTTAACATAATTAATTTTTTAAAATATTACGACGCAAAGGGATGCATGGTAATTTTTAATATGATAATTATATTATATAAAAAATTAATTTTAATTATAATAATTACGATGCAACAAGTGCGTCGCTATATTAAAACATAATTTTCCTTAATTAATTTTTTGGTTTATTGCGTCGCTAATGCGTCGCTATTTAACATAATTAATTTTTTAAAAACATTGCAACGCACTGTGTTACGTCGCAATTATTTTTTTCATATTTATACTTTATAAAATTTAATTTTATTTAAAATAATTGCGATGCATTTATTGCGTCGCTAAATTAAAAAATAATTTTTTTATTTTCTGGTTTATTGCATCGCTAATGCGTCGCTATTTAAAATATTTAATTTTTTTAAAACATTGCGATGCACTAAATGCGTCGCAATATTTTTTTTAATATTTATACTTTAAAAATTTAATTTCATTTAAATTATTTACAATGCAATTGGTGCATCGCTAAATTAAAAATAATTTTTTAATTTTCTTGTTTATTGCATCGCTAATGCGTCGCTATTTAATATATTTAATTCTTTTAAAACATTGCGACGCACTGTGTTGCGTCGCAATATTTTTTTTTGATATTTAAATTTTATAAAATTTAATTTTATTTAAATTATTTGCGACGCAATTGGTGCGTCGCTAAATTAAAAATAATTTCTCTAATTTTTTGTTTATTGCGTCGCACTATTTAACATATTTAATTCTGTTAAAAACATTGCGACGCACTGAGTTGCATCGCATATTTTTTTTTCTAATATTTAAATTTTATAAAAATTAATTTAAAAATATTACGATGCATTATTTGCATTGTAATATTAAAAATTAATTTTTTTTTTTTTGGTTAATTGAGTCGCTAATGCGTCGCTAATTGCGTCGCAATATTTTGTTGTCACAGAGGCGTCGCAAAGTGGTCGCAATTTAGCGACGCAATTATGCGTCGCTAAACTTGCATCGCTATTTCAGTATTTTCTTGTAGTGGTTCTACTTATTAGATCAAAAGAAGAAGAAGACTGGTGCAGAAATCAAGTCTTTCATCCAATTATAAATTGCTGTGGAAGGATAGTTTCATTGATTATTGATAGAGAAAACAGTACAAATGTATCCATGAAGCTTACAGAGAAACTTAATTTAAAAACCATAGCACATTCATTGCTTTACAAAGTCTCTTGATTCAAAATTCTACACTTACTGTAAGGTAGAAGTGTCTCCTTACATTTAGATGGTGCAAGAATTATTATGACGGAGCATGGCATGTTGTCCTTCCAAGAGCACTGGCCATATTCTATTATACCCTCATAGGATCTATGATAAGGCTTGGAAGAACAAGATATAAATAGTCAAAGGGCCATTCTTCTAATTTACAAAGAGAAGATAGAAGAATTGATACAATTAGAGATTCTCATATCCTTCAATAGTTTAAATCAAAGACTGTGATATTTCTTGAAAGAAGGCTCATCAAGGAAACTTATGTGATGGAGATTCATCAAAGAAAACGTATGATGGAGCACAATGGAGGCATAGAAAGAAAGCATATTTACATCGCAGTTATGTTTAAATAAAAGTAAAAGACGATCATATGAAATTTGTGCTAAGTTACAATGGTGGGATAGAACATGTCCTATAAAATATTCATATCATGGCTCATTTTTTCCGACGCTAGGGGAAGCATCGGGAGCTCTGGCTGCTTGTTGATGCTTATAAGCATCGGCAGATAATTATGCTTATTAGTATCAGCAACTTTAGTAAATACATGTATCCTGACTCTTTTTCCCGATGCTTAGTTGTAGCGTCGGGAGGTCGCGCAGCATGCTAACGCTTTGAAAAAGCGTCGGAAATAATGACGCTTATAAGCATCGACAGATAATGGCGCTTATTAGCATCGGCAGCTTTAGTAAATACCCGTATAATGACTCTTTTTTTCAACGCTTAGTTGTTGCATCGGGAGGTTGCGCACATGCCAACACTTTGAAAAGCATCGACTTGTAACGACGCTTATTAGCGTCGGGATATACTGATACATTTATCGTGCCCTAGCTCCCTCCCTCCCCCGCGTGTTCTAATATCGCTGCCCTAGCTCCGCCCGCCTCTGCACTGATTTGATCTTCGATCCTTTTCCTCCTCCTCCTCACCGTTCTTCACTTCGTGGACTTTCTCTTCCCTGACAGAGGTGTATCGGCGTCTCTTCTCTCTCTTCCCTGAAGGTAAAATCTATTTCTTTTACTCTTTGCCCATGTTTAATTTTAACCCATGTAATTTCTTTTTCATCTAGGGCTAGGGTTTTGGTTGTTAATTTTCATCGTGGGGGTGGCTATTGGCATCAGCTGAGGCTTGGTCCTCTGGATTTGTGGGCCAGAAGATAGAAAGAAGACATTCTTCTTCCTTGAAGCCATGCCCTTTTTCCTTCAGATTTTGATCCCAAAAATCTACTGGTAAGTCTATTTCCTTTCTTCTTTCAATTTCCTTTTCTCTAAATTTGTCATTGATCACTTTGAAAAACCTCTATGGCTTGTCGACTGCTAAGATCTTTAGGATTTTTATTTGCCCTTTGCCCTGTTCTAGCTTTATTCACTGTTTTGAACCCTATTGAGACTTGCTTTGACAACCTCTAGGACCTCTAGGTTCATTCCAGTGAACCAGTACAGATTGAGCCTTGAACCTATTTCATCTTTTTTTCATCTTTGAATTGGCCTTATAAACTAGAATTTGACCATATCTTGAGCCAGTTCAACCTATTTGGAATGGTTTAACAAAATTAATTTTTTTTAATTTTTTTTGTTGTTTTCCATTGTTAAACCAGCCTTATTATCATTGCTTTTGTTTTGTTTTTTGGACAGTCCTTGAAATGTATTAATTGTATTCATATAATGTATAATGCATATTGAGGCATGTTTTGGTTGATTAAAGCATTAATTTCATGATTATTATTTATTTTGGCATGTTTAGTTTCAGAAATTTGGAGCATGCTATTATTTGGAATTTGAAAATTAGGCACATGCCTAAATATGAGTGAAAAGTTTCATTGAGTATAACTTATCTAGTTGCTTATGAAATTAAGCTTATGCACATAAATTATATTAGATAATGATAATAATCACTTGGAATTATATTAAAGAAATAAAAGAAAAAAAAAAAAGAAGAGATCTACTCATTTATGTTCATATGGCAGTGGGGTTGTTGTTAAAGACTCGTTAATAGAATCCACAAAATACAGTTATGATGGCATTGTAGTAGAACCTATTTTGTAGATCTTATCAATCTTGTGAAGAGTAGAGTTTCTTTTATCATATTACTATTTATTCTGACATATGCTTATGCTACTAAATGTCGAACACTTATGATGGTGAAATACGTGCAGGATATTGGATAAAAGTTGGTTGTTTATCGATCATTTATCCTACAATGGATAAAAGTTGGATAAATAAACGAGAAATAAAAAGAATATTTAGATGGAGTTCATGATTTCATTAAATTTGGTATGGATAAAGGTAGTTTGAATGAAAAGATTTCATGTTCGTGTCGGCGATGTGTTAACAATTCTTATTTAGATCCATAAACCGTTGAAGAACATTTGATAGGGAATGGTTTTTTAAGAGGTTATACTGAGTGGGTTTTCATAGAATGNGGTTTTTCAAGAGGTTATACTGAGTGGGGTTTTCATGGAGAATATATATTGCCATTATCAAGTAATCAACCCTCCTTGTCTGATCTTGGATATGGTAATATGCAAGATAACCTTGTAGGAGATGATATGACAGGTTTGATCACATATGCTTTTTAACATAGTGTTCAAAACTTTGGAGGTTCAACTAATATACATGAAACGGATAGAATATGCGATGGTTCTACATTTATGGAACAAAAAATTGTTGAGGAGCAGATGCATGAGTCAGCTCGGTATCATAATTTAATTAATGATGCAGATGAACAATTATATCCAGATTGTTTGAAATTTTCTAAGATCTCTTTTCTTAAATATTTATTTCATATAAAATATATGAATTGATGGTTCGGAAAGAGTTTTACCATGCTTCTCAAATTACTAAAGGATGCTTTTTTAGAAGGCACTGTTTACCATCCTCTTATTATGAAGCAAAGAAAGTTGTCAATAAATTAAATCTTGGATATCGAAAGATCCATAGTTGTCCGAAAGACTGTATTTTATATCATGGTGGAAATGCTGATCGAGAGTCATGCAATGTATGCGGATCTTCACGATGGATAACTCATGAAGAGGATGACGATGATGTAACGAACAAAACAAAAAAAAAAATTTGATGAAGGTATTGCATTACTTTCCTCTTATTCCTCGATTGAAAAAGCTATATTCATCATCGAAAATAGCTTCATTAATGAGATGGCATGATGAAGGGCGTACGAAGGATGAAATGTTGAGACATCCAGCAGATAGTTTATCATGGAAAGCATTTGATGCTAGGCATTCTAATTTTGCTTCTGATATTCGTAATGTTCGTTTGGGTTTGCTTCAGATGGCTTCAATCCTTTTCGAATTCTAAATTCTACATATAGCACTTGGCCAGTTATTCTAATACCATACAATTACCACCATGGTTGTGCATGAAGCAATCCTTACTTATCTTGTCAATGGTTATTCCAGATTATAAGGGTCTAGAAAATGATATTGATATTTTTCTACAGCCTTTAATAAAGGAATTGAAACAGTTATGGAAAGGTGTCGATGTAATTGATGCTTCAAATGGTGAAACATTTAAACTACGGGCAGCTTTGTAGTAGACTATTAATAATTTTTCAGCATATGCCAATTTATCTGGCTGGAGTACAAAGGGAAGGGTTGTATGTCCTTGTTGTGAAGATTCGACACATTCAATTTGGTTAAAACATGGAGAAAAATTTTGTTATATGGGACATCGTCGATGGTTAGAACCAAATTATCCATTTTATTTTCAGAAAGATTTATTTGATAGTACCATAGAATTGGGATGTGCACCTATTCTATCGTCTGGAACTAATGTTTGTATGCAAATTGATTCCATCAGTTACATATATGGTAAATTCTCAAAGTCTAGAAAAGAGAAAGGAATGATCAAGAAGAAGTGACAATTGGTAGTATGGATGCACAGGTATTTGAAGAACGAGATAATTTTTTTGAAAAAGAAAATAAGGAAGATGTACAGATAGCATCCACAAATCAGCCTATCAAATATATATGAAAGAAAAGAAGTATCTTTTTTGACTTACCTTATTAGGAACATATTCTGATTCGGCATAATCTTGATGTCATGCACATAGAAAAGAATGTTTGTGATAATCTGCTTGGAACATTGTTGAATCTTGATGGAAAGACCAAAGATAACATGAAGGCATGATTGGATTTAAAAGAATTGGGTATCCGACTGGAGCTTCATCCCATAATGTTTGCTAATGATAGAATTTATTTGCCTCCTGCATCTTATACAATGTCTCCTTAAGAAAAAAATAATTTTCTTACAGTATTGAAAAATATTAAAGTACCTGATGGATATGCATCAAACATTTCAAGGTGTGTGCAGCTTAAAATCGTCGGCACTACTCGACGCCTTCCCAATGCTTTTTAAAAGCATCAAAATTTTTCGTCTCCACCCCTGCTTTTCCGATGCCTGTGAAAGCATCGGAACAATATTTGCCGATGCTTATTGGGATAATATTTGCCGATGCTTAAAAGCATCGGCAAATGACATATTTAGCGCAGAATAGCAGCAATTTGTTGTAGTGACTGTTAACATCCTTTCTCAAACCAATTGAATTTTCTCATGATTCCTTTCAAGCACCCTAGGTCCCAATATAAGTTTCATATGCTTCTTTTCTCCAACTTCTTCTGAATATAATGGTGATTGGCATTTACGGCCACACAAAGCTTCATACAAGTTAGAGCCCATATTACAAAGAAGTTGCTTCAAGAGATGGCAAAAAATTGAAGGACAATAGCATTGACATATGCCGAAAAGATAGCCTAAAAAGTAAAAACCTCTATTGAATGGAAAACATGACGACGAAGGATGGATTTACAAAGCCAGTCAGCCGGAGGCAAAAGACTTTAGTGCCTCAATAGGAGTAAAAGATTTGTGATCGAACAGCTCAGTGTCTGTTTTATGCTACAATTTTAGATCGCAATTTAAGCTCATCGAGCACAAAAGATTCAAGAACTCTCAGCATGAGAACCATAACAAAGAACTAAAGAATATGTAGCTGAAGGTTAAGTAGAACTTTCTGCACCATCGATCTTCACCAAGCATTGTTTCCTCTGCCATCGCTAACCGCCTTTCCAATCATTTCAACCTTTCTCCCTCTCACTTCGGTGATGGCTCTCTCCCCCTACCTGCACATCCGCCACACTTGCCTCATTGCCGCTGGCACAGCAAACACTAATACAAAACGGGACTAAATTTTGAGAGCAGGGGCTTCTTCAATGGTGGTTAGAAAGTTGAGAAGAGAAATAAAATTGTTAAGACTAATTTTGGGAGAAGAAAAAGTAAAAGGATAAACTTGCTCTTCATTATCTAAAATGATGTCATTTACAAAGGTTTAAATAGAGACGGAAGGAAACATCGTGCAGCAAGAAATTAGAGGCATGTTACCCTATCTAATAATGTGCGAAACTAACTAGCCCACGTACAGATAAACTAAAAAGATAAAAGATAAAACCCACTAATAGATAAACTAAAAATAAAACATAGGACACGTAGAGTGACTTGGTCTTTCAATAACTACAAAGTAGGAGAATGTGGGACACCTAATTCTACATTATCTCAACACTCCCCCTTAATGCAGATACTCTCAATTTTTCTCTTAAATATAAAAAGCTTTCTAATGACAATGCTTTTGTGATGATATCTGCTAATTATTCTTTGGTGTTGCAAAATTTCAGTTCAATACTTTCATTACTTACTAGTTCACGAACAAAATGATGGCAAAGTTCAATATACTTTGTTCGTTGATGAAATACCGGATTCTTTGTCATTGCAATTGTTGATTGATTATCACAGTAGATAGTAGTTGGGCTTTTCTGTGATAGTTTTAAATCATCCAATACTCTTTGCAACCAGATAGCGTGACAAGCTGCAACAGTAATGGCTACGTACTCAGCTTCAGATGATGATAGTACTATAGTACTTGTTTCTTTGAACTCCAAGATATTGATCCAGTTCCAAGGGTAAAGATGTAACCAGAAGTGCTTCTTCGATCATCAACTGAACTTGCCCAATCACTATCAAAAAAACCACACAAAGATAATTTGTTAGCATTAGTGTATGAAATACCATAGGTAATAGTTCCTTTTAAATATCTCAATACTCTTTTTGCTGCCACAAGATGAATTTTGCTTGGACTTTGCATGAACCTTGATAGCAAACTTATTGCATACAAATGTCTGGACGAATATTTATGAGATATAGCAAACTTTCAATTAGACTCTTGTACATATATATGTGCATCAATCTGTTCTTCTCCATCATTTTGGCTAAATTTCTCAACAGTGTTCATTAGAGTCTTCATTGGCTTGCAATCAGACATTGCAAATTTTTGAAGATCTTTTACATACTTCTCTTGGAAGACAAAAATTTCATCACCAAATTGTTTTACTTCCAAACCAAGAAAGTAATTCATCAAGCCAAGATCTGACATCTCAAAGTTTCTAATCATACTATTTTTAAATTTGGCAACCAGTTCATCACTATTGCCTGTATATATCAAGTCATCAATATATAAACAAACCATAAGAATATTTGTACCTTTTGACTCGACATATAAGGTGGGCTCACTTTTGCTCCTTTGAAAGCCATTATATACAAAGTGCTGGTCAATCCTTTCATACCATACTCTAGGTGCCTGCTTAAGTCCATAAAGTGCCTTCCGTAATCGATACAACTTCTTTTCTTCATTAACAACTTCATAGCCCTGTCGTTGCTGCATATATACTTCTTCATCCAAAAAATCATTCAAAAAAGCTGATTTGACATCAAGTTGAAAAACATTCCATTGATAATGAGCAGTTGTAGATAAAACTATTCTAATTGTATCAAATCTAGCTACCAGAGCATAAGTTTCTACAAAATCAATACCTTCTTGCTGCATATAGCCCTTTGCAACAATCATTGCTTTAAATTTTTGGATTGATCCATCTGCTTTGTATTTGATTTTGTATATCCATTTTAAACCAATAGTTTCATGGTTAGGTGGTAGATCTATGAGCTCCCAAGTACCATTTTTTATTAATGCTAAAATTTCATCATCCATAGCTTTGCACCATTCTTTGTGCTTTATTGCTTCTTCAAAATAGCTTGGTTCATCAATAAAAGTAAACTGGCATCTTTCATATATATCAATCAATGATTTTATCTTTCTTAGAGGAGATTCAAATATGATGAATAAGGAGAACTTACAGGTGTAGACTGCACAGGTGTAGTCCTTGGTGAAGATTGATTTGGATCAATTAAATCTTCACTTTCATCATCAAAGGCCATTGATGTTTCTTTAGCTTGAACTCTGCCTATTATTGTATTCTGTAATTCATTCCAATTTCATACATTCTGCTGATCAACTATCACATCCTGACTAACGACAAGCCTTTGAGTTATAGGATTATAAAATCGATAAGCCTTGCTTTCAATGCTATAACCAATAAAGATACATTTCATGCTATTATCATCTAAATTTTTCCTTTTCTGAAATGGAATGTGAACATAAGCAAGACACCCAAATACTTTAAAATGAGTTACCTTTGGTCTCCATCCATGCCAAGCTTCGAATGATGTTATGCCTTGAAGTAAAGATGTGGGGCTACGATTGAGTATATAAGTAGCGGTATGAACTGCTTCGGCTCAGAAATTGTTAGGAAGCCCTTTTACTTTAATCATACTTTTTTCCATCTCAACAAGACTCCTATTCTTTTGTCTACTACTCCATGTTGTTGTGGTGTGAAGCTTGCAATCAATTACCTGTGAATGCCATTATCTTTACAAAAAAAAATGAATTCTTTTGAAATAAATTATCCACCCCTATCAGTTCGCAATACCTTCATTGCATGGCCACTATTCTTTTCAACAAAGCATTTAAACCTTTTGAATACAGAGAAGCTATTTGACTTTACTTTAACAAAATATACTCATGTGATTCTGCTAAAATCATCAACAAAAATAATAAAATACTTGCTATTGTCTAAGGATGGAGATTGCATTGGTCCATATAAACCTGCATGCACCAGTTCAAGTGGTTTTGAGGCCCGCCAAGTCTTTTCTTTTGAAAAAACATTCTCGTAATGCTTTCCAAGTACACAACTCTCGCATATATGATCATTCTTCATAATTCTAGGCAACCCATACACCATATTCCTTTTTGATAAAAGCTTCAAATTGTGATAACCCAAATGTCCATATCTATGATGCCATAACATATTATCATTTGCTAATGAGACATTCAAGGCATGATCAAGACTTAGATAGAAAAGTTTATTTTCAATCATAGGTATGTCAATAATAAGTGAACTCTTAGTGTTGTCATAAATACGACATCTTAAATCTTTAAAAATAAGTGAATAACCTTCAGTCAAAAATTGCCCAACACTCAACAAATTAAACTTCAAGTTGGGAATATATAAACATTTTCAATTGATTTTAAGCCATAGAAATCAAGTTTCACAATACCTTTTCCATGAGCTTCTCGAATATTACCATCACCCATTTTTACCTTTGTAGTAACAGATTTGTCCAAATAAGAAAAGATCTCTACACGACCTGTCATATGATTGTTGCATCCACTATCAATATACCAAACTTCTTTAGGACATTCTTTTGCAGTAAAGCATGCAAGAAATAAATTTTTATTTGACTCCTTTTCATGTTCTTCTGCAAAATTTGCTTGTTTTTCTTTCAATCTATAAAAATGCTCAATGTGGCCATACTTTTGTAAAAATGACAAAGAAGAGGCTTAGAGATTTCTTCCTTTTCATTACTTTCTTTTATTTGACAAAACCTTTCAATATGACCATATCTCTTGCAATAATTATACTGAAAAGGTTTAAAATTTTCACCTCGGTCATTACCTTCATTGCGATTCTGATAAACTTTACCAAGACGTCCTCCACCTCTTCTGCCTCGAAATGAACCTCCTCTATCTCTTGGTGTACAATGTTGATTAATGCTTTTCTTTGGAGCATTCACCTTAAAATGAAAGGCTTTTTCCACTATACTTTCATTGGACCTTTTCAATCTGTTATCATGTGGCTGAAGAGAGCCAAGTAATGCACTAACTAAAAGTTTGGTTAGATCCTTGGATTCTTCTATGGCAGCTACAATATGATCATACTTAACTGACAAACTTGTAATATTATTTTAACAACCCTTTGATCATATAAATTTTTACCATAAATTTTTATTTGATTAACAATTTCTAGAACTTTTAAAAAATGCTGATCTAAAGAATCATCATCTTTCATGCTCAATGTCTTAAATTTCTGACGAAGAGTTTGGAGTTTGATAGTTAATACCTTAATATTACCTTGATATTCTTCTTGCAATAAATCCCAAGCATCTTTGGAGGTTGTAGCTGCTGAAATTCGAGGAAAAAAAGAGCTTTGGCATTCTTTTTTATGTTCTCTAGCTTTAATGCTTCTTCCTCTGGTAGGCCTTTCTCCATCAATTCCCATAAATGTTGTGAGATAAAAAGAGTCTTCATCTTCTTGCTCCAGAAATTGTAGCCTTCTCCTTTGAATATTGGGATCACCGGGCTGATGGTATTGCCATTGAATGCCATTGGCTCTGATACCACTTGATAAAAAAATGGGACTAAATATTTTGAGAGTAGGGGCTTCTTCAACGATGGTTAGAAAGTTGAGAAGAGAAATAAAATTGTTAAGGCTAATTTTGGGAGAAGACAAAAATAAAAGGATAAACTTGCTCTCTGTATTATCTATAATGATGTCATTTACAAAGGTTTAAATAGAGACAGAAGGAAACATCGTGCAGCAAGAAATTAGAGGCATGTTACCTACTATCTAATAGCGTGCGAAACTAACTAGTCCACATACAGGTAAACTGAAAAGATAAAGCCCATGTACAGATAAACTAAAAATAAAATATGGGACACGTAGAGTGACTTGGTCTTTCAACAATTATAAAGTAAGAGAATGTGAGACTTTGTGTTATCCAACTACAAAGTAGGAGAACGTGGGACACCTAATTCTGCATTATCTCAACAAACACCACAGACTACGATGATGAGATAGGGAAAATTGCCACCTCTTGCGGCTGCATCGGTGGCGGGACCATCCGGTGCCCGCCAACACCATAGATCTCAATGAAAAGATGTTAGTGGCCTTGTCAATGCTTTCATCTTTGCGATCACCAGTAGCTTCGGTTCTTGAAGCGGCTTCTCAGTTTCTTAAGGCAAAGAGCCACCGCAAGTACCACCCACGGCATGGGGATCCACAGGATGGGGTAGTTGGTGATGATGAAACACGGGGGAAGCAGGAATTTGCCGAAGAATTGGCTCAGTAGGGCGACTATGAAGCAGGCTAGCATGATCGCGACCTTCGCCACTGCCACCATCGCAGCCACCTCGATGGCTATTTCCTCACCGTAATTGGGAGGGATGGTCTCTTCGACGTCGTCGGGCTAGGGTTCCAGCATCTTTGGATGTTGCGCAGTTGAGACGGCGATGGCCTTTACTTCTTCTTTCCTTGTTCAACTTTTTGCTGCATGAAAGGGAAACGAAAAAGGAAAGGAGACGCTGAGAATAGGATGGCCAAGAGGTGGTGTTGGGAATTTAAAGATTTCAAGAAATTACAATGCTTGGATGGGACCACTACTGCCCTCCTTCTCCTTTTTTTTCTTCTCCTTCTTGTAGTCTGTAACGACCCGGGCCCTGGGCCTGCAGTACCCATGAACCCATTTTGTTACAAGAAAGCAAGACAAACAAGGTCCACACCAACTTGGGCCACCACAACCCAAAATGGATCCAATTGATACTTGTCCATCTTCCTTAACCGGTTATAAACCATACAACCAACTCTTAATTTTTTGATATGGGACTATTGGGAGGGGCATCACAATCTACCCTCCTTACAGAGGGGATGTCCTCGTCGCCAGGGCCAATTGATCACAACCATCAGGTAGATAGGATTCTAGAGGTGGCCCTCACAGGTTCAAGAGGTGGCTCCCATCAATGTAGAACTTTGCCTTATGGCCCTCACCTTCTGTGGCCCCTATAGGTTCAAGAGGTGGCTCCCATCGATGTAGCACTTTGTCTTGTGTGGCACTTAGCTCCTGCACTTTCGACTGGTGTATGGCTCTGATACCATACTATAACGATTCAGGCCTCGGGCCCGCAGCACCCATGAATCTGTTTCGTTACAATAAAGCAAGACGGACAAGGTCCACACCAACTTGGGCCACCACAGTCCAAAAGATATCCAATTGGTACTTGTTCATCTTTCTTAACCGGTTATAAACCGTACAACTAACTCTCAATTTCCAATATGGGACTATTGGGAGGGGCATCACAGTCCTCGATGATGGCCTTCTTCAATCTAGCGAGGGGCAAGAAGGGAGTTAGTTCTGGGTGAGAAAAGAATGAAGGCAAAAGAAAGTAACTCGAGAAGTTCTTAAAGAGGAGGGTGGAATGGAGAAGAAGACCTTCTCTTTGCTGCCGAGAATCGAGGGAAGGCAATAGACGGAGGAGGGGAAGCAGCGTCCTGGCCATCATCGGAGAGATGGGTCGATCTATCGCGGTGGTGACTTCCCTTGTATCGTGGCTTTTCTTGGCGCTAACTCAAACTATGGCATCGCTATTTATGTAGACGGGGTTAGCTTATTTTTTATGTATATAAAAGTCCGTGGGTATTATTGCTGCATCAAAAAACTTCTCCTGTACCGTGCGCTGATTGCCCTGCATGTGTGCGTTAGCGCATGTGGTACACAAAAAAGTAATTTTATTCATGGTCATGCCGACCACACGCATGCAGGCTAATCATCGTGAACAATGCGCATGACCCACATCGCGCACGATGCATAAAAAGCTTTCCTTACTGCATCACTAAATTTGTAGGGCAACTTGGATGATGTACAGTGGGCCTGGACTAGCCCAATATCCGAGTTGGACCACTGGCCAGATGCGAGCCAATTCAGTTCGAATTTGGTTTGGAGGTTAGGGCCCAAAAAAATATGAATTAGGCTTGAGGTACGCTTAAAGTTCTACTAAATGGTATCTACTAATGTGTGCTCAGAGAGCTTTTGCTCTTTATCAGACCTAAATCAGACCCAATCTCAACTCAACTCAACTCTACTTATCTAAGCCTTTTCCTAACTACATGGGGTTGGCTATATAAATCTGCTTCCTCCACTCTGCTCTATTCAGGACTAAGTCGACACTCAAATTATAAATAGTTATATCTTTCTTAATTATATCTATCCATATCAGTTTTAGTCTACCTCTACCTTTATTATTACCATGAAATGTTAAAAGATTACTCTTTTTAACTAGAGCATCTAAAGGTCTTCGTTGTATATATATGTCCCAACCACTGCAATCAGTTTTTTCATTTTATCTTGAATTAGGGCTATACCTATCATTTCTTGTATATGTTTATTTTTAATTCTATCTTTAAAATTTTACCATATATCCATCTTAACATACACATTTCTATTACACTTAATTTATTCACATGTTGTTTCAGTATTGCTCAATATTCTGCTCCATATAGCATTGGTAGCCTATTAGTGGTTTTATAAAATTTTTCTTTCAATTTTAATAGGATGCATCGATTATACAATATTCTTGAAGCACTCCTCCACTTAATCCATCATACTTTAACTCTATGATTCACATCTTCACCTATTTTACCTTCTTGCAGGATAATTGATCCTAAATACCTAAATTTTTTACTTCTTTGTATCTCTTGGCTTGCAATCTTCAATGTCTTTTCATTTGTATTTTTACTTCCATTAAAATTATATTTTATGTATTCAGTTTTAGTTTCATTAATTTTGAGACCTTTAGATTCTAAAGCCTCTCTCCAAATCTCTAGCTTAGCATTTACTTCAGATTTAGTTTTATCTTGAATATAATCTACTAAACCTAAATCAGACCCAATCAAATCTCAAAATCATTAAATGTTAAATAGCTTAAAAAATTTCTTAAACAGTAAGTGCAATAATTTTAAACATTACTTATTTCTGCACAAGCATTTAAAAACTAAAAATTAATTTCATCAGCCCAATTCTTGTCCTAAATGAGTTGATGTTGACCCAATTAAGTTTTGAACTAGGCTTGTATTTGGGCTCGGTTTAGATATAGACATGATTTTGAAAAAAAAAAAAAATCAGACCTATTGTCAACTCAGCTCGGAAAGAAAAAAATTGAATTGAGCTCTGGCCTGGGTGTGGCCCAACTTGACCCAAGTTACTTCAAGCCCAAGCAATCAGGCTTTATGGCTTGTATTTCTAATTGAAAATTCTTTCAAACATATTAAATAAATAATGTTTGTGAGTTTTACTACTTAGAAGTTTATTCATAATTTGCAAACCTAGCATGCAGATTGGAGATAAGACTCATGCCCGGTGCTTCCTGGACTTTGATAGTGCCAAATGTGCTTCAACTGCTCTAGAAGCTCTTCAAGGTGTATATTGAGATAGATTTTTTATGACATTACTTATTAAATTTTCATATTTTGCTACATTCATATATAGTCAAGCTCAAATTTGATCATTTCCTTTATTATTAAATCCACATGAATATCAAAGCTACTCATTGGTCATCACTATCTTTTTTTTTTTAAAAAAAATAGCGTTTATGATATAGGACAATACAGGTCATGCCTTTACCATGTAAACACACCACATAATAATACAAAAATATGATATAATAGCCCTAAGATTTAATATAAGAGTGTAGGGATATGATAGAACATGTGATGTCCCTATGCTGATACATCATATTCCTGTATCCCTATGCAACTATATTATATCCCTTTTTTTTTTTACAAGCGAGCGATCACACCTGTCTGGCGCGAGTCAAGCCCGAGATATCAGAATACATAATTTGCTATAAAATAATGGGACAGGGGTCACCAAAGTGCCAATCCCACTGACCAGGATAGCGGGCAACAGTAGAGGCGATCCAGTCAGCAGCAGCATTGGCTTCCCTATAAATATGATGAACCAATGTCGCACCGGTGGTCTGGAGAGAAGCCCAAATATCACATATAAGGGGGTTGATGGGGAGTCAAGGTCAGCATCCCAACGGATCCAACGGATCACCGTAAGCGAGTCTCCCTCAATAACTAATCGCGGAGAGCCCAACTTGCGAACTGCATAAGTAATTCCAGCCCATGCAGCCTGGAGCTCCGCCATAGGGACCGAGATGTCAATGAAGCCGTGACCACCAGCCGCAAGCATCACTCCATCCGGCCCTCTAATAATAAACCCAGATCCGGCCACGTGATCCAAAATAGAACCGTCAAAATTCACTTTGACATAACCCGGGGTGGGAGCTCCCAAGAGATGATTATATCATATCTCTATATATTATATCCCTTTGCTATTATATCATGTGCTCCTATATTATTATATCATATCTCTATATACTATATCATATATATGTATTATATTGTATCTTTTTGCTACTAGATTATATATATCCATTTGCTATTATATCATATCCCTGTGTTACTGCATTGTATCCCTATATTGCTATGTCCATATCCTTGTGCAATTATATTATATTTCTTTACTACTATATCATATATATCCATGTGTTGCTATATCATATCCCTATGTTACTGCATTATATCCTTATGTTGTTGTATCATATCCTTATGTTGTTGCATCATATACTTGTATTATTATATCATATATATCTATACAACTATACCATATCCTGGTGTTATCAAGTGGCATAATGCTATGGTGGAGGCATTGGTTGTATTATCCCATCTTATAAATGCCTTCTTTTTTTTAAGTAACCAATAATAATTAATGGGTGGCTTTTTGGCTTCAAAATCCATATAAATTTGATGATAGGAGAGAAGATCAGATTTAAACATGGCTATATACGGATATAGCCAAATCACTCTCTTTTTATATATGTGTTTGTAGTTGAATTTGACTACATTGTTGTAACCAAGTCTAAATTCGATTATCTTTTTTATCTTTGGATCTATATAAATCTCAAAGTAAAAAAGTCATTCGTTAACTACTGTTTGCCACATCTCTTGCATTCCATAAATAAACCTTATTTTTCACAATGCATTATGTGCAAAGTAATTTTTGTTATTCATATACTTCTTTGCTGAAGAATAAGGATATGAGTTATATCCCTATTCTTTTAGTTGAAGAATAAGGATATAAGTCATATCTTTATTTTATTATTCATATAATTCTTAATGGAAGAACAAGGATACGATCTATATTGCTATTCTTTTACTTTTACTTTACAAAGATAATAAATGCCTCTTTTTTTTAAAAAAAAAAGAAAAAGTAGGAAACGATGATTAACGGATAACTTTTTGCTTTTAAAATCTATAAGAATCTAATAGTAGAAAAAGTGATTGGATTTGAGCTTGGTTACACATGAATATAACCAAGGCTTTTTATATATATTACTTAATGTAACTAGTAGTGCAGGAAGTAGGTTGGGTTAACCTAACTTCAGGTAAGCCATGGGTTAGACTACAACTAATTCACGTTGAGTTTGGGTTAAAAGTTATAGTCTAAAAGAATAGGCACAGATTGTTCTTTAATATGACTCGAATCAAACCTAATCAAATCTTAAAATATTAAAATATGAGGGCCTTTCAAATTTTATGCTGACTTTTTTTATCAATTATGTGAGAATATCTAAATTTTGTTGAGCAATGTAGTACAATTAATTTGAATATTTCTTGTTTTTGTATAAATATTTACAAACTAAAAATTAACTCTATCCATTGATCCAAATAAGTTGTTGTGGGTTGGTTCAATTGGTTTTTGGGCTGGGCTTAGACTTGGGCTCGGATGGGATTGGGATCTAGGTTTTGAAAAATATTTTTGTTGCTGCAAAAATCCGTTCTCCGTCTTGATGGTGGCGCACGTCAAGATCCGGATAGCGCTCTTCCATCCGGGTGGACCTAAAAGGCAGTCCTCATACAGAAATCACAAGAGGTTGTCCCTATGGAAGACCCTTTGATGCCCAAGTCATTTGAGATTCTAAGCAAACAGATAAGAGGAGAAGGCCTCAGCAGAAGAATTTTCCTTCTTTGAGATATTTCAGGAGCAATAACCTTTGCTAGAGTTATTTTTTGGGCTTAGATTGCCTTCGAGAGCGTACCTGGAGGGTACTGGGACTTGGTATTTGTACGCTGCCAAAAAGGTGAGCCGTTACCTGATTTTTTGGGCATGTTTTAGGGAGTTGGCATCCGATAAGGCCAGAATCTTAATAGTTACAAGGATCGGCAGTTGATGAAGCTGACGGACTTTATAGAAAATTTGAAATCCCGTTGATTATGGATGGAGTGTTGTATTTGGCTCCCATTTTTGTTTTGGAAAGCTCATTTCGCAATCCTTGCGATCAAGGTGGTTCATCCTCCGAGATATGCAGTATGGTTTGAAGCAGCAATGGCGCTTACGTTGAAGGGATGAGGATCGATCCTGACGATGTACTAAGATAGCTCGGTCCTGCCAAGGTTTGGAGACCGACTCTGGTATTGGTATCGAGACCAATGATGGCATCGGTGCTAACACTGGAGTTGGTGAGGAGACCGGCTGGGCCAACTTCAGAGTCGGTGCTAGGGCCGACTCTAGGGCCAAGTCGGTGCTGAGGCTGACTGGGGCCAAGTTGGTGCTGAGACCGACTCTGGAGGCCAAGGCCGACTGGAACCGAGTCCGGAGATGAGGCCGTCTTGGAAGCTAAGGCCGCTTTCAGAGATGAGGCCACCTTGGGGTGAATCGGTGCTGAGGCTAACTAGAACCGACTTTGGAGTCCGAGGCCAAGTCCGAAGACGATGCCACCTTGGCAGTTGGGGCTGCTTCCGAAGATGAGACCGCCTTGGAGGCTGAGGCCACCTCAACTTTCATCGTTAACTCACATGCGGCTTCATCAGCCATATCATATGGCAGTTTATCTTTTTCCAAATATGATAGTTAATGAGTTATGAACCGAAAGTGGCTCTAGCCTTTTCGCCATATACATGAATGTTGGTGCAATGATAATTTTATCCCGCATCAATTCCTTAGCTAAACTTGTCTTGCAGTTCGGGAAAAAAAATAATTAAGCTAAGCTCAACATGACCTAGTTCATTTCCAACTCCAGCCAGCAACTAGGCTTCGTGGTTTGTGTTTCCCACTATAAGTGATTTGGTCTCTGCCATGGACTATAGAACTACCCACGGCACAGAAGTAAAACCTACTCCTCGTCTCTTCCAAAAATTTGGGCAATGTTTTCAACTGGAATATCAAATATCTAATGCTTTAATCCAGAAGTTCTATCACTCATAAGATAATGTTGTACATATTTACGGCAAAAACACCAAATCAAGGAGCTCTAAAATTTTGAGCCATCTGAAATCACTAAACAATTAGGAAACTGCTTAATTGGAAAAATATCAACCAGAGGAAGATTACTGCCACAAAGGCGGACGTTCGGCAACCCAAAGGTGGCGGCGACCAAGTCCTCCTGAGTTCATGCTCTTTGGTTTAAAGACATCCATCCATCTTTGCCACTGCCAAAAGAGAGGAATTTGCTTCACAAGCTTCGTTCAACAGCTCAAACATCCTAGCAATTTGCATCCTGATGCAGGATAAAATTATCATTGTGCCAACATTCATGTATATAGCGAAAAGGCTAAAGCCACTTTTGATTTTTGACTCGTTAACTATCATGTTTGGAAAAAGACAAACTGCCATGTGATATGGCTGATAAAGCCGCATGAGTTAACGATGAAAGTTGAGGCGGCCACAGCCTCCAAGCGGTCTCATCTCCGAACGTGGCTCCAGCTTCCAAGGTAACATCGTCTCCGAACTCGGCCCCAGACTCCAAAGTCGGCTCTAGTCGGCCTAGCACCGACTCGGTGCCAAGGTGGCCTCATCTCCGAAAGTGGCCCCAGCTTCCAAAGCGGCCTCATCTCTGGATTCAACCCTAGCTTCCAAGGTAGCCTCATCTCTAGACTCGGCCCCAGACTCCAAAGTCGGCTCTAATCGGCCTTAGCATCGACTCGGCGCCAAGGCAGCCTCATCTCTAAACTTCCAAGGCAGCCTCATCTCCGGATTCGACCCCAACTTCCAAAGCGGCCTCATATCCGGATTTGGCCCCAGTCGGCCTCGGCCTTCAGAGTCGGCCTCAGCACCGACTCGGCCCCAATTGGCCTCAGCACTAACTTGGCCCTATAGTCGACCCTAGCACTGATTCCAAAGTCGGTCTCCTTGCCAACTCCAGAGTTAGTACCGATGCCATCGTCGGTCTCGACGCCAACAATGCCAACACCAGAGTCAGTTTTTGAACCTCAGCAAGGCTGAGCTATCTCAGTACCTCGGAAGGACCGAGTTATCTCCGAACCTCGGTAGGGCTGAGCTATCTTAGTACCTCACCAGGATCGATCCTCATCCCTTTAAGGTAAGCACCATTGCTACTTCAAACCATACTGGATATTTTGAAGGATGAACCATCATCACAAGAATCGCAGAATGAGCTTTTCAAAACAAAAATGGGAGCCAAATACAGCACTCCGTCCATGATCAATGGGATTCCAAATTCCCGATAAAGCGTCCATCAGCTTCATCAATTGTCGATCCTCGTAACCGTTGGGATTTCGGCCTTATCAGCTATCAACTTCCCAAAATGCACTCAAAAAATTAGGTAACAGCTTACCTCCTCGACAATGTTCAAATACCAAGTCCCAGGACCCTTCATGTATGCTCTCGAAGACAATCTAAGCTCAAAAAATAACTCTAGCAAAGCTTATTACTACTAAAAAATCATCTCAAGAAGGAAGATCCTTCTGTTGGAGCCTTCTTCTCTCATCTGATTTCTGAAGATTTTAACAGACTTGGACATCGAAGGGTCTTTCGCAGGGACCACCCTCCATGCTTTCTGCGCAAAACTATCTTGCAGGTCCACTCAGACGGGCAAGCGCTACCCGGATCCTGATGTGCACCACTCCCAAGCAAGAGAACAGATTTATGTAGCAACAGATTGGCGCTAGAGGAAGGGCCCCAAGTTCCTCTGAAAACTTGAAACCAAGGAGACAAAGTTCCTAACAAAAAGGATGATTCCTCAATAGCCAACCATACGAAAGCAACCACAGATGCTCCTGATCAAGGCACCTCTAAAAGGCCTGATCCCACAAACAACACGGCACCCTCACAGCCATCACTGACCGAGGTTCCTCCACCATCAGCAGCCCCGGTCATACAGAACCAATTTTCCATGCTAGTCCAACTAGTTCAAGCCCTGCTACAACTGGTGCAGGAGCTTTTTGGGGGTCTTCTTCTTGCTGCACCCACTCAGCAGCTTCTGATGGAACAGTCACCCCGGTCCTATCAGTGGTCCCTTTGCCTAATCCACTAGAAGCCACCAGCCTTCCGCGATAGCCCGACCATAGAGAAGTTGAACCAGCACCACGAACGAAGGAGATATGAGCCTACCTAGATCCGGTCGGGCTAGCTCCTTACCTCCAATATTCTCTTGCCACGAGTCAACGTCGTGGCCACAATCCCCTCGTCCCGTTTCTCCAACTGGTCGGCATGATGGGCTACAATGATAACTACGTGCGCTGAACCTACTGGCAACTGGCGCTATTAAAATGATTAACCATGCCCACCAGGTACAGCCAAGCGGAGGGAAGAATCAGTTTGAAAGGGTTTGGTGCGAGGGTCTCACCTCTTCAGATGAGGACATCAAAGAGATACCGTGCCTCAAGGATATGGAACTTGGATCACTTTGAGCAATGAAGACCTTCAAGGAAAATAGTATCCCGAAGACATGGAAATAGATTAAACCTTGAGTATATTACTAGTAAAGTATGCCTGAACCGAGCCATTTTGTTCATTGTAATAAAACTTCACTCTTCGATCCAAATATTTGTTATTGAATAATAATCTTCTTTGAGTTATGGATGAAAGGCAGGTCTTACCCAATCATTGACCTACGAGTCCATTTCTTCGAACCTTAGCAGAGCCAAGTAAAAGAATTTCTTTGTACCTCAGCACGGTCGAGCAACATTCTTTGAACCTTGGCAAGGCCAAGTAAAAATACTTTCTTCGTACCTCAACAGGGTTGAGCAACATTCTCCGAACCTTGGCAGGGCCAGGTAAAAAAATTTCTCGTACCTCGGCATGGCCGAGCAACATTCTTCGAACCTTGGCAGGGCCAAGTAAAAAAATTTCTTCATACCTCGACACGACCGAGCAACATTCTTCGAACCTAGGCAGGGCCAAGTAAAAAAATTTCTCCATACCTCGGTACGACTGAGCAACATTCTTCGTACCTTGGCCAGGCTAAGTAAAAAAATTTCTCCGTACCTCGGCAGGGCCGATCAACATTCGCCAAGTAAAAAAAATTCACCGTACCTCGATAGGGCCGAGCAATATTCTTCGAACCTTGGTAGGGCCAAGTAAAAAAAATTCTCCATACCTCGGTACAGTCAAGCAACATTCTCCGTACCTTGGTAGGGCCAAGTAAAAAAATTTTCTCTGTACCTTGGCAGCGTCGAGCAACATTCTCCGAACCTTGGTAGGGCTAAGTAAAAAAATTTCTCCGTACCTCGGCATAGTCGGGCAACATTCTCCGATCCTTGGTAGGGCCAAGTAAAAAATTTTCTTCCTACCTCGGCAGGGCCGACCAACATTCGCCGAACCTTTGCAGGGCCAAATAAAAAAATTTCTTCATACCTCGGCATGGCTGAGCAACATTCTCCGAACCATAGCAGGGCCAAGTAAAAAAAATTTCTTCATACATTGGCAGGGCCGAGCAACATTCTTTGAACCATGGCAGGGCTGAACAACATTCTCCGAACTTTGGCAGGGCCAAGTAAAAAAATTTCTCCATACTTCGGCAGGGCCGAACAACATTCTCCAAACCTTTGCAAGGCCAAGTAAAAAAAAATTTCTTCATACCTTAGCACGGCCGAGCAACATTCTCCATACCTTGGCTGAGCTAAGTAAAAAAATTTTCTCTGAGCAACATTCTTTGAACCTTGGCAGGGCCAAGTAAAAAATTTCTCTGTACCTTGGCATGGCCAGCAACATTCTCGAACCTTGGCAGGGCCAAGTAAAAAAATTATTTGTACCTCGGCATGACCGAGCAACATTCTCCGTACCTTGGCAGCACCAAGTAAAAAAATTTCTTCATACCTTGGTACGGCCGAGCAACATTCTTTATACCTTGGCAGGGCCAAGTAAATAAATTTCTTTATACCTTGACATGGCAAAGAAACATTCTCCGTACCTCGGCAAGGCCGAGCAACATTCTTTGAACCTTGGCAGGGACAAGCAAAAATATTTTCTCCGTACCTCGGCACGGCCGAGCAATATTCTCCATACCTTGGCAAAGCCGAGCAACATTCTTTGAACCTTGGTAGGGCCAAATAAAAAATTTCTTTGTACCTCGGCATGACGAAGCAACTTTCTTCATACCTCAGTAGGGCCAAGCAACTTTCTCCATACCTTGGCAGGGCCGAGCGAAAATTCTTCGAGCAATAATCTTTGCACCCTGGCAGAGCAAGGTAAGATTCTTTTCAAACTTCTACAGGGCCGAGCAATTCTCGATACGGCCAAAAAGTTCCTTCAATTGAATTAAGCCATCTGGAACTCTACTCCCTATGCCCGAACCTACGCTTCGGACTAAGGAGTAGGGGCATATGATGCGAGGTAAAATTATCATTGCGCTAACATCCGTTTATATGGTGAAAAGGCTAAAGCCACTTTCAGTTCCTAACTCATTAACTATCATGTTTTAGAAAAGAAACTACCATGTGATATGGCTGTTGAAGCCGTGTGTGAGTTAACGGTGGAAGTTGAGACGGCCCCAGCCTCTAAGGCGGCCTCATCTTAGGAACTGACCCCAACCACCAAGGCGGCCTCGTCTCTAGTCGGCTTCAACACCGACTCGGCCCCAAGGTGGCATCATCTCTGAAAGTGGCTCCATTCTCCAAGGTGGCCTTGTCTCGGACTCGGCCCCAGTCGGCCTCAGCACTGACTCAGCCCCAGAGTTGCCCCTAGCACCGACTTCGAAGTCGGCTCAGTCGGCTTCAGCACCGACTCCAGAGTCGATCTTCTCTCCGACTCCAGAGTTAGTGCCGACGCCATCGTCGGTGTCGATGCCAACACCAGAGTCGGTCTCCAAACCTTGGCAAGCTAGTCGAGCTATCTTAGTACCTCGCTAGGATCGACCCTCATTCCTTCAACATAAGTATCATTGCTGCTTCAAACCACGCTAGATATCTCGAAGAATGAACCACCCTGATTGCAAGAATCACAGAATGAGCTTTCCAAAATAGAAATTAAAGCCAAATACAGTACTCCATCCATGATCAACGGGATTTCAAATTTTTTATAAAGTGTTCGTCAGCTTCATCAACTGTTGATCCCTGTAATCGTTGGGATTTCAGCTTTATCGGATGCCAACTCCCTAAAATATGTCCAAAAAATTAGGTAATGGCTCACCTCCTTGGCAGCGTACAAATACCAAGTCTCAGAACCCCCTAAGTACACTCTCGAAGGCAATCTAAACCCAAAAAATAACTCTAGCTGTTGCTGCTGAAATCCATCGTCCGAATCGGGCGCGAAGGGGCTTCGAGACGGGCTTCCTCCTGGGCGGACCTGCAAGACAGTCCTCACGCGAGAAGGCGTTGGGGGTGGCCCTCTGCAGAAGACCCTCCGACGCTCAAGTCAGTGAAGATCAACAGTCGACAGAAATGAGGAGAAGGCTCTCGCCGGAGAGTTTCCTCCAAGGGCTCCAAGCGAGCGGCAATGGCGGAAGCAGAGGCAGAGAGAGGGAGAGAGAGAGTGAGCCAGTGCGTAGGGGGAGACCGCGTACCTTAGGGGTCTGGAGTTGTGGTATTTATAGAGGATCACCTGGTTGTTAGGGGCATCGTGGGTCCGAAGGCTGTTGAGATTCGAATCCAGTCTGTTATAAGACCGGTAGGATTCATATCCAGTTAGTTAGAGGATCGACGGCTGAGAGAGCTTGTTAATGTCTCGGATTTGGTGGGAGCATAGGCCCCAGGGCCCTAGGCCACTTTCAGATATGATTGTTGTTTTGAATCTTAAGGATTTAAGCTTTTCCGCGCCGAAATCTGCAGAGGGGGTTGATATTGCTCGGACTGGGCCGAGCTATAGGGACAGATTGGCGGGTGAGACCAAGAAGCGAGATAGCTCGGCTAGGGCCGAGAAACAAGATAGGTCGGCTGGAGGAGCGGAAGGCGACAGCCGATAGCTCGGCTGGGGCCGAGAAACAAGATAGGTCGGCTGGAGGAGCCGGAGGATGACAGTCGATAGCTCGGCTGGGGCCGAGAAACAAGATAGGTCGGCTGGAGGAGCCAGAAGATGATAGTCGGTAGCTCGGCTAGGGCCAAGGAACAAGATAGGTCGGCTGGAGGAGCCGGAGGGGGATAGATGATAGCTCGGCTGGGGCCGAGAAACAAGATAGGTCGGTTGGAGGAGCCGAAGATGACAGTCGATAGCTCGGCTAGGGCCGAGAAACAAGATAGGTCGGTTGGAGGAGCCGGAGGGGGATAGACGATAGCTCGGCTGGGGCCGAAAAACAAGATAGGTCGGCTAGAGGAGCTAGAAGATGACAGTCGATAGCTCGGCTGGGGCCGAGAAACAAGATAGGTCGGCTGGAGGTCGGAAGGCGATAGACGATAGCTCGGCTGGGGCCAAAAAACAAGATAGGTCGGCTGGAGGAGCCGGAAGACGAGGTCCGCACCTCGAGAATCCCTGGCTCGGTGAGGGGCTAGGGCGTTCCGATCTACCAAGGCTGACTTGTCCCAAGTGAATGTCGCACAACGAGCAGAAATCAGGGCTAACCTTAGCCGCGTACACGATTATTGACGCGTAACAATTTTACCCCTCAACACATGCCCCCCACTCCCTAGTTCAAAGCGTAGGTTCGAGCATAGGGAGTACAAGTCCAGGTGGCATGATTTGAACGGGGGGGATCCGGATTGGACAATCCGTGCAATGATGCCCTATTTAATGCCGCGCGGCCGCCGTGCCTTCGTGGGTAAGGCTCCTTTGGGGATGGTTAGGGGACCGCCACGTAGCGGATCCCGTTTTTACGGTGTTTATCGAGGCGGTTCCAGATGCCTCGGGCGAGACGCCTTATCTTCCCTTGAGGCGGTTTCCTTCGAGGGGAAGCAAAGCTGAAATAGCGTCGTTTCTGTTTACAGCGCTCCTTCATTCCCCTTCTGGAGAATTTTGTTCTCTATTTCAACTGTAGTTTCGTTTGGTGTCTCTCTCGGCCAGCAGAATGATGAGCCCCGACGATGCAGTTTCAGAGATTACCGCCGAGGATTTGGGGAAAATTTGCCAGAAGTATGGCATTCCCCCGGATGTTGTTCTGCGATTGCCGAAACCTGAGCACAGGGTTTCAAGATTTGGAGCACATCTTTCTTTACGAATATAGTTTGAAGGCGGGCCTTCGGCTTCCTCTCCATCCCTTGGTAAAGGAGATCATGACGTCTTACAACATCTGCCCGACGATGGTGGCTCCTAACAGCTGGCAGAGCATCATCGGATTTATTTCGATGTGCAACCAGATCCAGGTTATAGCTACTCTTCCCCTTTTTCGTGCCTGTTACCACCTGATACCCTGGATGAAATCGGAGTGGCCTTATATCGGACCTCGGAGGTCCTTCAAGACGATTGCGGACAAACCGTCCTCCATAAAGGGATGGAAGAACCGATTCATCATCGCTGAAGGGAACATTGGTTCCGACTTTCCCCGGGGATGGGGAAACTTTGTTCGGGATGTGGAAATACATCCGATTCTATCTGAGCAGGAGGAACAGGATTTGGAAGTCCTCGGCAATGGCAAAGGCATTCTCGGCCAATGACTTACTGTCAAAGGAGGCTCTTTTCGCCGCCGGGCTTAGCCCTCTCGATCCGCATGGTAGGTCCTCCTTCTCTTTTCTACTGGTTTTATTTAAGCGAGCGTATCTCGGTCTCATTGTTTGCTCCTTGCTTCTGCAGCCAAGAGGTCTGAATTATCAGGCCGCATAAAGAGAAAGACGGGCAAGCGCCCAGTGGAGAGTAGTGGCAGGGAGAAATGTAAACCCGAGAAGAAGGTTCATCTTTCCGAGACATACTCGCCGGATGCTGAAGCAGTCCCGGCGGAAGCATCGAAAGCAAGGGAGGATTTAGAGAGGACTGCCGAGATCCTCTGTCCCCCAGTGGTGGAGATATCAGACAGTTCGAACGAGACTCCATTGGCTTGCCAGGATGCCCCTCCTTTGATGGACGAGCCAATGGCTGATTCGGCGGAGGTCGTCGTTTCTGAGGGCCCCTCCCCGAGCGAGGAGATATCTCTGGCCTTGGCAGGAGGACAGGAGGAAACAGCTGCAATCGGCGAGGCTCAAGGTGAGCTTCCTATTGGAGGGCCCCCCACTACAAGAAAAAAAATATTGCGATGCCCAAATGCGTCGCTAATGCATCGCTAAACATGCTATTGCGATGCATTAGCGACGCAATGACTGCGTCGCTGAGAATATTATCGCAACCATAATTTATTGCAATATTGCGACGCACCAAAATGCATCGCTAAATTTAAAACTAAATTTTAATATTTTAAATATTAATATTAAATATTGCGACGCATTCAATTGTCGCAATATTGCGACGCATTTAGCTGCATCGCAATATTTAATAATAATATTTTAAATATAATAGTGACACAATATTAGTCGCTAATGCATCGCTAATAAATTTTTTAAAAAATATTGCGACGCCAGGTCACTGCGTCGCAATATTTATTAATAATATTTTAGATATATTAGCGATGCAATTTTAGTCACTAATGCGTCGCTAATTAAATTTTAAAAAAAATATTGCGATGCCAGATCGTTGCGTCGCAATATTTAATAGTAATATTATGAAAATATTAGCGATGCAATTTGAGTCGCTAATGCGTCGCTAATTAATTTTTTTTAAATATTGTGACGCCAGCTCATTGCATCGTAATATTTAATAATAATATTTTAAAAATATTAGCGATGCAATTGCAGTTGCTAATGCATCGCTAAATAAATATTTTTTTAAAAAAATAAAATTTAAAAATTAAAACGGTTAATACAATTTCATTACATTTAAATATTGATCGAAACATTCTTCACTCATATTGATCCAAACAATAATCATTCAATTTACAAAAATAAATAATATATTAAAATTTTGAAGTTTTCATGTACAACATATAAAAAGAAAAAAAATACATCAAGAATCTGAGCGATCACGTGGAGGCTGTGGAGGCTGAAGACTCTGCGACAAGCGGCTAACCATATCCCGCAAATGATGCATCTCATCTCGTATGTCTGCAATCTTCTGATCCCGGCCTTGCATATGATCCTCTAAATCCTGCTCGACCTCCTGCCGAACCTCCTCTGCAATAGATCTCCGAAGGTCGTCTAAACGCTCGGGAGGAATATCACCAGAAACTCGCGAGCTGGAGGCCTGATGGGAAAAATATGTAGAAGCTCTAGTGCCCAGACCATAGACCCTGCGGTCTCGCGGCTGGGCACCAACAGCCTCCAAAAACACACGCCGACTCTCCTCTGCTGAGAGTTCGACGGGCGTCTCCCCATCAGTAGAGTCGACCTGCGATGCCTGGGAGCGAAGCTCCTCAACTCGTGTCTTTAAATTATGAAATCAACAATAAATGAGTTAATAAATTTCTCGAAATAAAATTTTAGAAATTAAACAGATACTACATAAATCTAATTTCTTACCGCAACCTCCCGTGATCGCGTGTCGACCCAGGAACCGTCCCTCCTGGTGTGTGTCGCCCTGAAAACCAGTAAGCAAACTCCATTTTTAATTTCTGCCCAATTGTAACTTGACTAATGTCGGGATTCATCTGTCGTTGTCTATCACAAAACATCCTTATGGGATCAAAAGGATGAAAACTGATGTAAGCAATTAAATATTGTGGTATATTATAATTTAAATTAAAATTTTTAATTAAGCATTGAAGTATACACTTACTCAATATCTGGATCGACTTCTCTACAGTTCATTATGATGTAATAATGTGCTGCATTATACTCCATATCGCTAAGATTTCTTGACTTCTGCCCACCAAATGAATGACTGATACCTTTAAAAATTGATATTCTACCGTCATTAGGTTCTCCTTCGTCCACACATACGTTATCGTTACGATCAAGATTTTGGCTCCTCGTGTGGATGTGACCCTCAAAGTAATGTGAGGCAAAAGCTGAAACTTCTTCGACCCTCAAAGTAATGAGGGTCCTCTCTTCCATCCGCACATCCTTTTCTCTCTCTAGGAGATTAGGAGGCATGAAATTTTATGGGATGTCACCTTCTCTCTCCTAGTCATTCCCTTTCTCTCTCTAGGTGCGAGCCCTTTTTTCTTTCTCCAGGCATTCCATTTTGTGATGCCATTTTTTTTCTCTTTTGCGTGAGATCAGATGGCTGCATTTTTAATTATTTGGGCGCTAATTTTTGGTTTAGATCCAAAAAAATTTTATAATAATTGATCCAAGCATCAACTGGATTTCTCAAGAGAAAGAAAACCAAGCTAATTTGGCTCAAAATGCATTCATTGCAGTGTTACTTGAAGTTCCCATGCTTTCTTTCAAATGGCTTAAGGTATGATAATATTGGTAATTGTGCAATTAATTTTGTCCCTCTCCTTCTAATAAGTGAATATTCTTATGATTCATAAAATTAGGTCTAAGATTTTTTATTTTTTTAATGAAACCATCCAAAATGCATGCTTAAATATCTTATGAAGAACGAACACAAAATAGACGCATGGTCTCGCAAACAGTCCGGCGAAAACACGATATATATATATTCGTAATCCAGAAAGCAGTTGCGCGGAGTAAAGTAATAGAATAAAGATCAAAGATCAGTGATCACGTGAGAACCAGGTTTTGCAGCAAATTAATTAATGCGAGACACAGAAACCATATTGCAAAGAAGTCGCTTCAACAGATGGCCGAAAATTGAAGGACGATAGCAGTGACACCTGCCGAATAGCCAGGCTAAAAGAACACGAGGAAAGATGGATTTACAAAACCATTCAGCCGGAGAACCACAGCTAGCAGATACTATGGTGCCTTAATAGGAGTAAAAGATATGTGATCCAAAGGCTCAAGTATCAGTTTTATGCAATAACTTCAGACCACAACATAAGCACCCATCGGGCACAAAATATTCAAGAACTCTTAACATGCGAATCATAGCAAAGAACTAAAGAATATTTAGCTGAAGTTTAAGTAGAGCTACAGTTCCATGCGTCCCTAACAAACAAAGCCAGGCCAACTGAACTCCTAACATTTTCAACCAAGAACCACCGCCAAGTCATCAGACCAACTGAACTCCTAACATCTTCTCCTTTCAGCACCATCGATCTTCATCAAGCATTCTGTCTTCTGCCATCGCTGACCGCCTCTCCAGACATTTCAACCTCTCTCTCCCTCTCACTCCTCCGGTGATGGCTCCCTCCCGCCACCTGCAGATCCGCCGCACTCGCCACATTGCCGCCGGCCCGAACACCACCATCTGACGACGATGACGAGTTAGGAACATGCGGCTGTATTGGTGGCTGTACTGGCTCGTCAACATTATCGCTGCCATTCGACAACATCGCGGGATCATCGTTATCTGCGATTCTTGAATGGAGTCTATGTAGTCTCATGAGGAACAGAAACACCCAGAGCATTGCACGTACGAACCACACCAGGAATGGCATGATGACGATGATAATGAGACACGGGACAGAGACGACGACTTTGCTGGAGTTCCGGCTCCATACGCCGGCAGCTGACAAGCAGCCCAGCCAGATCCCGATCAGCGCCTCCGTCACCGCCGTAAAGACTCTGGTGGCTATCACCTCGGCGCGATAGTGACCGACGGCTTCTTCGGCGTCGTCGGGCTGGGGTTCCTGCATTTTTGGATGTCGCGCAGCTGAGACGGTGATGGCCTTCGCTTCTTTCCTCTCGTTCGACTTTTTGCTGCATGAAAAAGAATTAAATGAAGAAGAAGAAGATCGAGATGTGGAGAATAGAGAGGCCAAGAGGTTGTGTTGGGAATTTAAAGATTTCAAGAAACTACAATTCGATCTTGGATGGGACCTCTACGGTTCTCCTTCCCGTTCTTGATGATGGTCTTCTTCTATCTAGCGAGGGGCGCGAAGGAAGTCAGTTCTGGGCGAGAAAAGAATGGAGGGAAAAAAAGTAATTACTCAACAAGTTCTTGGAGAAGAGGAAGGAGTGGAGAAGAAGACCTTCTCTCTTTGCTCCTGGGAATGGAGGGAAGGCGAGCGATCGACGGATGAGGGGAGGTAGCGTCCTAGCCATCGTCGTAGTGACCTTTCTTAAATCGTGGTTTGAGAAGGTCAAAAGACTTATGCCCTTCAGGAACTTGCGTGCGTTCGAGCCATCCGTCTTGGACGCTAGGGTGATCAGCTGTTGGACCAAACTCTATCCACACGATGTGGCATGAGCGGACTGGTCCGAATTCAAAGGTTGGACACTTGAAGAACCAATCCACGGATGGCACGTAGCAGCGCCGAAGCACCTTTCTTGGTCGCGCTAGTTAATAGACCGGGTTAGCTAATTTTATATAGCCAATCCTCGGATGCCCATGCACCTCATGCTTTAATTTAAATTTTTAAAAATAAAATAATATAAAAATCGGATGCCCATGCACATCATGCTTTAATTTAAATTTTTAAAAATAAAAATAATATAAAAAATTTAAAATTTCTAAAAATAAATTTTATAAATTAAAAATAAAACATTACGACGCAACCATATGCGTCGCAATTATTTTCAGAAAAAATAATTTTTATCAAATATAATTATCAAATAAAAATATTGCAACGTAAATCAGTGCATCGTAAATTTTTAAAAAATTAAATTCCGTTAAATAGTGACACATTAGCGACGCAATAAACCAAAAAATTAAAAAAAAATTATAATTTTGCGACACATTTATTGCAATAGTTTATATTTATTCCTACATCTACGATCCAATAGTTTATATTTATTCCTACAATATTTCTATTTATCATCTAAATTATATGTTTATCTATTCAAATTAATGACTAATAATGACTATTAGGTTATGCCTAGATTAGATTGGCAGCTGGTAGCCTTATAATGACTATTATAAGGAGTTGTGCCTTTCATTTTCATGACTGTTTCTCACATGTAGCTTTAGAGAATTGGCATGATACATCATGTTGGTTCAATAAGCTGCCAAGCCTATTTTATTTCTTTATAGCTGTTTATGCAATAATATTTGTGCTTTGTAGTTATTTACAATTGTTATGTCTTGATTATTTACATTCTGCTTCAAATTGAATGATGCATTAAATTATGTAATGCTAGAATGAAAGTCTTGTTGTAGTTTTATTTAATTTTCAGTAACAAATTAGTAGTTTCAATGATTTATATTTTAGTCTTCACAAACATTTATATTGGACATAATAATCTTAAGAAGTCAGTGACTATATATATAGAACACTATTCCTATATATGTATAATTGATAAGAATTTATGAATAACAAGCATAAGTTCAATTGTCTTCGGATTTCCATATTATTAATCACAGCACTATAACCTTTAGACCCGTTTGAGAATTTGTAAGACTTAGTCTTGCAAATTCTCAAATTGTCTTGGTGGACAGTTTGAGAATATTTTTTGCGATATGTTAGTCTGCTATTAATCATCGTTGGTTGAGATTGTGGTTTGTATTTTCTCATGCGTTCTCCTAGTGTGGCATATATGCCACACATTTAGGAGAATATATGGGGAAATGCTGCTGAAATTTTAACGTAAACCATCGATGATAATTAATAGCAGAATAACATATCACAAAAAATATTCTTGAATGGGATACGGCCTTACCTTTTAGACATGGAGTGAAGGTGGAATTAATTTAGGACACTTGATTGCTTGTGAAGTCCGATGATTGAATGGACCGCATTGCGGCCCGGCCCGAACCCAATCCCTAGCATTAGCCTGGCATGGACCTGTGCCTCGGTCCTTGCTAGCACAGCAATTTTCGTAACCATGGCCCGGCCTTGCAGGGTAGGGACCTTAGTTGTGTAAAAGAAAATTGGTTTAGTTATAAATGATTTAAGTAGTTGTTATTTACCTTAGTTGAGTAAAAGAAATAATTTAGTTATATATGTACTAATGCTAATATAGTTTTATATTGTGGTTTCCTTTAATGGTTTACCAAAAATTGTATAAGTCGGTCAAAAAAGAGCGGGGCTCGCTCGTGGATGTATGCAAGGATAAAAGATGGCTTGCTTAATCCAGATTTTCTGAATGGATTGGAAGAATTTATTGCATTTGCATGTTCAAGAAATAGCGGATGCAAATGTTCAGTTTCCTTCCGATGATAATGAAACTGAATCGCAGTCCGATACGGCATCGGATGTTGAACCAATATTTCACGAAACAAATGAAACCAACTAAACATAGAGGTTTTTTTAAATTCAATTTATTTTTATAAATGTTACATTTTTACATATTCAATCATTAATCGTAATTACATTCATGAATCTTTAGTATTTTTAGTATCATGGGCCGAGATAGATCTACCGACGACGACGGAGTGAGCAGGGACATAGCCCTGCCGCATCAGATCACATGAGCTTTGGAGATGGAGAGTTTCGATCTCCACACATCGCACAGCCTCGATCTCTCCAGCAGTCGGCGGTGATCCTGCATTAGTATTATCATCCAGCCGATCGGCACAGACCTCCGAGAGTTCTTCCATCGTCGGCCGCACCGTACTTCGACTGGATGCTCATGGGCTGTAAGTATATACTAATTAAAAATATATGTTTATATTTTTAAGTCAATTACTTATAAACATGCATTTTTTAATAGATTTATTGAGCAGCATCATGTATCAAGCCACATCAGCTCCATATTTCAAAGGCGTGCAAATCCCAGTGGCTACGATTGGCGACATGTATCTGCAGCCATGAGGGAGTTTTATTTTTCAGAGTTTCAGGTAAACTTATTAAATACAATTTATCACTGATAAAAAATTTCTTAATCTTAATAAATTCTAAAACTAACTATTTATTTTAATGCAGAAAAAGTTTACGTGGGACCCTGCCAGCCATGATGCCATTAGGGCAGCATGGGAAGCTCTTACGGGACGTCGATACTCTGACATGCTTCATCGTTGGAGGTCATCGGGTCACCGTCCTGCGCATGTGCCAGAGGGTATTTGGCACGAGTGACAGCAGGTCTGACAGTCTGATGGCTGGCGCAGGAGGTCCGCATCAGCCAGCACGAACCGTCGATCCGAGAGGGGCGGTCCTGGCATGGTCTCTCCCGCCACACTTCGGGCTCCATTTCGATTCAAGAGCACAGACGTCGTATGGTAAGAAAACATAAATAATTTAATTACTAATTAATATCAATTTGTTTATTGTTATAGTCTGAGCAGGAGGGCGGAGATCTGGTGAGTTTCGTCTATTCAGGGCGATACACACCAGGAGGGACGGTTCCTGGGTCGATACACGATCATGGGAGGTTGCGGTAAGAAATTAGCTTTATGTTGTATCTGTTTAATTTCTAAAATTTTATTTAGAGAAATTTATTGATTCATTTATTGTTGATTTTATAATTCAAAGACACGAGTCGAGGAGCTTCACTCCCAGGCATCGCAGGTCGACTCCACTGATGGGGGACGCCCATCAAACTCTCAGCAGAGGAGAGTCGACGTGTGTTTTTGGAGGCTGTTGGTGCCCAGCCGCAAGACCGCAGGGTCTATGGTCTGGGCACTAGAGTTTCTGCATATTTTCCCCATCAGGCCTCCAGCTCGCAATATTCTGGCGACATTCCTGCCGCGTTTAGACGACATTCGAAGATCTATCATGAAGGAGGTTCGTCAGGAGGTTCGACAGGACATTCGGCAGGAGGTTGAGCATGAGTTCGAGCAGCGTACGGGAGGCCTTCAGTAGGAGCTTGCAGACGTGCGAGAGTAGATGTGTCAGTTGCAGGATATGATTAGCCACATGTCGCAGGGTTTCCAACCTCCATGTGATCGTGCGGATTCTTGATGTATTTTTTCTTTACTTTTTATATTTTGTACCTAAAAACTTCAAAATTTTAATATATTAATTATTTTTGGAAATTGAATGATGAATGTTTGGATCAATATGAGTGATGAATGTTTCGATCAATATTTAAATGTAATAAAATTATATTAACCATTTTAATTTTTAATATTTTATTTAAAAAAATTAATTAGCGACGCATTAGCGATTGAAATTGCATCGCTAATATTTCCAAAATATTATTATTAAATATTGCAACGTAATGACCTAGCGTCGCAATATTTTAAAAAAAATTTAATTAGCGACGCATTAGCGACTCAAATTGTGTCGCTAATATATCTAAAATATTATTATTAAATATTGCGATGCAACTAAATGCGTCGCAATATTGTGATGCAATTGAATGCGTCACAATATTTAATAATAATATTTTAGAAATATTAGCGATACAATTTCAGTCACTAATGCGTCGCTAATTAAATTTTTTAAAAATAAATTAATTAATTAGCGACTCAATTGCGACGAGGTTTTTCATTGCAAATATTTCTAAAAAATTAATTTTAAAATTAGCGACGCATTTAGGATGCATCGCAATATATTGCGACGCATTTTTGCGTCGCAGAGAATCGCTGTTAAACGACGCAATTGCGACAAATTGAGATTGCGACGATCATCGTAGCGACGCTGTCATTGTGTCGCTAATGCATCGCAATAGCATGTTTAGTGACGCATTAGGGCGTCGCTATATTTTAATTCTCTTGTAGTGCAAGACTAAGTCGATATTCAAATTACAGATAGTTATATCTTTTTTTATTATTTCTATCTATGCTAGTTTAGGTCTACCTCTAGCTCTATCGTTACCATGGATTGTTAAAAGATTACTCTTTCTCTTATTTTATCTTCAATTGGGGCTACTCCTATCATTTCTCATTTATATTTATTTCTAATTCTATCTTTTAAAGTTTTACTATATATCCATTTTAACATACGCATTTTTATTACATTTAATTTATTCACATGTTGTTTCAGTATTACCCAATACTATGTTAGCATAGCTGGCATAATAACGATTTTATATAATTTTTCTTTCAATTTTGATACTACTGTAAATCTTGTCTTGAAACTTAGGGCAACTAGAGTTAGGGGTGAGCATGAGTCAGGTTGGATTGGTTCCAAACCAAAACTAAGAACCAACCCAATATCGATTCCAAAATTTTGGATCATAGAACCAAACCAATCCTTTTTTTATAACTAACCGAGAACCAACTCAATCAGATTAGGTTGGTTTTAGGTTACTTTCATGACAGAACCAATTGTTTTTTATGCATTAGCTTCAATTTTTTTTGTCATTTTCAATGGATTAAATGTTCTTTTTTAATTACAGAAGTTGAGTGAGAGGCTAAAATCCATCATAAAAATGTTAAAAAGGCTTACAATATAGATAAATATTATTTAATTTTTTTTGCTTTTCTTTATATGATGCTATTCTAATATCTAATGGCTAAATTTTTTTCTTAATCATGTTAACTAAAAATAATATATATTATATTTTTTGATCAGTCTAACATTAACTAAAAACTTATAAGGTATATCTAAGGTTTAATAAGTTCTCATTCATTGAAAAGAAAAAAAATAGTGTGAGAGCTCATTTTGGCATGTATCTGGCCAAACATAATTGGCCATATACTTCATAGATTTAAGGCAAAAATAATACCTTATTAACTAGCACTTTTAGCAAGGTCCTAGACTATCACAAATAGTATCATAGTGTACCTTTACATCTAGTATTTTATCATTGCATATAACATATTTTATTTAATAATTCATATTTTTAATTTATTTTTATATATTAAAAAATAGAATGAATATTAAAAATTAAGTATTATGAGAATCATTTATGCTTGTTCTTATATCATAAAAATATTTGTTCATATTTTATTTATATTTAAAAATGCATGCCTTACATTGATAATTTTTTTTAAAATGATATTAAAGCATAGCATATTTTACTTTGACATGATATTGATTATAATGCAATAAAAATTATATTGATTTGAGAAGATATGAATAATTATTATGAAATGGGTTTTAAAATGTTGTATAAAAGTTATGAATTTTAAAATTAATTGTATAATTGAGAAGCTAGTTTGGAACTAATGTTAAACTAATTCTCTAGTCTAGCTATCATTGTCTTAGCCATTAGACCATTAACTGTACGTGATTAAGAATGAGCTCCCTTTAGGCTTAGCCCGTGGAACAATCATTGGCACATGTTGTGCACATTACTACATTTTTGCATGTACTTAGGAACATATTTCTTTTGGCTATCATTGATACATGCCATGGATATCGATATATTTTCTTACATGAATAGGAATGGGTTTCTTTTTAAGCCTAGCTAGTGATAATCACTGGCACATACTACTCATTAGCATTTTTCTATTTTCTTTTGCAAGTTACACCAGTTTCCTTTTGGGCTTAGTTAGTTGAGCAATTACTAGCATATGACTGTTGTCGGTATGTTTTGTATTTGAAACTTAGACTCTATTAGCCTAATCATGAGAGTGATCATGGTCATAGTTGTAATAACTAAGAGAAAGTATATTTTAAAAGGTTTTTATAAAAAAAA
>UESW01005011.1:34219-235282 GCA_900491605.1 Calamus simplicifolius | reverse complement strand
TCTTCCATCCGCACATCCTTTTCTCTCTCTAGGAGATTAGGAGGCATGAAATTTTATGGGATGCCACCTTCTCTCTCCTAGTCATTCCCTTTCTCTCTCTAGGTGCGAGCCCTTTTTTCTTTCTCTAGGCATTCCATTTTGTGATGCCATTTTTTTCTCTTTTGCGTGAGATCAGATGGCTGCATTTTCAATTATTTGGGCGCTAATTTTTGGTTTAGATCCAAAAAAATTTTATAATAATTGATCCAAGCATCAACTGGATTTCTCAAGAGAAAGAAAACCAAGCTAATTTGGCTCAAAATGCATTCATTGCAGTGTTACTTGAAGTTCCCATGCTTTCTTTCAAATGGCTTAAGGTATGATAATATTGGTAATTGTGCAGTTAATTTTGTCCCTCTACTTCTAATAAGTGAATATTCTTATGATTCATAAAATTAGGTCTAAGATTTTTTATTTTTTTAATGAAACCATCCAAAATGCATGCTTAAATATCTTATGAAGAACGAACACAAAATAGACGCATGGTCTCGCAAACAGTCCGGCGAAAACACGATATATATATATTCGTAATCCAGAAAGCAGTTGCGCGGAGTAAAGTAATAGAATAAAGATCAAAGATCAGTGATCACGTGAGAACCAGGTTTTGCAGCAAATTAATTAATGCGAGACACAGAAACCATATTGCAAAGAAGTCGCTTCAACAGATGGCCGAAAATTGAAGGACGATAGCAGTGACACCTGCCGAATAGCCAGGCTAAAAGAACACGAGGAAAGATGGATTTACAAAACCATTCAGCCGGAGAACCACAGCTAGCAGATACTATGGTGCCTTAATAGGAGTAAAAGATATGTGATCCAAAGGCTCAAGTATCAGTTTTATGCAATAACTTCAGACCACAACATAAGCACCCATCGGGCACAAAATATTCAAGAACTCTTAACATGCGAATCATAGCAAAGAACTAAAGAATATTTAGCTGAAGTTTAAGTAGAGCTACAGTTCCATGCGTCCCTAACAAACAAAGCCAGGCCAACTGAACTCCTAACATTTTCAACCAAGAACCACCGCCAAGTCATCAGACCAACTGAACTCCTAACATCTTCTCCTTTCAGCACCATCGATCTTCATCAAGCATTCTGTCTTCTGCCATCGCTGACCGCCTCTCCAGACATTTCAACCTCTCTCTCCCTCTCACTCCTCCGGTGATGGCTCCCTCCCGCCACCTGCAGATCCGCCGCACTCGCCACATTGCCGCCGGCCCGAACACCACCATCTGACGACGATGACGAGTTAGGAACATGCGGCTGTATTGGTGGCTGTACTGGCTCGTCAACATTATCGCTGCCATTCGACAACATCGCGGGATCATCGTTATCTGCGATTCTTGCAAGGAGTCTATGTAGTCTCATGAGGAACAGAAACACCCAGAGCATTGCACGTACGAACCACACCAGGAATGGCATGATGACGATGATAATGAGACACGGGACAGAGACGACGACTTTGCTGGAGTTCCGGCTCCATACGCCGGCAGCTGACAAGCAGCCCAGGCAGATCCCGATCAGCGCCACCGTCACCGCCGTAAAGACTCTGGTGGCTATCACCTCGGCGCGATAGTGACCGACGGCTTCTTCGGCGTCGTCGGGCTGGGGTTCCTGCATTTTTGGATGTCGCGCAGCTGAGACGGTGATGGCCTTCGCTTCTTTCGTTCGACTTTTTGCTGCATGAAAAAGAATTAAATGAAGAAGAAGAAGATCGAGATGTGGAGAATAGAGAGGCCAAGAGGTTGTGTTGGGAATTTAAAGATTTCAAGAAACTACAATTCGATCTTGGATGGGACCTCTACGGTTCTCCTTCCCGTTCTTGATGATGGTCTTCTTCTATATAGCGAGGGGCGCGAAGGGAGTCAGTTCTGGGCGAGAAAAGAATGGAGGGAAAGAAAGTAATTACTCAACAAGTTCTTGGAGAAGAGGAAGGAGTGGAGAAGAAGACCTTATCTCTTTGCTCCTGGGAATGGAGGGAAGGCGAGAGACGGAGAGGGGAGGTAGCGTCCTAGCCGTCGTCGTAGTGACCTTTCTTAAATCGTGGTTTGAGAAGGTCAAAAGACTTATGCCCTTCAGGAACTTGCGTGCGTTCGAGCCATCCGTCTTGGACGCTAGGGTGATCAGCTGTTGGACCAAACTCTATCCACACGATGTGGCATGAGCGGACTGGTCCGAATTCAAAGGTTGGACACTTGAAGAACCAATCCACGGATGGCACGTAGCAGCGCCGAAGCACCTTTCTTGGTCGCGGCTAGTTATATAGACCGGGTTAGCTAATTTTATATAGCCAATCCTCGGATGCCCATGCACCTCATGCTTTAATTTAAATTTTTAAAAATAAAATAATATAAAAAAAAATTAAAAAAAATAAATAAATTAAAAATAAAATATTACGACGCAACCATATGCGTCGCAATTATTTTCAGAAAAAATAATTTTTATCAAATATAATTATCAAATAAAAATATTGCGACGTAAATCAGTGCATCGTAAATTTTTAAAAAATTAAATTCGTTAAATAGTGACACATTAGCGACGCAATAAACCAAAAAATTAAAAAAAAATTATAATTTTGCGACGCATTTATTGCAATAGTTTATATTTATTCCTACATCTACGATCCAATAGTTTATATTTATTCCTACAATATTTCTATTTATCATCTAAATTATATGTTTATCTATTCAAATTAATGACTAATAATGACTATTAGGTTATGCCTAGATTAGATTGGCAGCTGGTAGCCTTATAATGACTATTATAAGGAGTTGTGCCTTTCATTTTCATGACTGTTTCTCACATGTAGCTTTAGAGAATTGGCATGATACATCATGTTGGTTCAATAAGCTGCCAAGCCTATTTTATTTCTTTATAGCTGTTTATGCAATAATATTTGTGCATTTGTAGTTATTTACAATTGTTATGTCTTGATTATTTACATTCTGCTTCAAATTGAATGATGCATTAAATTATGTAATGCTAGAATGAAAGTCTTGTTGTAGTTTTATTTAATTTTCAGTAACAAATTAGTAGTTTCAATGATTTATATTTTAGTCTTCACAAACATTTATATTGGACATAATAATCTTAAGAAGTCAGTGACTATATATATAGAACACTATTCCTATATATGTATAATTGACAAGAATTTATGAATAACAAGCATAAGTTCAATTGTCTTCGGATTTCCATATTATTAATCACAGCACTATAACCTTTAGACCCGTTTGAGAATTTGTAAGACTTAGTCTTGCAAATTCTCAAATTGTCTTGGTGGACAGTTTGAGAATATTTTTTGCGATATGTTAGTCTGCTATTAATCATCGTTGGTTGAGATTGTGGTTTGTATTTTCTCATGCGTTCTCCTAGTGTGGCATATATGCCACACATTTAGGAGAATATATGGGGAAATGCTGCTGAAATTTTAACGTAAACCATCGATGATAATTAATAGCAGAATAACATATCACAAAAATATTCTTGAATGGGATACGGCCTTACCTTTTAGACATGGAGTGAAGGTGGAATTAATTTAGGACACTTGATTGCTTGTGAAGTCCGATGATTGAATGGACCGCATTGCGGCCCGGCCCGAACCCAATCCCTAGCATTAGCCTGGCATGGACCTGTGCCTCGGTCCTTGCTAGCACAGCAATTTTCGTAACCATGGCCCGCCTTGCAGGGTAGGGACCTTAGTTGTGTAAAAGAAAATTGGTTTAGTTATAAATGATTTAAGTAGTTGTTATTTACCTTAGTTGAGTAAAAGAAATAATTTAGTTATATGTACTAATGCTAATATAGTTTTATATTGTGGTTTCCTTTAATGGTTTACCAAAAATTGTATAAGTCGGTCAAAAAAGAGCGGGGCTCGCTCGTGGATGTATGCAAGGATAAAAGATGGCTTGCTTAATCCAGATTTTCTGAATGGATTGGAAGAATTTATTGCATTTGCATGTTCAAGAAATAGCGGATGCAAATGTTCAGTTTCCTTCCGATGATAATGAAACTGAATCGCAGTCCGATACGGCATCGGATGTTGAACCAATATTTCACGAAACAAATGAAACCAACTAAACATAGAGGTTTTTTTAAATTCAATTTATTTTTATAAATGTTACATTTTTACATATTCAATCATTAATCGTAATTACATTCATGAATCTTTAGTATTTTTAGTATCATGGGCCGAGATAGATCTACCGACGACGGACGGAGTGAGCAGGGACATAGCCCTGCCGCATCAGATCACATGAGCTTTGGAGATGGAGAGTTTCGATCTCCACACATCGCACAGCCTCGATCTCTCCAGCAGTCGGCGGTGATCCTGCATTAGTATTATCATCCAGCCGATCGGCACAGACCTCCGAGAGTTCTTCCATCGTCGGCCGCACCGTACTTCGACTGGATGCTCATGGGCTGTAAGTATATACTAATTAAAAATATATGTTTATATTTTTAAGTCAATTACTTATAAACATGCATTTTTTAATAGATTTATTGAGCAGCATCATGTATCAAGCCACATCAGCTCCATATTTCAAAGGCGTGCAAATCCCAGTGGCTACGATTGGCGACATGTATCTGCAGCCATGAGGGAGTTTTATTTTTCAGAGTTTCAGGTAAACTTATTAAATACAATTTATCACTGATAAAAAATTTCTTAATCTTAATAAATTCTGAAACTAACTATTTATTTTAATGCAGAAAAAGTTTACGTGGGACCCTGCCAGCCATGATGCCATTAGGGCAGCATGGGAAGCTCTTACGGGACGTCGATACTCCGACATGCTTCATCGTTGGAGGTCATCGGGTCACCGTCCTGCGCATGTGCCAGAGGGTATTTGGCACGAGTGACAGCAGGTCTGACAGTCTGATGGCTGGCGCAGGAGGTCCGCATCAGCCAGCACGAACCGTCGATCCGAGAGGGGCGGTCCTGGCATGGGTCTCTCCCGCCACACTTCGGGCTCCATTTCGATTCAAGAGCACAGACGTCGTATGGTAAGAAAACATAAATAATTTAATTACTAATTAATATCAATTTGTTTATTGTTATAGTCTGAGCAGGAGGGCGGAGATCCTGGTGAGTTTCGTCTATTCAGGGCGATACACACCAGGAGGGACGGTTCCTGGGTCGATACACGATCATGGAGGTTGCGGTAAGAAATTAGCTTTATGTTGTATCTGTTTAATTTCTAAAATTTTATTTAGAGAAATTTATTGATTCATTTATTGTTGATTTTATAATTCAAAGACACGAGTCGAGGAGCTTCACTCCCAGGCATCGCAGGTCGACTCCACTGATGGGGGACGCCCATCAAACTCTCAGCAGAGGAGAGTCGACGTGTGTTTTTGGAGGCTGTTGGTGCCCAGCCGCAAGACCGCAGGGTCTATGGTCTGGGCACTAGAGCTTCTGCATATTTTCCCCATCAGGCCTCCAGCTCACAATATTCTGGCGACATTCCTGCCGAGCGTTTAGACGACATTCGGAGATCTATCATGAAGGAGGTTCGTCAGGAGGTTCGACAGGACATTCGGCAGGAGGTTTGAGCATGAGTTCGAGCAGCGTACGGGAGGCCTTCAGTAGGAGCTTGCAGACGTGCGAGAGTAGATGTGTCAGTTGCAGGATATGATTAGCCACATGTCGCAGGGTTTCCAACCTCCATGTGATCGTGCGGATTCTTGATGTATTTTTTCTTTACTTTTTATATTTTGTACCTAAAACTTCAAAATTTTAATATATTAATTATTTTTGGAAATTGAATGATGAATGTTTGGATCAATATGAGTGATGAATGTTTCGATCAATATTTAAATGTAATGAAATTATATTAACCATTTTAATTTTTAATATTTTATTTAAAAAAAATTAATTAGCGACGCATTAGCGATTGAAATTGCATCGCTAATATTTCCAAAATATTATTATTAAATATTGCACGTAATGACCTAGCGTCGCAATATTTTAAAAAAAATTAATTAGCGATTAGCGACTCAAATTGTGTCGCTAATATATCTAAAATATTATTATTAAATATTGCGATGCAACTAAATGCGTCGCAATATTGTGATGCAATTGAATGCGTCACAATATTTAATAATAATATTTTAGAAATATTAGCGATACAATTTCAGTCACTAATGCGTCGCTAATTAAATTTTTTTTAAAAATAAATTAATTAATTAGCGACTCAATTGCGATGAGGTTTTTCGTTGCAAATATTTCTAAAAAATTAATTTTAAAATTAGCGACGCATTTAGGATGCATCGCAATATATTGCGACGCATTTTTGCATCGCAGAGAATCGCTGTTAAACGACGCAATTGCGACAAATTGAGATTGCGACGATCATCGTAGCGACGCTGTCATTGTGTCGCTAATGCATCGCAATAGCATGTTTAGTGACGCATTAGGGCGTCGCTATATTTTAATTCTCTTGTAGTGCAAGACTAAGTCGATATTCAAATTACAGATAGTTATATCTTTTTTTATTATTTCTATCTATGCTAGTTTAGGTCTACCTCTAGCTCTATCGTTACCATGGATTGTTAAAAGATTACTCTTTCTCTTATTTTATCTTCAATTGGGGCTACTCCTATCATTTCTCATTATATTTATTTCTAATTCTATCTTTTAAAGTTTTACTATATATCCATTTTAACATACACATTTTTATTACATTTAATTTATTCACATGTTGTTTCAGTATTACCCAATACTATGTTAGCATAGCTGGCATAATAACGATTTTATATAATTTTTCTTTCAATTTTGATACTACTGTAAATCTTGTCTTGAAACTTAGGGCAACTAGAGTTAGGGGTGAGCATGAGTCAGGTTGGATTGGTTCCAAACCAAAACTAAGAACCAACCCAATATCGATTCCAAAATTTTGGATCATAGAACCAAACCAATCCTTTTTTTATAACTAACCGAGAACCAACTCAATCAGATTAGGTTGGTTTTAGGTTACTTTCATGACAGAACCAATTGTTTTTTATGCATTAGCTTCAAATTTTTTTGTCATTTTCAATGGATTAAATGTTCTTTTTTTAATTACAGAAGTTGAGTGAGAGGCTAAAATCCATCATAAAAATGTTAAAAAGGCTTACAATATAGATAAATATTATTTAATTTTTTTTGCTTTTCTTTATATGATGCTATTCTAATATCTAATGGCTAAATTTTTTTCTTAATCATGTTAACTAAAAATAATATATATTATATTTTTTGATCAGTCTAACATTAACTAAAAACTTATAAGGTATATCTAAGGTTTAATAAGTTCTCATTCATTGAAAAGAAAAAAAATAGTGTGAGAGCTCATTTTGGCATGTATCTGGCCAAACATAATTGGCCATATACTTCATAGATTTAAGGCAAAAATAATACCTTATTAACTAGCACTTTTAGCAAGGTCCTAGACTATCACAAATAGTATCATAGTGTACCTTTACATCTAGTATTTTATCATTGCATATAACATATTTTATTTAATAATTCATATTTTTTAATTTATTTTTATATATTAAAAAATAGAATGAATATTAAAAATTAAGTATTATGAGAATCATTTATGCTTGTTCTTATATCATAAAAATATTTGTTCATATTTTATTTATATTTAAAAATGCATGCCTTACATTGATAATTTTTTTTAAAATGATAGATTAAGCATAGCATATTTTACTTTGACATGATATTGATTATAATGCAATAAAAATTATATTGATTTGAGAAGATATGAATAATTATTATGAAATGGGTTTTAAAATGTTGTATAAAAGTTATGAATTTTAAAATTAATTGTATAATTGAGAAGCTAGTTTGGAACTAATGTTAAACTAATTCTCTAGTCTAGCTATCATTGTCTTAGCCATTAGACCATTAACTGTACGTGATTAAGAATGAGCTCCCTTTAGGCTTAGCCCGTGGAACAATCATTGGCACATGTTGTGCACATTACTACATTTTTGCATGTACTTAGGAACATATTTCTTTTGGCTATCATTGATACATGCCATGGATATCGATATATTTTCTTACATGAATAGGAATGGGTTTCTTTTTAAGCCTAGCTAGTGATAATCACTGGCACATACTACTCATTAGCATTTTTCTATTTTCTTTTGCAAGTTACACCAGTTTCCTTTTGGGCTTAGTTAGTTGAGCAATTACTAGCATATGACTGTTGTCGGTATGTTTTGTATTTGGAAACTAGACTCTATTAGCCTAATCATGAGAGTGATCATGGTCATAGTTGTAATAACTAAGAGAAAGTATATTTTAAAAGGTTTTTATAAAAAAAATATTATCTAAAAATAGATGCATTTCACGTTTTCAAAATTGATATTCGGTTGACAGGCTTGCTTTTGTGAAGTCATATCTTTGACTTGGCAAATTACCCAACTCTATGTTCAACAAATCTATTTCACATAAATTCACATTTTGGGCATAGTTGATATCTTTGATCCAATTAGAGGTATGTATTACCTAATAGCTCATTATACTTTTTTTCTCATTTTGATATACCAAGGAATAATATGATTGGTACTTGGATATGTGTTGGAGCATTAGGAATATTTATGGTTTTATGATTGGTACTTGGATATGAGAGTTGAACTCAAGTGAGCACGTGAATGCTCTAAGCAACCCAGAATCTTAATTTTTTAAATTATATTTATACACATATTGCATATATTATAGAATTATAATATAAAAGAGTGTAGGTAGGCTAGGTTCAGGGCCAGCCCTTCAAGATTTTGATTGGGCTTAGCCCAAGCCAGCCATAGTTGACCCAACTGTAGGCCCAGCCCGACTTAGCTCCACCTAATATCTCAGGTTGCTCTTTTTACCCTGGAAAAGACTTTGTACACCGTCCCCGATGCAGCAAGTCCTACGTGGGCTGCACCGCTCCTTCTTATTGGTCCATATGGATCCCATGTGGTCTGACGCGATGGGACAGAATAGCAGGGGGATAATGTTACTTTTGATCGTACATCCATTAAATGTCGTTCAGCCTTTCACCATTGGTGTGCAGATGAAAATGCCCTTTCCCTCCAGCCTACTTCAACGTGCCATCTTATTTGGATTTTGCTGATAAAAAACTCTTTCTAATTGTAAAACATATGGATGAAGCGAGAGTCTCTTTCTTTCAGGATCTGATAAGAACCTGCATAAGGGTGTCCAGCATCACCCTTAGTGTACACGGTGCCACACCCTAGTTGGTCATAAGGATTCCTTTGGTGCAGCTTTTGATGATTCATCAGCCTAGTTCAAACCCTACGACACCCTAGTTCAAACCTCACGAACACCCTAGTTCAAAACGTTAAGACAAAGCATTAGTTCAAAACCTACGACACCCTAGTTGAACTAATGCTTTTTGAGCAGCAAAGCTGTTAAGAAGTTAGAGTTTAAGGAACACAGATGAACCAAAGCTGATGAATCATCAAAAGCTAGCACCAAAGCTTATGAATCCTCCAAAGCTATCGCCGCACCGAAAAGACCATTGATCTTCAGACAAAACCATCCAGTTCCTGAATGCCGATATCATTGGCGAGCCCCTTCCATCAAGGTATGCAAGATCAAGATGGTGATGCTGGTCCTAAACTAACTACCCTTATGCAGGCCTACTTCTACCAAGAAGCTGCCATCTTATCTGGTAGGAGGTGATCCTGCAGTCGCTGAAAGCTTCGATCAGCGGGATCAAGCTCATGGCAAACCACAACCTCAACCTCAGACTCCCGCTCCGCGGCACCATCATCCACAGGAAGAATAGTTTTACAATTAGAAAGAGTTTTTTATCAGCAAAATCCAAATAAAGATGGCAAGTTGAAGTAGACTGGAGGGAAAGGGCATTTTCGTCTGCACAACAATGGTGAAAGGCTGAACGACTTTTAATGCATGTACAATAAAAAAGTAACATTATCTCCCTTCTATTCTGTCTCATCGCGTCAGGCCACATCGGATCCATATGGACCAATAAAAAGGAGCGGTGCAGCCCACGTAGGACTTGCTGCACTGGGGACAGTGTACAAAGTCTTTTCCTTTTACCCTTAGCCTGACTTGAGTTTGGTCTAACACGGCCCATGCCTACCATTATTTGTCTTAGCTCAAATTCTTGGAGCTATTATCCAAACTTATGATATATTGGTTAACATGCTTTGAACTCAAAACCCTGCCACTTGCCTTAAGTAGCTCAAAGTAAAGCCAGGATCCCTAGTAATAGGCTTTCATTAGCATCATTGAACCCTTGTCCAAGGTACAAATCCTCAACATTTGTAACTACCCTAGAGTGAATAAATTCATTCAAATATGTTCGGCACAAACTTTGATATTCCCTCTAAGAGTCTGCAATCATGAGCAGTTTTTGTTAGTAGGTACTATCATCTATGACAATATAATTGTGTTTTTAACTGATTACTTGGAAAACAAGCACTTGGTTTTGGAAGAAGCTCCCATTGCCGGCATCTTTTAGACAATTGAGTCTCAGCATTCTGGCACATCTTTTCTTGCTTGAGGTAATGTTTTTTTTTTCTTAAACAATGTGCATATTTGTACGTTGTTTGGATGCATCAAAGTTAAACCATTCAGTTTTTTCGGTTTCCATAGAAAGAAAATGGATTTGTTTGATTTAATGAACTTTTAAATAGGTTTATATATTATTTGCAATAGGTTGAACATAAATTACTAATTGTTATCAATTTTGTATCCTAATATGGGACCATTATAGAAACAACCAACATGTTCAGCTAAGGAAACGGAAAAAAAACAAAAAAAATGAAGCTGTTTTATGATCTGCAGGATACTTAATGAACTAATGCCCTTTCATGAGTTCCTGCAAACAAATGTCATGCTGTGTGCTAAGCTAGTTTCAATTTTTCAATGGTCTATTAAGCACATTTCAGCTAGAGCAGTCCCTAACCCTTCTCAGGACCTCCATTCAGACGGTTTGCTTACTGCTCCACCAAGAAGGACAGATTATAATGGTGTTCCACCAAGAACGATAGATTGTAGATAGAGCAAAAAAAGAAAAAAACAAAACAAAACAATCAATAATATACAGAAGAGTGAAACACAAGTACCGAAAACTCCTCCATATCTCATAAACAAATCAAGATAGCTAATATGAACAATAATAACAAAAGATCCATCAAATGAAAGTTAGAGATCTCACCTTGGGAGGAATCGTGCTGCGAGAAAGAAGTGCTGAAAGATTAGAACCCTTTTGGAGGAAGACGGCCACAAAAAGATATTGTCAACTGAAATCCTAGCGGGTGAAGAAAGAAGGGGGCGAAGAAGAAAGCATCGAGACGACTAGAACCCTTTTGAAGGAAGACAGCCATGAGAAGAAATCACTGGCTAAAACTCTAGCGAGTGAAGAAAGAAGGGGGCTAATGGGTTCCACACAAGTCTTATTGGCATTGCACGAGGAAAGATGGATTTACAAAACCATTCAGCCGGAGAACCACAGCTAGCAGATACTATGATGCCTTAATAGGAGTAAAAGATATATGATCCAAGACTCTGATGGAAAGAATCCGTGTACGAGCAAATACTAGCAGACCGTAATACGCAGCGGAATAATAAATAAAAATGCGCAAACCACACAATCACAAAAACACAAGATTTACGTGGAAAATCCCTTCAAGATAAAGGAAAAAAAAACCACGGGCAAGCCAGAGAAGAAGATCCACTATAAAATAATAAATATCCAAGTCTCAAAGTCCTTGCCATAACTTGAGAAACAATCACAAGAGAATAATAGGGATATAAGGATTACGTCACCGAAAAATACGGTCTCCTGCGTTACCTCCTTATTTTCTTCCCTTCTCTTCTTCTTCTTCTCTTGTTTTTCTTCTGCAGCACCTTCACGTGATTCCTGAGTGGAAGTCCTCCCACGTAGTCAAGCACAAGCAGCAGCCCTTCCTTCTCTTCCCCTAGCAATCCACGCTCCTAGAAAAAGAGAAATATCCGCTATCTCCTTCACCTCTTTTTCCAGACGGCTGCTCCTTGAAAAAGAGAAAACCAAAAAAGGAAGGCGGCTGCTCCTTTTTTATAAAAGAAAGAGAACAAATCCTGGTAGAAAAGGAGTAGCGCTCCCTTTTGCCCTAATGGGCTGAATAAGTGGGCCATGGGCCCAACAACCTCCCCCTTCAGCCCATAAGGGAGGCTGTCTCATGCTTCTTTAGTGTGAAATCATGCCGACCAGCTGTCAGCATATCTCTTGCCTTTCTTTTGATAAGGTCTTTGTCACATGTCTGCCCATTTTCATCTGTATAAATTTTCTGAAGCTGTAACTGCTTCTCTTCAAACACATTTTGAATCCAGTGGTATCTCACATCTATATGCTTTGACTTGAAATAAAAAGTTGGGTTCTAGCACAAGTGGATGGCGCTCTGGCTGTCACAATGTACCACATAATTTTCTGTTTCAACCCGAATTCATGTAAGAATTCTTTCATCCACAGCATCTCCTTACAGACCTCAGTAGCAGCAATATATTCTGCCTCTGTGGTAGAGAGAGCTACACACCTTTGCAATCTGGATTGCCATGACACAGCTCCTCTGCAAAAGTAAGTATAAACCTGATGTGGACTTCCTTGTATCAATATCTCTCGCCATATCTGCATCTGTGTAACCAATCAGCGTAGCTGGACCACCCCCAAAGCTTAAACAAACTTTGGAGCTTCCTCTGAGATATCTGAAGATCCACTTCACTGCTGCCCAATGCTCTTTCCCTGGATTTGCAAGAAATCTGCTAGCAACACCCACTGCATATGCGATGTCTGGCCTCGTACATACCATCGCGTACATCAAACTTCCAACTGCTGAACCGTAAGGAACCTTCTTCATTTTCTCCTTCTCCTTATCACTTGAAGGACTTTGCTCTGAGCACAACCTGAAGTGACCTACAAGAGGAGAACCAACTGGCTTTGCATTGATCATAATGAACCTATCCAATACCTTCTCAATGTACTTTTCCTGTGACAACCATATTTTCTTGATTCTTCTATCACGGAAAATCTGCATACCCAGTATTTGCTTTGCTGGTCCCATATCCTTCATTTCAAATGAATTGCTCAGCTCCTTCTTCAACCTGTCAATCATAGACATATCTTTCCCAAGAATAAGCATGTCATCAACATAAAGTAGGAGTATGACAAAATCCTCTAAACCATTTGATATACACACAATGATCTGAAGCCATTCTTTTGTATCCATTTTAGCCATAAATGAATCAAATTTCTTGTACCACTGCCTTGGAGCTTGCTTCAGCCATACAAGCTTTTTTTCAATCTGCAGACAAGATTTTCTTTACCTTTGACTTTGAAGCCTTCTGGTTGCTCCATATAGATTTCCTCCTCCAAATCACCATGAAGAAAAGTTGTCTTCACATCTAACTGCTCAACCTCCAAGTCTAGACTAGCAGCAATACCTAAGCAACATGAATTGAAGACATTTTAACAACAGGAGAAAAAATCTCTTCAAAGTCAATACCTTTCTTTTGACCAAAGCCTTTCACAACCAATCTGGCCTTGTACTTTGGTTGAGAACAATGCTGTTGAGTCTTTAACCTGAAAACCCACTTGTTCTTTAAAGCCTTCCTTCCTCTTGGTAGTTCCACTAAATCATATGTGTGGTTCTTCTGTAAGGCATCCATTTCTTCCAGCATACCTACTAACCACTCCTTTTTCTGCTCACTTTTAACTACCTCCTGGTAACATTCTGGTTCACCTGCATCAGTAAGCATTATATATTCATCTGTAGAATACCTTTTGGAAGGTTGACGTTGTCTGAAAGATCTTCTTAGCTGAGGCTCTGTAGGAGGTTGCTCCTGATCTCCTTCCTGCTCAACATGTCCTACAGGTGAGTTAATATCTGCTCCTGCACTATTTTCTTGCACATCTCCCCTATCACCCTGATTTGTTGAAGGAGTAACTGGATCACAGTCTATTAATCCTCCTACAGAAGACTTGACTGACACCTCCTTCTTGAAGTCTTGAAGGGTTTGATCTTCAAAAAATACCACATCTCTGCTTCTGAATACCTTCTGCTTTTCTGGATCCCAAAGTCTATAACCAAACTCATCATGTAGTAACCAAGCAAAGCACATTCTTTTGTCTTACCATCCAGCTTGGACCTCTCAATGTCTGGAACATGTGCAAATGCATGACAACCAAACACTCTCAAGTGCTTATAAGAGACATCTTTTCTTGACCATACACGCTCTGCAATATCACCATCTAAAGCTGTATATGGTGACAAGTTTATTACATCAACCGCTGTCTTCAATGCCTCATCCCAAAATCTTTTAGGTAACTTGGACTATGAAAGCATACATCTGATCTTTTCCATGATGGTGCGGTTCATTCTCTCTGCAATTGCATTATGCTGAGGAGTACCTGGAACTATCATCTCATGTTGAATGCCATGTGATCTGTAATAATTATCAAATAACCCTATGTACTCACCACCATTATCTGACCTTATACATTTCAGTTTCTTTCATGTCTCTCTTTCAACTCTGGCATGAAACTCTTTGAAGACATTAATAACCTGATCTTTAGTCTTCAAACCATAGACCCAAATTTTCTAAAAAAATCATCTATAAAAGTGACAAAATAAAGTGCACCACTGATACCTGGAACATTAACTGATCTACTAGGAGTTTTTATCCTCAGAGGACCACAAACATCTGTATAGATACGATCCAAAACATGCATTTTTCTAGATAAAGCAGGACTAGCAAAAGAAACTCTATGTTGCTTGCCAACCAAACAATCAACACATGGGTTCAGATGTACACCTTTGAAGTCTGGTAGAACTTCTCCCTTGGAAAGAACTTGTAGCCCCTTCTCACTCATGTGTCCCAGTCGTTTATGCCACAACTCCATGCTAAAGTCGATCTCTGTAACATTCAACTGTTCACCATAAGCTTTAGCCTGCAACTTGTATAAAGTGTGACATTTCTTCCCAATGGCTACAACAAGTGAACCTTTACTGAGCTTCCATTGCCCTTTATGAAATCTGCTATCAAAGTCTTCGTCATCAAGTCTTCCAACTGAGATTAAATTTAGCCTCAAGTCAGCTACATGCCTTACATCCTTGAGCACCAACTTACAGCCAAGATTGGTCTTCATCTGGATGTCACCATGCCAATGATATCTGCTGTGCCTTGATTTCCCATCTTGACAACACCAAATTTTTAGTCTTATATGTAGAAAAAAACTCCCTCCGTGGTGTAGCATGATAAGAAGCACCTGTGTCAATCACCCACTCATGATTCTAACACTCACATGAGAAGATACCATCAGAAGTAGATAAAATCAAATAATCATCACTCTGCACAGTAGCTGTGATATTCTCCTTTGACTCTGTATCCTTCACTTCTTTTCCTTTTTCTTACTCTTCTTAGGCTTCTTACACTGATTCTTGTAGTGCCCTTTCTCACCACAGTTATAGCAAGTAATATCTTTTCTTGACCTTGATTTGCTTCTAACCTTGTATGAATTGTCTCTATTTCTAGACTTTGACCATCCTCTATTCTCTGAGACAAGTGCCTGTGAATCAATCTGAGAAGTTGTTGAATTCTTCCTTCTTAACTCCTCATTCAACAAACTGCCTGTTACTTGACTCATGGTGATAACACCGTCTGGTGCAGAATTACTGAGGGAAACTACCAGTGTCTCCCAACTTTCTGGCAATGAACTGAGAAGTAACAATGCCTGCAACTCATCATCAAGAGACATTTTCATAGAGGATAACTGGTTATTAATACTCTGCATTTCATTCAAATGCTCAGCAATAGAAGCACCCTCTTTATATTTCAGATTTACTAGTTTTCTGATCAAGAAAGCCTTGTTGCCAGCTATTTTTCTCTCATATAGACTTTCTAACTTTTTCCAAAGAGAGTTTGCAGAAGTCTCATGGGAAACATGGTGAAAGACACTATCATCCAACCATTATCGAAAAAAACCGACTGCTTTCCGATCTAACATGATCCAAGCATCGTCTGTCACTGTAACGGGCTTTGCTTTGACCCCTTCTAAAGGTCCATATAGATCCTTGCAATATAAGAGGTCATCCATCCTTGGTTTCCATATCATCCAATTATTTCCGTTCAGATTGATCATGCGGGAAACATTACCGGCCTCCATGCTCACACACAAAAAAATTCACAGGCTCTGATACCAGTTGATGGGAAAGAATCTGTGTACGAGCAAATACTAGCAGACCGTAATACGCAGCGGAATAATAAATAAAAATGCGTAAACCACACAATCACAGAAACACCAAGATTTACGTGGAAAATCCCTTCAAGATAAAGGAAAAAAAACCACGGGCAAGCCAGAGAAGAAGATCATTATAAAATAATAAATATCCAAGTCTCAAAGTCCCTTGCCATAACTTGAGAAACAATCACAAGAGAATAATAGGGATATAAGGATTACATCATCGAAAAATATGGTCTCCTACGTTACCTCCTTATTTTCTTCCCTTCTCTTCTTCTTCTTCTTCTCTTGTTTTTCTTCTGCAGCACCTTCACGTGATTCCTGGAGTGGAAGTCCTCCCACGTAGTCAAGCACCAAGCAGCAGCCCTTCCTTCTCTTCCCCTAGCAATCCACGCTCCTAGAAAAAGAGAAATATCTGCTATCTCCTATTGAGATAATGCAGAATTGAGTGTTCCACGTTCTCCTACTTTGCAGTTGGATAACGCAGAGTCCCACGTTCTCCTACTTAGACCAAGTCACTCTACGTGTCCCATGTTTATCTGTTCGTGGGTTTTATCTTTTAAGTTTATCTGTACGTGGGCTAATTAGTTTCGCACGTTATTAGATAGTGGATAACGTGCCTCTAATTTCTTGCTGCACGATGTTTCTTTCATCTCTATTTAAACCTCTGTAAATGACATCATTCGAATAATGAAGTGCAAGTTTATCCTTTTATTTTTTGCCTTCTCCAAAATTATCCTTAGCAATTTTATTTCCTTCTCAACTTTCTAACCATCGTTGAAGAAGCCCTACTTTCAAAATCTTTAGTCCTGTATCTCTTCTTTTTATCAAGTGGTATCAGAGCCAATGGCATTCAACAGCAATACCATCAACCCGGTGATTCCAATATTCAAAGGAGAAGGCTATGATTTCTGGAGCAAAAAGATGAAGACTCTTTTTATCTCACAAGATTTATGGGAATTGGTGGAGAAAGGCCTACCGAGGAAGGAGCATTAAAGCCAGAGAATATAAAAAAGGATGCCAAAGCTCTCTTCTTCATTCAACAGGCCATTGGTGATGCAATTTTTCCTCGAATTTCAGCAGCTACAACCTCTAAAGATGCTTGGGATTTGTTGCAAGAAGAATATCAAGGTAATGTTAAGGTATTAACTGTCAAACTCCAAACTCTTCGTCGAAAATTTGAGACATTGAGCATGAAAGATGATGATTCTTTAGATCAGTTTTTTTCAAAGTTCTAGAAATTGTTAATCAAATGAGAATTTATGGTGAAGATTTATCTGATCAAAGAGTTGTTAAAAAATATTACAAGTTTGTCAGTTAAGTATGATCATATTGTAGCTGCTATAGAAGAATCCAAGGATCTAACCAAACTTTTAGTTAGTGCATTACTTGGCTCTCTTCAGTCACATGATGACAGATTGAAAAGGTCCAATGAAAGTACAGTGGAAAAAGCCTTTCATTCTAAGGTGAATGCTCCAAAGGAAAGCATCAATCAGCATTGTACACCAAGAAATAGAGGAGGTTCTTTTCGAGGCAGAAGAGGTGGAGGACGTCTTGGTAAAGTTTATCAGAATCGCAATGAAGGTAACAGCAAGGTGAAAATTTTAAACCTTTTTAGTGTAATTATTGCAAGAGATATGGTCATATTGAAAGGTTTTGTCGGATAAAGGAAAGTAATGAAAAGGGTGAAATCTCTAAGCCTTTTCTTTGTCATTTTTGCAAAAAGTATGGCCACATTGAGCGTTTTTGTAGATTGAAAGAAAAACATGCAAATTTTGCAGAAGAACATGAAAAGGGGTCAAATGAAAATTTATTTCTTGCATGCTTTACTGCAAAAGAATGTCCTAAAGAAGTTTGGTACATTGATAGTGGATGCAGCAATCATATGACAGGTCGTGCAGAGATCTTTTCTTATTTGGACAAATCTGTTACTACAAAGGTAAAAATGGGTGATGGTAATGTTCAAGAAGCTCATGGGAAAGGTACTGTGAAACTTGATTTCTATGGCTTGAAATCAATTGAAAATGTTTTATATGTTCCTGACTTGAAGTCTAATTTGTTGAGTGTTGGGCAATTTTTGACTGAAGGTTATTCACTTGTTTTTGAAGATTTAAGATGTCGTGTTTATGATAATTCTAAGAGTTCACTTATTATTGAGATACCTATGATTGAAAATAAACTTTTCTCTCTAAGTCTTGATCATGCCTTGAATGTCTCATTAGCAAATGATAATGTGTTATGGCATCATAGATATGGACATTTGGGTTATCACAATTTGGAGCTTTTATCAAAAAGGAATATGGTGTATGGGTTGCCTAGAATTATGAAGAATGATCATATATGTGAGAGTTGTGTGCTTGGAAAGCATCACAGGGATGTTTTTCCAAAAGGAAAGGCTTGGCGGGCCTCAAAACCACTTGAACTGGTGCATGCAGATTTATGCGGACCAATGCAATCTCCATCCTTAGACAATAGCAAGTATTTTATTTTTTTTGTTGATGATTTTAGCAGAATCACATGGGTATATTTTGTTAAAGAAAAGTCAGATAGCTTCTCTGTATTCAAAAGGTTTAAATGCTTTGTTGAAAAGAATAGTGGCCATGCATTAAAGGTATTGCGAACCGATAGGGGTGGAGAATTTCTTTCAAAAGAATTCACTCTTTTTTGTGAAGATAATGGCATTCACAGGCAATTGACTGCAAGCTTCACACCACAACAAAATGGAGTAGCAGAACGAAAGAATAGGAGTCTTGTTGAGATGGCAAAAAGCATGATTAAAGCAAAAGGGCTTCCTAACAATTTCTGGGCCGAAGCAGTTCATACCGCTGCCTATATACTCAATCGTAGCCCCACATCTTCACTTCAAGGCATAACACCATTTGAAGCTTGGCATGGATGGAGACCAAAGAACTCATTTTAGAGTATTTGGGTGTCTTACTTATGTTCACATTCCATCTCAGAAAAGGAAAAAATTAGATGATAATAGCATGAAATGCATCTTTATTGGTTATAGTATTGAAAGCAAGGCTTATCGGTTTTATAATCCTATAACTCAAAGGCTTGTTGTTAGCCGGGATGTGATATTTGATGAGCAGAATGCATGGAATTGGAATGAATTACAGAATACAGCAATAGGTGGAGCTCAAGCTGAAGAAACATCAGTGGCTTTGATGATGAAAGTGAAGATTTAACTGATCCAAATCAATCTTCACCAAGGTCAACACCTGTGCAGTCTACACTTTGAGTTCTCCTTATTTATCATCTTCTGAATCTCCTCCAAGAAAATAAAATCCTTTTGATATATATGAAAGATGTCAGTTTACTTCTGTTGATGAACCAAGCTGTTTTGAAGAAGCAATAAAGCATAAAGAATGGAGCAAAGCTATGGATGATGAAATTTCAGCATTAATAAAAAATGGTACTTGGGAGCTCATGGATCTACCACCTAACCATGAAGCTATTGGTTTAAAATGGATATACAAAATCAAATACAAAGCAGATGGATCAATCCAAAAATTTAAAGCAAGGATTGTTGCAAAGGGCTATATGCAGCGAGAAGGTATTGATTTTGCAGAAACATATGCTCCAGTAGCTAGATTTGATACAATTAGAACAGTTTTATCTATAGCTGCTCATTATCAATGGAATGTTTTCAACTTGATGTCAAATCAGCCTTTTTGAATGGTTTTTTGGATGAAGAAGTATATGTGCAGCAAGGGCTATGAAGTTGTTAATGAAGAAAAGAAGGTGTATCGATTACGGAAGGCACTTTATGGACTTAAGCAGGCACCTAGAGCATGGTATGAAAGGATTGATCAGCACTTTGTACAGAATGGCTTTCAAAGGAGCAAAAGCGAGCCCACCTTATATGTCAAGTCAAAAGGTACAAATATTCTTATGGTTTGTTTATATGTTGATGACTTGGTATATACGGCAGTAGTGATGAACTGATTGCAGAATTTAAAAATAGTATGATTAAAAATTTTGAGATGTCAGATCTTGGCTTGATGAATTACTTTCTTGGTTTGGAAGTAAAACAATTTGGTGATGAAATTTTTGTCTCTCAAGAGAAGTATGTAAAAGATCTTCTTCAGAAATTTGCAATGTCTGATTGCAAGCCAATGAAGACTCCAATGAACACTGGTGAGAAATTTAGCCAAAATGATGGAGAAGAACAGATTGATGCACATATGTACAAGAGTCTAATTGGAAGTTTGCTATATCTCACAAATACTCGTCCAGACATTATGTATGCAACAAGTTTGCTATCAAGGTTCATGCAAAGTCCAAGCAAAATTCATCTTGTGGCAGCGAAAAGAGTGTTGAGATACTTAAAAGGAACTATTACCTATGGTATTTCATACACTAATGCTAATAATTATCTTTGTGTGGTTTTTCTGATAGTGATTGGGCAGGTTCAGTTGATGATCGAAAAAGCACTTCTGGTTACATCTTCACCCTTGGATCTGGAGCAATATCTTGGAGTTCAAAGAAAACAAAGTACTATAGCACTATCATCATCTGAAGCTGAGTACGTAGCCGTTACTGCTGCAGCTTGTCATGCTATCTGGTTGCGTAGAGTATTGGAGGATTTAAAACTATCACAAAAGGGCCCAACTACTATCAACTGTGACAATCAATCCACAATTGCAATGACAAAGAATCCAGTGTTTCATCAGCGGACAAAGCACATTGAACTTCGACATCATTTTGTTCGTGAACTAGTGACTAATGGAAGTATTGAACTGCAATTTTGCAACACCAAAGAACAATTAGCAGATATCTTCACAAAAGCATTGCCATTGGAAAGCTTTTTATATTTAAGAGAAAAATTGGGAGTATCTGCATTAAGGGGGAGTGTTGAGATAATGCAGAATTGAGTGTCCCACGTTCTCCTACTTTGCAGTTGGATAACGCAGAGTCCCACGTTCTCCTACTTAGACCAAGTCACTCTACGTGTCCCATGTTTATCTGTTCATGGGTTTTATCTTTTAAGTTTATCTGTACGTGGGCTAATTAGTTTCGCACGTTATTAGATAGTGGGTAACGTGCCTCTAATTTCTTGCTGCACGATGTTTCTTTCATCTCTATTTAAACCTCTGTAAATGACATCATTCGAATAATGAAGTGCAAGTTTATCCTTTTATTTTTTGCCTTCTCCCAAAATTATCCTTAGCAATTTTATTTTCCTTCTCAACTTTCTAACCATCGTTGAGGAAGTCCCTACTTTCAAAATCTGTTAGTCCCGTATCTCTTTTTTTTATCATATCCTTCACCTCTTTTTCCAGACGGCTGCTCCTTAAAAAAAGAGAAAACCAAAAAAGGAAGGCGGCTGCTCTTTTTTTTATAAAACAGAGAGAACAAATCCTGATAGAAAAAGGAGTAGCGCTCCCTTTTGTCCTAATAGGCTGAATAAGTGGGCCATGGGCCCAACAGACTCAAGTATCAGTTTTATGCAATAACTTCAGACCACAACATAAGCACCCATCGGGCACAAAATATTCAAGAACTCTTAACATGCGAATCATAGCAAAGAACTAAAGAATATTTAGCTGAAGTTTAAGTAGAGCTACAGTTCTATGCGTCCCTAACAAACAAAGCCAGGCCAACTGAACTCCTAACATCTTCAACCAAGAACCACCGCTAAGTCATCAGACCAACTGAACTCCTAACATCTTCTCCTTTCAGCACCATTGATCTTCATCAAGCATTCTGTCCTCTGCCATCGCTGACCGCCTCACCAGACATTTCAACCTCTCTCTCCCTCTCACTCCTCCGGTGATGGCTCCCTCCCGCCACCTGCAGATCCGCCGCACTCGCCACATTGCCGCCGGCCCGAACACCACCATCTGACGACGATGACGAGTTAGGAACATGCGGCTGTATTGGTGGCTGTACTGGCTCGTCAACATTATCGCTTCCATTCGACAACATCGCGGGATCATCGTTATCTGCGATTCTTGAATGGAGTCTATGTAGTCTCATGAGGAACAGAAACACCCAGAGCATTGCACGTACGAACCACACCAGGAATGGCATGATGACGATGATAATGAGACACGGGACAGAGACGACGACTTTGCTGGAGTTCCGGCTCCATACGCCGGCAGCTGACAAGCAGCCCAGCCAGATCCCGATCAGCGCCACCGTCACCGCCGTAAAGACTCTGGTGGCTATCACCTCGGCGCGATAGTGACCGACGGCTTCTTCGGCGTCGTCGGGCTGGGGTTCCTGCATTTTTGGATGTCGCGCAGCCGAGACGGTGATGGCCTTCGCTTCTTTCCTCTCGTTCGACTTTTTGCTGCATGAAAAAGAATTAAATGAAGAAGAAGAAGATCGAGATGTGGAGAATAGAGAGGCCAAGAGGTTGTGTTGGGAATTTAAAGATTTCAAGAAACTACAATTCGATCTTGGATGGGACCTCTGTGGTTCTCCTTCCCGTTCTTTTTCTTCTCTTTCCTGGCGTCCTTGATGATGGTCTTCTTCTATCTAGCGAGGGGCGCGAAGGAAGTCAGTTCTGGGCGAGAAAAGAATGGAGGGAAAATAAAGTAATTACTCAACAAGTTCTTGGAGAAGAGGAAGGAGTGGAGAAGAAGACCTTCTCTCTTTGCTCCTGGGAATGGAGGGAAGGCGAGAGACGGAGGAGGGGAGGTAGCGTCTTAGCCGTCGTCGTAGAGGGAGTCAGTTCTGGGCGAGAAAAGAATGTGATAACATAAAAAATTGTCAATTCAAATTAAACAAACACCACATATCAACAAAATTATTTTAAAAATTTTAAAAATAAAAAGTTATCTCTTTATTTCAAGAATAAAATTAGAAAATTTTAGGAAATAGTACTTTGTCCAATAGTGAGTTAAGGTACTTCTAGTTAGATAAAAATCCTAAAAAATTAATGTAACTTAGGAATGATAATCAAACAAAAGTTTATAGAATTTCTCTTGAATTTTAATTTATAAGGTTTCAGACAACATTTGGTCAAACTTTCAAGGTTCTTCAACCTAAACAATATCGCAATAGTTAACTTTATATAAACTTATACTAGCTTGATCCAAAGTTTATTTTTATACTATAATTCAACTTACTATAATATTTTAAGTTAAAATTATCTTTATAGTTCAAACCACAAGATGTTACTAGATCGAACATCAGGGTGTTACATCCTTTGCATATTAAAAAAATTTAGTCTCTTAATTTAAATTATTATTACTTACCTAGATCCTTAAAGAAGAGAAGTATTTGATACACTTCTAATCTAGTTTCCTGTGTCGCTTCCTCGAGTAATTGATTTTACCATAATACCTTAACCAAAAGTACCTCTTTAAAATTAGTCTGATGATCTAGTATTTTTGTTGGTTTCTCTTCAATGACATTTTTCTTTAAATTGGACCAATTATAATGTTAAGACATGAGACGGATTGGGCAAATATTTTCAAAGCATTGAGGCATTAAAATTTAGATGCACCTAAGAAAAGTTAAAGGAAGTGCTAACCGATAGGCTGCTGCCCCAACAATTTCTAAAATATCATATGTACCTATGTATCACGGACTCAACTTCCCCTTTTCACCAAATCCCACAATACCTTTCATTGAAGAAACCTTAAGGAACACGTGATCTCCTATTTTAAATTCCAAGTTACCACTATCGATGATCAACATATGCTTTCTATCTACATTGAGTTGTTAACGTCCTTTCTCAAACAATTATTGATTTTCATCCTCATGATTCCTTTCAAGCAGTACCCTAGGTTTGATCATTTTATTCCAAGTTACCACTTGATTATGCTTTCTATCTACATGCTTCTTTCTCATGATTCAAGCAGTACCCTAGGTCTTCATATGAACTAATAATAGCGACACTACAATAAAAAGTTATTTTTTAAGTTTCTCAATAGTGTATTTGGAATCGTTCCAAGATTTTCTGAATATAAGTTTCTTGAGACAGACAAAAAAACTTCTTAGCACGATTCCTTAGGATTCTCACTCCTAGCACATAATTTGCCTCACCCATATCCTTCATCTCAAAGCAGAGGACATCCACTCCTTTGTGGCATTGATCATTCCTATAGAACTTCCAGCTATTAGGATATCACCCACATATAGCGCTAAAATCAGAATCCCATCATCTAATTTCTTAATGTATACAAAGTGGTCTTCATCAATCATGATTAAGCCAGTTGATGTAATAGCTTCATAAAATTTGAAGTACCACTGCCTGATGATTGCTTGAGACTATATATGGATCTTTTAAGGCGGCACACTTTGCCCTCCTTTTCTTTAGCCACAAAGCTCAAAGGTTGATCCATGTAGATTTTTTCATCCAGGCTTCCATTAAGAAACGTTGTCTTGACATTCATTTAATGTAGCTCCAAATCTAAATGAGCTACTATAGCTAGGATCAGGCGAATGGAGGCAAATCTCACCATAGAAGAAAATGTCTCCTCATAGTCTACACCGTTCATTTGGGTATAGCCCTTCACCACAAGACGAGCCTTGTACTTATCGATTGACCCATCAACCTTGCACTTTATCTTTAGGACCCACTTATTTTCTATAGATTTGCATCCAAGCGGTAAGTCTACCAAGTCCCATACATGGTTCCTGTCCATAGACTCCATCTCATCTTTCATAGTAGCTAGACACTCATTACGAACTGGTGAATCAAGTGCCTCATGAACAGAGACTAGCTCATCTGGATCCAACAGAGTGCAGACAAACACATTCTCTTCAACCTCAAAGTATCATCGTGAACTATTCCATGTGTACTTCTTCATAACAGTGGATCTGGACTTTGAGAACTACTCCTTAAAGGTACATTAACCCTTATGGGTGAGCTTTCACTGGGCTCAGCCTATGCACTCCCGCTGTCTAGTGCGTCATTCCTACTGGGCCCAACACTCCCACTATCTGTGGCATTCCATGAAACAGGCCATAATGCCCCTCCCTCGTCAGAGATAGTAGGAAGGTCTCCTGTAACTCATATAGTGTTAGGTCCTTCTTGATCTTACCAATGCTTAAAAATTTATTCTCTATGAATTCTACATCTCTCGACTCCATTTCAGTCAGTCCTCCATTAAGATGTTCACCATACACACTACAAGAAAATGGCTTATTATGGCAAATTAATTCATCACAATAATTACAAAAGTCATCATAATAAGTTATTACAATGATAAAAAATTTATCGTAATACGTTTCAAAACATCGAATAAGTTGTTGTCGTAATAACTTATTACGACGTAACTAATTTCGTCGTAATAAATGACATATTATGGCAAAAATATCATCGTTATAATTTCTTTAAAAAAATTATTTTTAATAAAAATCTATTACGACAACTTAATTTCGCCGTAATAGCTACCTATTACGGCAAAAATAATTCACCGTAATAACTTGTAACCTATTACGACGAATTATTTTTATCGTAATAGATAGCTATTACGCCATAATATCTTAAAAAATAAAAATAAAAAAAAACAAAAATAAAATCTTAATCTATTACATCAAAAATTATTTTTCACCATGATAATTAGATTTATTACGGTAAAAACTAATGTTACCGTAATATCCAAAAATAAAATAAAAATAAAAACAAAAATAAAATCTTAATCTATTATGGCAAAATTTATTTTTCACCACCTAATAATAAATCTAATTATTACGGTGAAAACTAATTTTCATCGTCATATCCCAAAAAAAAAAATAAAAACAAAAAAAAAAATCTTAATCTAATATGGTGAAATATATTTTTCATCGTAATAATTAGATTTATTATGATGAATAATAAATTTCACCATAATATCCCAAAAAAAAATAAAAACAAAAACAAAAATAAAATACATTTATAATGGAAAAATATTTTTTCATCATAATAATTGAAAATAAAAAATAATTTTTTTATTAAAAACCTTAACTATAATGACGAACCAATATTTCATCATGATAACTACATTTATAACGATGAAATATTTTTTCATCATAATAACTTGAAATAAAAAACTAATTTTTTTAAAATCCTTAACAATAATGATGAAACTATATTTCGACATGATAAATGATTTATAATGACAAATTTTTTTTATCGTAATAATGGGAAATAAAAAAATAATTTTTTATTAAAATCCTTAACTATAACGATGAATTAATATTTTGCTATGATAAATACATTTATAATGATGAAATTTTTTTTCATCATAATAACTTAAAATAAAAAAATATTTTTTATTAAAATCCTTAACAATAATGATGAAACTATATTTCGTCGTGATAAATAATTTATAATGGCAAATTGTTTTTCATCATAACAAATAGTTATTACAGTGAATTTAATTTTTATTTCATCGTAATAAGTGAAAATATAATGACAAAAATAATTTACCGTAATAAATTCGCCACAAATAGACCACTTTCTTGTAGTGTCGCATAACCCTTAGAATTCTGAGGATATATGATGATCACCTTTTTGCTGGCCTTAGGGTCCAGCTTTTCCAACCTATGGGAGGTATTATGAATGTATCCTGCTAAACACCACAGGCTCAAATGATCTACATAAGGTCTCGTGCCATACCATAACTCATATAGTGTAGAGGACACTATTTACTGGGTATGCAATTAAGGATGTAAGTAGTAGTCAATAGTGCATCACCCCAGAAACTAATCGAAAGATTTGCTTGCACCATCATTGACCCAACCATATCCAGTAAAGTCCTGTTTCAGCGCTCTGCAACACCATTTTGTAGTGGTGTCCCAAAAATAGTGAGTTGCTGCGTATCCCTTTCTCCCCATAAAGCTTCTAAAACTGATCAGATAAATATTTGTGACCTCTATCAGTCCGGAGAGACTTTAGAGTCTTCTTCTTTTAATTTTTCATCTCAGCTAAGAAGTGGCAAAAATAATCCAACACTTCATAGCGGTGAAAGATCAGGTACACATACCCAAATCATGAATAATCATCGATGAATGTGAGAAATAAGATGTTCCATGGTGTGCTTTGACTCTCATGGGTCCACAGATGTCTGAGTGTACTATTCTAATGGTTAAGAGACTCTAGAAGCCTTACCAAAAGGCTTTCTGGATGCCTTTTCTGCCAAACAAGACTCACACATAGGGAGGCTTATTTTGCTGAGAGGGCCCAATAGCCTTCTCTTGCCATGCATGACATCCTGTCTTGGCCCACATGACCAAGCCTGGTATGCCATAGTGAAGAATCATCACTTGCAGAAAAAGAAGTCCAAGCATATGAAGAGTAAGAGAGATATTTTCACATCAAGTCTGAAAATCCCATACGATAAATAGCCACTAAAGGATAACACATCATCCAGATATACAGACATACGATCACCAGAAAAATAACAGGGCAAAGGATAGAGCATAGATTACACTAGACCTCGTTCTGTTGGAACCGTCGAATGTTGGACGTATAAAAACATCTATTGTAGGAGCAATACATGTCCTCATGTAACCTAATGTGGATATGCTCATACACCCAACTGCTCATGCAGACCGTTCCCAAGAATAACATATTGGATGTCTGTAGAAATCTGATAAAAATTTATAAAATCAGCTCAGATGCTCATATGTGTTTGTTCTTCTCATGATGTCTCCACCATGTCCAATCAGGGAGAGTATCAGCAACTAATGCATATGAACAAACATAGAGAGAGCTTATTGTGAAATATACTGTTGTTTTGGTGTCTCATCACGAGTGAAGTGAGCCTTTCATACCAATACCAGCATGTTGATCTTTTCTTCTTGCTTGCCCTTCGATTGGCTTCGATTTGGACTTGGCTTGGACTTTCTTTTTTTTTTTCTATAATTTTCTTGTCACTGGATTTACTCCTATCTCTGAAACTCGAAGTTCCAGAGGAGTGGAAAGTCTCTATGTGCTCAGCCTCCAGCTCAAGATGACGAGATATGAAAAAAGTCTTGATGTTCTCACTATGAGTCATCAAGAGCTTCATTTGACTCCACTGAGGGTCTGGCAGTGAACGAATCACTGTAAGAACCTTCTGCTCCTCGGTGAGGTCAATCCAGCTTCTCCTCAGACCTCACTAATCATGCCGCTCATCACGCAAAGAATGTTCAGAGCGATTGAATCACGATTAGAGATTTTGTGATTGTTTGCATAAATTTAAGGTGTTCAAAGCCCGCAGCCTTGTTGCTGAGGTCTGACCAAATCGAATCTTGAGCTGGTTCCATATATTTTGAGTCATTCTCTATCTCAAAATCAGGTCATTGTACATATAGCTTAGAGCATAGATGATAGTTGGGACGTGTAGGAGCAATACATGTCTTTCTCGTAACCTAATGCGATATGCTCATTCTCATGCAGACCGTTCCCAAGAATAACCCTGATAAAAATTTCAGCTCGATCTCAAACTATGACGATCCAATCAGGGAGAGTATCAGCAACTAATGCATATGAACAAACATAGAGAGAGCTCCTGTTCAGAGTGAAGTATACCAGTTGTAGCATTTGATCTTTGGTTCGATTGGCACTACCTGTGTCACTGGATTTAGAAACTCGGAGGAGTGGAAAGTCTCTATGTGCTCAGCCTCCAGCTCAAGATGACGAGATATGTCCTCAAAAGTTTGATGTTCTCACTATGAGTCATTTCATTTGACTCCACTGAGGGTCTTCACTCCTATGCTTCCCTCAGATCACGCCGCTCATCATAAGATGTTCAGACATTGAATCCATTGTTGCTGAGGTCTGACCAAATCGAATCTTGAGCTGGTTCCATATATTCTGAGTAGTTAAAAATTTCGGTCATTGGCTTAACATAGCTGATCACCCAGACTCCTGAATTCTGTTCAGAGGTACCATACTGTGCTAAGACTTCTTGCTCATTCTTTCGATGCCACACGTTATAATTCTGTCCATTTAGCCTCTATCGAGGCTAGCTACACCAGATCGAAAGGCTGGGACATCATGCACATAATCAGTGTATATCTCTATCTAAAAAAATGACCAGATTTCAAATATTCCTACTTATAAATAAGATCAAAAATTTTGCTAAGCTCATAATCATTACTCATTTAATAAGATAGAACACTGAATCCAATAATTTTTCATAGAACATATCTATATTGTCCATAAAACCAATGTTGGAACAAATCCGCAACATGAACATATGCTACATCAAGCATATATTTCATGTCAATTAAAGATATAATTCAATATATATATTATTTATGCATAAAGTATAAATAAACATGCTCGCAGAAAATACATAGCAATTAACATAAATACCCCTCATGCACTAAACATAAATAATTATGTCAATAGAAATAACAAGCAGAAATATGCATAAATCACATTTATACACTAAGCATAAATAATTATGCATCCAAAAAAATTTTACAAAAAAAATCAGATAGTATGACAATATTAATATTCATGCACAGAGCATAAACAATCATGCCATATCAAAAAAAACTTTTAATAAATTTTCTATGATATTCTATGAATTTTTCTGATTTTTCTTGATTTTTTTGGATTTTTTGTAATTTTAAAATACCCAAAAAATCAAAAAAAAATATAAATTCTACATAGGCATTGACGTTAGCTAGGGCCCGCAGCCACGTCAGTGTCAACATACCACGTCACTCGGACACGTGGACAGACATGCTGTCTCCCATATCATTCGAGACCCCATGCCATACTTGAGTTGACTGGGACTGCCATGTCATCACAGAGGTGACATGGCTGCCATGTCAACATCAATGTCACCATCAATGCTCTAGATTTTTAAAAAAATTGTATTACAAAAATGCCCCTGACTTTCATCGAATTTATAGGTGGTGCCACCCGTAAACCCAATCCTTCTTCCCTTGCGCCCGCCGCACATGCAACAGCGACGTGGGGCCATCCTGGCGCTTCGATGGCCGGGAAGGGGCCCCGAGGTTGCCTTCGGTGATGGGAGGAGGGCTACCGGCCATCGAAAAGGATCCTGCGGTCCTTCGGGCCATCGGCATGTGGACGCCCGCTGCCAACACGGCGGCAGCCGTGGGTTCCTCTGACCCTTTGATGGCCGGGCAGGGGTTATGGAAGCCGACGAAGGCGGCATCAGTCACCGTTCGGGGTCCGATGGCCCTGAACAGTCATCTGCCATTGCCCCTGCTTTTGTTTTGTCATTGCTGCGGCACGGATGGCCGTAGCGAGGAGTCAGGCGGCGACGTACGACCACCGCAGCCTGTTCCTCCACCACTTCTCCCTCGCCAGTCACCAAACCGAGGGCGATGATGGCCGGTGAGGGCTCTGATACCAATTGTTGGTATCATTGATGCGTGGGAAAAATAGGGTACTCACCTGTTTCATGACAGCACAGCGAAAGTGGCGAGCAACGGCTGGATCGTCGATCGTAGGGGGCTACCAGAGTCTCCAGTGTATGTCCACACCCCTGGGCCACGGTGCCAGAGAGGAAGAAGGTAGTGGGAGATGAACCAGAGAGCAAGGGAAGGAAGAAGATCTCTCTGTCTTTAGCTTCTTCTACTTCACTCGAATGCCAAAGAGCCTCAAAGGTCCACCAGAAGATCTCTTGTTCTTTTCTTATAAAGAGATCAATGAGGCTCTCCCTCTTTATTACTCTATGTTGAGGCTTGTCCACACGCCACTCCTCCACGAAGTCAGGGAGAGGTCATGTTGTGGCATCCTCGCTCGCTGACGATCAGCCAAGCAATAGGCCAGCCAGGTTATATCGACATCTTGGCATTGACCAGGTCAGCCAAGCAACAGTAGGGTTATTGAATTGGTTGCTAGATTGTCCATCTATACTTCTAGCGAATGCCGGGCAGCTTTGAGCCGTTTGCAAGCTTCCCTCTTCTACCATTTTACGAGGGTGTCATGGGACTTTGATATTCTTGTGCTTGCATTACTCCTCCCCTTTAATTTGACCTATTTTATCTTGTTCATTATTTCATTATCTAACTACAAATAAAGAACTGCATGTTTCCTCTTCGACAGTTAAATCTGGATTTATGGTGTGAAGATCCTAGCTCAGCAAAACTCGATAGATCCCTCCTATCCCTCAAGTGGGATCTCCTATCTCGGGATGCTACCAACCACCGTTCCCATCCAAATCTGTTTCATGGTTTTTTGACCCCAAAGGGTGCTTCAAATTTGACAGAAGCTGGCGCCTGATGATCGATCACTAATGCCTGGTCTTTTAAGGGGTCTCCCTTTGATGCTGCTGCAAATACAGCTCAACTCAATTCAACTCATCTAATCATTTTTCCAACTATATGGGGTCGGCTATATGAATCTGCTTCCTTCACTCTCTATTCAAGACTAAGTCGACATTCAAATTACATATAGTTATATCTTTTTTATTATTTCTATCTATTCTAGTTTAAGTCTACCTCTACCTCTATCCTTACCATGGATTGTTGAAAGATTACTCTTTCTAACTAGAGCATTTAAAGGTCTTCTTAGTATATATCTAAACCATCGTAATCGATTTTCTCTTATTTTATCTTCAATTGGGGCTACTCCTATCATTTCTTTTATATATTTATTTCTAATTCTATCTTTTAAAGTTTACTATATATCCATTTTAACATGCGCATTTCTATTACATTTAATTTATTCACATGTTGTTTCAGTATTACCTAATACTCTGTTAGCATAGTTGGCATAATAGTGATTTTATATAATTTTTCTTTCAATTTTGATACTGCTGTAAATCTTATCTTAAAACTTAGTGAAACTAGAGTTAGGGGTGAGCATAAGTCAGGATGGATTGGTTCCAAACCAAAACTAAGAACCAACTCAAGATCAATTCCAAAATTTTGGATCATAGAACCAAACCTTTTTTATAACTAACCGAGAACCAACTCAATCAGATTAGGTTGGTTTTAGGTTACTTTCATGACAGGACCATTCTTTTTTCATGCATTAGCTTCGATTTTTTTGTCATTTTCAATGTATTAAATTTTCTTTTCTTAATTACAGAAGTTGAGTGAGAGACTAAAAGCCATCATAAAAATGTTAAAAAAGCTTACAATATAGATAAAAATTATTTAATTTTTTGCTTTCTTTATATGATGCTATTATAATATCGAATGGCTAATTTTGTTCTTAATTGTGTTAACTAAAAATAATATATATTATATTTTTTATCAATCTAACATTAACTAAAAACTTATAAGGTATATCTAAGGTTTTATAAGTTCTCATTCATTGAAAAAAAAAAAAACAGTGCGAGAGCTCATTCTGGCATGTATCTAGCCAAACATAATTGGTCATATACTTCATAGATTTAAGGAAAAAATAATACCTTATTAACTAGCACTTTTAGCGAGGTCCTAGACTATCACAAATAGTATCATAGTGTACCTTTACATCTAGTATTTTATCATTGCATATAACATATTTTATTTAATAATTCATATTTTTTAATTTATATTTATATATTAAGAAATAGAATGAATATTGAAAATTAAGAATTATGAGAATCATTTATGCTTGGTCTTATATCATAAAAATATTTGTTCATATTTTATTTATATTTAAAAATGCATGCCTTACATTGATAATTTTTTTTTAAAATGATAGATTAAGCATAGCATATTTTACTTTGACATGATATTGATTATGCAATAAAAATTATATTGATTTGAGAAGATATGAATAATTATTATGAAATGGGTTTTAAAATGTTGTGTAAAATTTATGAATTTTTAAATTAATTGTATAATTGAGAAGCTAGTTTGGAACTAATGTTAAACTTATTCTCTAGTCTAGCTATGATTGTCTTAGCCATTAGACCATTAACTGTACGTGATTAAGAATGAGCTCCCTTTAAGCCTAGCCAGTGGAGCAATCATTGGCACATGCTGTGCACGTTACTACATTTTCACATGTACTTAGGAACATATATCCTTTTGCTATCATTGATACATGCTATGGATATCGATATATTTTCTTACATGAATAGAAATAGGTTTCTTTTTAAGCCTAGCTAGTGATAATCATTGGCACATACTACTCATTAGCATTTTTCTATTTCCTTTTGCAAGTTACATTAGTTTCCTTTTGGGCTTAGTTAGTTGAGCAATTACTAGCATATGACTGTTGTCGGTATGTTTTGTATTTGGAAACTAGACTCTATTAGCCTTTTCATGAGAGTGATCATGGTCATAGTTGTAATAACTAAGAGAAAGTATATTTTAAAAGGTTTTTATTAAAAAAAATATTATCTAAAAATAGATGCCTTTCAAGTTTTCAAAATTGATATTCGGTTGACAGGCTTGCTTTTGTGAAGTCATATCTTTGACTTGGCAAATTACCCAACTCTATGTTCAACAAATCTATTTCATATAAATTACCCAACTCTATGTCCAGGGCTTCGGCCTCCAGCGTTGGCTTCGGCCTTCGGCTCCGGCCTCCGGCTCCAGCCCTTGGCTTTTGGCCTCCAACGTTGGCTCCGGCCTCCGACTCCGGCCTCCAGTGTCGGCTTCGGCCTCCAGCTCCGGCCTCTAGCTCCGGCCCTTGGCTCTAGCCTCCAGCATCGGCTCCGGCATACGGCTCCGGCCTCTAGCTCCAGCCTTTGGCTCCGGCCTCCAGCGTCGGCTCCGGCCTCCGGCCTCTAGCTCCGGCTCTACTCTAACTTGGTGCCTTATTTTCCTAAGTACATTAAAACCCACTTCAGGTAACGAACCCCAAGATTCGAGACATCCATTACCGTGTATCTCACTCACTGAAATCACGGGCAGGTACTAGCACACCCCGCAGTTACCGGCATACACGGCGCCCATTTAGTAATGGCTCACCCACTTGCCGTTCGGGGGAGCTTATCCTAACAAGGAAGATTCGATGGTTCAAAACGGAATGGGGAAAAAGGAATCCCCTAGATAGGTATAAAAAGAGGACCCCGAGCTCAACTAGGGGGACTCTCTTCTTCTCTCAGAAAAATCCACACACACAACACATTCCTGTTCGACAAGCTCACTAACTTGAGTGTCGGAGGGTCCTCGCCAAAACTATCGACCCGAGGACTTCTTGCAGGTTTTCAGAGGAGGAAGACAACCTTTCCGCCCCATTTGGAGGCCCCCAAAGATCTCAGCATGCCCAATGCTCATCACAAGTGACTTGGCAACATCAATTGGCGCGCCAGGTAGGGGGGCACACACGTGGAAGGTGAAAGTTCTCCCTGTGACCCCACTGATTCTGCAAGGAAAACGATGGTGACAACGCGAGCCTAGGAAGCTTCCACCAGCCATGCTGCGAGCGCCATCCGCGGGCTGAGCAATCGGAGGCCAACCTCCATGTTCGCCTCCTGCACAGATGAGCCAGCCTGATCGGCTTGAGGTTCTAGCTCATCAGGTAGAGGACCTAATGATGGTGGTGCGAAAATTACAGGAACATTGCTTTGTCGCTGCACCTCAGCCCCCTCTGCCTCGCGAAGGGGGGCGTGGAGCAATTCAATCTTATCAAGGCGAGACTCCAACTGAGGTCTCCCATCACTCGCCTCCTGAACCTCATCGCCGGGAGGCTTCAAAGTGATGACGGTCTCTCCCATCATTCTGGTCGTTCCCACCGACGACCGGAGAGAAGGAGCCAAGACGGGTGTACTCCTTGCACCGGCGGTCTTCACCAGCTTCATCTTCTGACTCCTCTAAAGACGACACCAACAGGAAGACCACTCATCGGGCCAAACAATGCCTCGATGAGTATCATCAACGGTTGGAGGAGCTTAGTCGTCGGATCGCCAACCCTCACGGGACGGACTACGATCACCGTCCCCCGCTCTCCCGATGCATCATGGAGGAACCGTCCCGCCCCGTTTCCGTCTTCCCCAGTTGGACCCATATGACGGCACGACGGACCCTTTAGACCACCTAAAGAGCTACAAGGTTCTCATGCAGGTCCAGGGAGCGACGGACTCCCTCCTATGTGTCGCCTTTCCTACCACCCTTCGTAAGGCGGCGTGTGCATGGTATTCTCGCCTGCCACCATGCAGCATCAATTCCTTCCAATAGCTCGAGCGATCTTTCTTGGCCCACTTTGATGCACCGAAGATCCCACGAGTGGCCGATAGCTTATTCGCTATTCAGCAAAGGAGTGGCGAGACCCTGAAGGACTTTGTCGCTCGTTCAAGGAGGCGGAGCTGGATGTGTATAATTTGAATGATTCTGTAGCCACTTTGGCATTAAAGCGAGGACTTCATCCTTCTAGGTTCACCTATTCCCTGGATAAGAAGCCTCTAAGCTCTTACGCCAGCTTCTAAGCCGGGCGCAGAAGTACATTCGCACCGACGAGGCGGACTCTTCCAGAAGGGAAGCTGATAAGAGTTCCAGCAAGAAACCGGCATCCACGGAGCCTGCTGGTGCATGGTCCCGAAAGCCTGAGCCTCCCCACTGCTCAGACCACCAGCCTCAGATGCTTGTTCCCAATGAGCAATTCACCCCCTCTTGGCTCCGATATCTCACATTCTACTAGAAATTGAGGAGCCCTACTTTCGATGTCCACCTCCATAAAGTCAGGGACCCCCCGTAACAAGGAGCTTTATTGTCGGTACCACCGAGACTACGATCATGACACTAAGGACTGCCGCCACTTGAAGAAGGCCATTGAAGAGCTTGTCCAGCAGGGTTACTTGGCAAGTTCGTTCGAAGGGGAAACCTTCCCGCTCGGGTTCATCGGCGCTTCGGTGCCTCCGACAGGCATCGATAATGCCCCTACGGAAAAGACATAGCTATGATTTCCTGGGGGGCACGTGGCAGATCAAAAAGACAGCGAGAGGGGGTAGACTCTGTAATTCCTTTCTTTGAAAGGACTTAGATGGGGTAGTTAATAAGCATGACGACACCGTCGTCGTGTCCATGACCATAGCCAAACACCCTGTAAAAAGAATTTTAGTTGATAGTGGAAGTTCGGTGGATGTTTTGAGCTACGAGGCCTTTGTTTGGATGAACCTGTCAAATTCCTCCCTTCGACCTGTCGCCACACCTTTAATGGGCTTTACTGGGGACTCTGTGAGCGTTGAAGGGGAGATCGCCCTCCTTGTTATGGCTGGGACTCCTCCGCGTCAAAGTACGGTAGTCATAAATTTCTTGGTCGTTCGGGTCCTGTTGTCTTACAACGCTATCCTGGGAAGGCCGGGCTTGAATTTGCTGGATGTCGTCATCTCCACCAAGAGATTGTTGGTAAGGTTTCTCATCGATGAAGGAGTCGAAGAAATGAAGGGAGAGCAAAGCCCACCACTGCTTTGCTGCCACTTATCTCCCAGTCCACTGGAGGCGGCGTCTGTTGGTCCAGATAGCAACCCAAGAGGGGGGGTGAATTTGGTTTTTCAAAAATTTAAACTCTTTTGAAAATAAACCCCAGCGAAAATAAAACTTAGATTCGCACGATTAAAACAGAGTATGCACAAATAGAGAATTAAAGATAATGAGACAATCACGGCAAACACATGATATTTTATAGTGGTTCGGTGTACCTACACCTACGTCCACTCCCAAGTATCTCTTGGGTCCACACTATAATCAATCTGATTACAGCAGAGTTGTTTTGCAAGCTCACAACTCGAACTTGTTGTTTTCCCAGGTGCACAACAAACCCAGCTGGTTTTCAAGGCTCACCAGCACAAAACCTTATACCACAAGCAAACTGCTTGCACAAGGCTATCAGCCTCAAAGGAATCAATCCTCCGATTGACCCAGCAAACAATAATCATTTTTACAACACAAAAGCTCCTCCAATGAGCAAATATACAATGATAAAACACAAATAAAGAGATAGGAATCAAAGCCTGATTTGCAGATCTTGGGTGGCTTGCTTCTTCTCTTTTCTTGGGTGGATCTTCCTTTAGAATGCTCTTGAAGCTCCGAATATCAGAAAACTAGGGCTTGCTTCTTCTATCTTCCTTTAGAATGCTCTTGAAGCTCCGAAGATCAGAAAACTAGTGCTTGCTTCTTTTCTTGAGATTTCTTCAAAATGGAGCTATGAAAGCTTGGAATCTCTCTCTTTTTTTTGGGGAATCAGTATGATCTTTCCTCTCGAATTTTTCCTCTTTTCTTTTCTGATGGATTTCAAAGATTTGTCTCTATTCTTTTCTTTTTTCTCTTCCTTTCTCTTCTCTTTCGGATGCAGCAAACCCTCTTCTTATAAATCAATATAATCCATAAATAGTTTAAAACTATCCGTTAGAAACAAGTGTAAGAAGGATTAGATCCATAAATAGCAATAGCCGTTGGGATTAAAAAGATAAAAGTAAAGTTTAGAGTCGTTCTAACAGTTCTGGAGTCGCGTCTGACATTCTGGAGTCGGCTCTAACTTTTCTGGAGTCGGCTCTAAATCGAAAAATCCCAAATTGCTTGAACTGGAGTCGTCTCTGACTTTTTTGGGTCGACATAAAAATCTTCTGGAGTCGACTCTAACAGTCCCGGAGTCGACTCTAAGTCGTGGCCTAAAAAACCATCGTTCTGTCTTTTCTGTTGGAGTCGGCTCTAACAGTCCGGGAGTTGACTCTAAGTCTGTGCCGTTTTTGGAGTCGACTCTGCGATTCCATGTGTCGACTCTAATGTCTGCAATTCTTTCCTTGACATTAGATTCGAACTAGAACTTGATTAGTCTTATGATTTTGATTAATAAATACTGAAAAACTTAATCAAAATCATTAGTAACTTCAAATGTTATACTCAAATAGTTTTGTTAATCATCAAAATCAACAATTGGGTCAACAATCTCCCCCTTTTTGATGATGACAAAAACTTTGAGTATATGCATTAAAAATTCATTTGAATTAAGAGTTATAGACATTGTTAAAGCTTTAAAACTTCCTAACAGAGAATTTGATGCCAATTTTCAAAATGAATCAAAAAAGATACTTGAGTTCTATTATAAACATCAATCAAGATAATTTAACTTTACGTAGGAAATTATTAAGCTCCCCCTGCATTGAATAACTCCCCCTATGTAAATAAACTAAAATTGATTGATATAAATTGATTAGAATTTATAAATCTCAAAATTTCTCTCCCCTTTTTAGATATGCCAAAAGATTGAAATCTTATACTCCTTCCATTCTTATATCCTTATATTCTTCCATTCTTATTTCCTTTATGCATATACAATTTTCTCTCCCCCTTTTTTGTTATCAGCAATAAGGTGAATTTAAAAGTAATAAAGAAGGTTATCAGAGCGGGTTGTTGGTTCATTCAATCATAGAGATGGTAATTGGTTCTCATAGACAAATTTGCAATAAAAGGATAATTGTATTTTAATGCAAGATTCATTACATGTGTCAATTCAAGTACATTCTCAGAAAGTAACATATTCAAGTGTATCCACAATAAACTAAAATTCTAGATACATGCTATCAAAGTAAGAAAGCTAGAAATCCTAAGATACAAACTAGGATAAGATAGGGTATCAAAATCAAACATGCTTGTAAATAATTTTCTTCAAATGTCCAATCATTTCCATAATTTCATCTTTTTGGTCTTTCTTAAATTTTTCAAGACAAGCTTCAACTTGAGCGACAGCAATATCAAGATCTTTCTTCAACTGACCAGTAGCATCCAAATAGACTCTTGATCCATCTGCTATCCCTTCTAGTCTTTCAAAAATCTTTTGAAGCTCAGATGACATGGCATTCACTGATTTATCCAAAGTAGAAACTATCATGTCAAGCTTAGCAGATATCAATTTCATTTCACTTCTCATATCCGAATCATGCTCAGTCAGTAGGGCTCTGAGCTGATCAAGCTGCTCCTCAGAAAATCTTCTAGATACCAAGGCTGACTGATGTGAAGGTGAAGGATGAGTGCTCGGTCCAGCCTCTGATGGTCCAGCAGTAGATGGTCCAGGAATATCTTTTGCTCTGCCTCCTCAGCTCTAACTTCCTCTGCTCTGGTCTCTTGTCCTCTTTTTATCCAAATATTATTCTCTTTTCTGAAGCCCATGCGGTGAATTGTAGAGACACTGTAGTAATCAGTGTGCCTTAACTTCCTTAGTGGCTCATTGTCCATTATTAGCACACCTTGGCTTCTAAAAACTAAGGTCAGAATCATACCATATGGCAGTGTTGATCTCTTCTTAGTTGCTGCTTCTGCCATGTAGCCAATCATCATTCCAGCTAAATTACAGGCCTTCCGGTAATGATACAGTCCATCAATAAGATATCTCGCTCCGAAACATATTCAAACCTTCCAATTTTAGGAAACAAGATTCTTCCACAAATATTATGAAGTAATCTGAGTTCCAAATTTAGTTGATTAGCCATGATTTCTTCAAACTCAGATACTTCTCTCCCTAACATCCTAGATAGGGCACCTCCTCTATCTTCATGTTGATACTCAACTAGTCCAATAGTAGGCATTTCCAATAAATTTCCAAGAGTCTCGGCTGTGATTATCACTTTGGTTCCTCTTACAAAACTCACTAATCCTCCCTCTCCTCTACATAAATCATTGTAAAATTCTCTCACAAGGGCAGGGTATGTAGGAACATCTAAAGAGCAGACTTTCTCCCATCCCATCTCCTTCAATAATCTACCAATAGCAAAGCCCTCCGAAGCAAATAAATCAAAATCTACTTTCCTTCCAGTTGTAATGGCCTTACCCGCTAATTGATCTACCCGAGGAGAAGATGGTGAAGGTGGAGAAGCATCTTGGGTGGCAGATGATGAAGATGACGGTGAGGGTTGCCTACGAATCATCCTTTTTCTCGTGGGAACGGCCGAACTTCCAACAATCGCACGCTTCTTAGGAGCCATGGGATTCGATTGGAATGAGTTGTTGAGAGATTTGAGGGGTTTGGAGGAGTTGGAATCGGTTTGGAACGGCTTTGGAAGGGATTAGGAGACGATAGGGTCGTTTGGGTGTCGACTCCGCCTTTTTATTTTGACCTAGTTCCACTTAGAGTCGACTCCCGCAAAGCGAGGTGTCGCTCCGACTAGAAAATCTATCAGCGCCCGAATTAGAGTCGGCTCTGCAGAAGCCAGAGTCGGCTCTAATTGCCCAGACAGAACATCAAAATATAAGGTGTCGACTCCACAAACTGCAGGTGTCGACTCCACAACAGTTTCAGTAAAAATTCAAATTTTAAGGATATAAAACTAATCAAATTAATCATCAAACTCTAGATAAGTGTTCCTTAATTAATTGGGGAAACAATGAATCAAATTTTTAGATAACTTTCCTTATTGGACATAGAGGATTTTTAAGAAATTAATGAAGTCTAGATAGTTGTTGTCCTTAAGAGTTTCAGAAAATCATTCTAAAGGATCACAAACTCCTAACTCTCCTCTAAGATAACAAAATTTTCCTCACTCAAAGGTTTGGTAAAAATATCAGCTAATTGATCATTAGTGTTCACATAATCAAGATAAATATCATTATTAGCTACATGTTCTCTAATAAAGTGATGTCTAATTTCTATGTGTTTGGTTCTTGAGTGTTGAATTGGATTCTTAGTTAGATTGATGGCGCTAGTGTTATCACATCTAATAGAATTTTATCAAGTGTGATACCATAATCTTCAAGTTGTCGCTTAATCCAAAGGATTTGAGCACAGCAACTTCAGCTGCAACATACTCTGCCTCAGTAGTGGATAATGCAACTGAATTTTGCTTCTTGCTAAACCAAGAGATTAAGTTACTTCCTAAAAGTTGGCATGCTCCACTTGTACTCTTTCTATCTAATTTACAACCAGCATAGTCAGAATCAGAATAAGCAATCAATTTTAAGGTTGAGTCTCTAGAATACCATAATCCTACATTTTTAGTTCCATTTAAGTATCTAAAGATTCTTTTAACAGCAAATAAATGTGATTCTTTAGGATTAGATTGATATCTTGCACATAGACAAACAGAAAACATAATATCTGGCCTACTTGCAGTTAGGTAAAGAAGTGATCCGATCATACCTCGATAATGCTTCTGATCTACTTTCTTACATTCTTCATCCTTGTCCAGCTTGCATGAGGGACTCATTGGCGTACCAAGAGGTTTAGCAGATTCCATACCAAACTTTTTGAGTATTTCTTGTGTATTTGTTTGGTTGATGAAAATCCCGCTTTCTCTTGTTTGATTTGAAGTCCAAGGAAGAAGTTGAGTTCTCCCATCATGCTCATCTCGAATTCTCCCTGCATTAACTTAGCAAATTCTTGACAAAGGAGATTGTTAGTAGCACCAAATATAATGTCATCAACGTAAATTTGAACAATTAATAAATCCTTTTCTTTTCTTTTTGAAAAAAAGTTTTATCAACGTTTCCTCTCAAAAAATTTTTCAATTAAAAATTTACTTAATCTATCATACCAAGCTCTAGGTGCTTGCTTTAAACCATAAAGTGCTTTGTGTAGTTTGAAGATGTGTTTAGAAATTCATGATCTTCAAAACCAGGAGGTTGTTCAACATAAACTTCCTCATTTATAAAACCATTTAAAAATATACTTTTAACATCCATTTGAAATAAGTTGAAATTCATATGACATGCAAATGTAAGTAGTAGCCTAATGGCTTCTAATCTAGCAACGGTGCAAAGGTTTCATCAAAATCTATACCTTCTTCTTGATTATATCCTTTTTCAACTAATCTAGCCTTATTTCTAATTACCAAGCCATTTTCATCCAATTTATTTCTAAAAACCCATTTAGATCCTATTATAGGGTGGTTTTTAGGTCTGTCTACTAGAGTCCAAACTTGGTTCCTAGTGAATTGGTTTAACTCTTCCTGCATTGCTAACATCCAATAACTATCTTTCTCAGCTTCCTCTATAGTTTTGGGTTCTATATGAGATACAAATGCAAGATGATTATTGATATTTCTTTGATGATCTAGTCCTTACACCTTGAGATGGATCACCTATGATTAGGTCTTTAGAATGACCATAAGCATATCTCCAATCTCTAGGTAGATCTTTATCATTATGAGCAGTATCAATACCATCATCCTTAGGTGAGTCATCATCCTTAGCTTCAGGTTCTTGATCTGAAGATACATTTAATTTTTTAATACCTCTTTCAATCAAATATGTATCTTCTTCATCATCAATTTTACCCGAACTTGATGCTAAAGACTCATCAAACACTATATGAATGGATTCTTCTACAACTAAGCTTCTCTTATTAAATACTCTATATGCCTTACTAGATGTAGAATATCCTAGGAAAATACCTTCATCATACTTTACATCAAACTTCCCAATATTATCCTTTCCATTGTTATGAATAAAGCATTTACAACCAAATGCATGAAAATAACCTAAATTTGGTTTCCTATTATGCCATAGTTCATAGGGAGTCTTCTTAAGGATAGGTCTTATCAGGGCTCTATTTAGGATGTAACATGTTGTGTTTATAACTTCCGCCCAAAAATATTTTGGAAGTTGGCTTTCACATAGCATGGTACGGGCCATGTCTTCTAAAGTCCTATTCTTTCTTTCTACAATCCATTTTGTTGAGGTGTTCTAGATGTTGAAAAGTTATGATGTATGCCTTTTTCAAAACAGAATTTTCAAATAAGTGATTTTCAAATTCAGTTCCATGATCACTTCTAAAAGACACTATGGTAGTGTTTTTCTCATTTGTGACTTTCTTAACGAATTTCAGGAATATTGAGAAAGTCTCATCTTTGTGAGCCAAAAACATTACCCAAGTGAATCTAGAGTAATCATCTACTATAACTAGACCATATTTCTTTCCTCCTAGACTTGTGGTTCTAGTAGGTCCAAAAAGGTCCATGTGTAGTAGCTCTAGTGGCCTAGTAGTTGAAACAATATTCTTAGATTTGAAAGAAGTTCTTGTTTGTTTTCCAAATTGACATGCATCACAGATTCGATTATTTTCAAAATTTAAGCTAGGAATACCTTTAACTAGATCCATTTTCAATAGTTTAGAAATTAGGTGTGTGCTTGCATGACCTAATCTACGGTGCCATAGCCAACCAATCTCATTCATCTTAGCATTATTAGCAACTAGGCAATGATTACTTGGAGATAAATTACTCAAATCAATTAAGTACACATTGCTATAACGTTTACCAACAAGAATAATGCTATTATCAATGGGATTAGTAACAGTGCAAACAGAAGCTTCAAAGGAAACTTTGAAACCTTTATCACACAGTTGGCTAATACTTATCAAATTATGTTTAAGTCCATCGATATAAAACATTATCAATATGAGTAGATGGAGTAATTTGAATCTTACCAATACCCATGATATGGCCTTGACCATTATCACCAAAAGTAACTACTCCACCTCTTTTTGACTCAAGGGTGATGAATTGATCTTTGTCATCCGTCATGTGTCTTGAGCAACCACTATCCAGGTACCATTTTCTTTTCAGTCTGATGGCTGCAAGACACTCCTGCAAAACTTCATGTCTTAATTTTAGGTACCCAAGCCTTCTTGGGTCCTTCATGGTTAAATGCATTAAATAATGTTCCTTTGGAAACCCAAATCATCTTTCTTTATTATGTGGAGATTTACACATATAAGATTTATGTCCTTTGTTTTCATATTTAAAACAAGTAATATTTGATGATTTTTCAGCATGTACAAAAATATTTTTAAAGATTTTTGCTTTTTAAGTGGATTATATCCTAATCCAGCTTTATCAAAGATAGCTTTTTGATTATCCAAAATCATATTAAGTTTGATAGAGCTCAAAGTAAATTTATCAACTATAGGTTTAAGTCTATCAACTTCATTTTTTAAACTTTTATTTTCTTTCATCAAAACTTCTTTTTCTACAACATGCTTTTCATTTTCTAAGATAGTTTTTGCATTTGATTTTTCAGATCTTTGTTCTTAGAACTTAAATTTGCAAAATCATCCATTAATTCATAAAAAGCACTATGCAATTCATCAAAAATAAAATCATCAAGAAAACTCGGACTTACCTCATCATTGTCTGCCATGAAGCATAGATTGGTCATTTCACTCTTTTCTTCCTCTTCGGAACTTGAGCTTTCCGAATCACTCCATGTGGCCATCATTGCCTTCTTTTTGAATTTTCGGATGCCTTTCTTTAGTTGTGGGCATTCAGATTTAAAATGACCCGGCTTCTTACATTCAAAATAAATAACTTCTTTTTCTTTACCCTTGTCCTCATCCTTTCTTGCAAAGGGTTTTTCTTTTCAAACTTCTTCTTCTTCATAAATTTTTTAAATTTCCTTGTGATGAGTGCCATGTCCTCATCATCACTTTCATCTTCAGATTCATGAGGCTCTTCCATATATTCAGAAATCTTAAGAGCCATAGTCCTCTTCTTCTTTGACTCATCATCATCAACATGTTGCTTAATTTGAAGCTCATGAGTCATCAAGGATCCCAATAATTCTTCTAGGGGTAGGGTACTTAGATCTTTTGCCTCTTGTATTGGAGTCACTTTAGCTTCCCAAGTCCTAGGCAAAGAACGTAAAACCTTCCTCACAAGATCAGAATTATCATAATATTTACCAAGGCTTTTTAAACCATTAACTATATCAGTAAATCTTGTAAACATGTCAGTAATAGATTCACATGCATCCATCTTAAACAATTCATACTTATGAACTAGCATGTTAATCTTGGATTCCTTGACTTGATTTGTTCCCTCATGGGTAACCTCAAGTCTATCCCAGATTTCCTTAGCAGAAATGCAAATAGATATACGATTGAATTCATTTGCATCTAATGAGCAGTATAAAATTCATTGCTTTGGCATTAAGTTGTGCCAATTTTTTATCATGTTCATCCCATTCCGTTTCCAGTTTAGGAATCTCCATGACATTTACTCTAGCAGTGGGTGTGTGTGGTCCATTGACTATAATGCTCCATAGATCATAGTCAAGTGCTTGAATGAAAATTTTCATTCTGGCCTTCCAATAACCATAGTTTAATCCATTAAATAAAGGTGGTCTATTTGTAGATTGGCCTTCGAAAAAAGATGAACCAGCTTGAGTTGCCATGTGGATCTTTGACTCTTGATCGTTAAATCAAATCAAATGAGCACTAGCTCTGATACCAATTGTTGGTCCAGATAGTAACCCAAGAGGGGGGGTGAATTGGGTTTTTCAAAAATTTAAACTCTTTTGAAAATAAACCCCAGCGGAAATAAAACTTAGATTCGCACGGATTAAAATAGAGTATGCACAAATAGAGAATTAAAGATAATGAGACAATCACGGCAAACACAGGATATTTTATAGTGGTTCGGTGTACCTACACCTACGTCCACTCCCAAGTATCTCTTGGGTCTACACTATAATCAATCTGATTACAGCAGAGTTGTTTTGCAAGCTCACAACTAGAACTTGTTATTTTCCTGGGTGCACAACAAACCCAGCTGGTTTTCAAGGCTCACCAGCACAAAACCTTATACCACAAACAAACTGCTTGCACAAGGCTATCAGCCTCAAAGGAATCAATCCTCTGATTGACCCAGCAAACAATAATCATTTTTACAACACAAAATCTCCTCCAATGAGCAAATATACAATGATAAAACATGAAATAAAGAGATAGGAATCAAAGCCTGATTTGCATATCTTGGGTGGCTTGCTTCTTCTCTTTCTTGGGTGGATCTTCCTTTAGAATGCTCTTGAAGCTCCAAAGATCAGAAAACTAGGGCTTGCTTCTTCTCTTCTCTTGGGTGGATCTTCCTTTAGATTGCTCTTAAAGCTCCGAAGATCAGAAAACTAGGGCTTGCTTCTTTTCTTGAGATTTCTTCAAAATGAAGCTATGAAAGCTTGGAATCACTCTCTTTTCTTTTGGGGAATCAGTATGATCTTTCCTTTTGAATTTTTTCTCTTTTCTTTTCTGATGGATTTCAAAGATTCGTCTCTATTCTTTTCTTTTTGTCTCTTCCTTTCTCTTCTCTTTCGGATGCAGCAAACCCTCTTCTTATAGATCAGTATAATCCATAAATAGTTTAAAACTATCTGTTAGAAACAAGTGTAAGAAGAATTAGATCCATAAATAGCAATAGCCATTGGAATTAAAAAGATAAAAGTAAAGTTTAGAGTCGTTCTGACAGTTCTGGAGTCGCGTCTGACATTCTGGAGTCGGCTCTAACTTTTCTAGAGTCGGCTCTAAATCGAAAAATCTTAAATTGCTTGAACTAGAGTCATCTCTGACTTTTCTGAGTCGACATAAAAATCTTCTGGAGTCGACTCTAACAATCCCGGAGTCGACTCTAAGTTGTGGCCTAAAAACCATCATTCTGTCTTTTCTGTTGGAGTCGACTCTAACAGTCCGGGAGTCGACTCTAAGTCTATGCCATTTTTTGAAGTCGACTCTGCAATTCCATGTGTCGACTCTAATGTCTGCAATTCTTACCTTGAAATTAGATTCAAACTAGAACTTGATTAGTCTTATGATTTTGATTAATAAATACTGAAAAACTTAATCAAAATCATTAGTAACTTCAAATGTTATACTCAAATAGTTTTGTTAATCATCAAAATTAACAATTGGGTCAACAGCGTCGGCGATAGCCTCTAAGCCACTTGACCCCCGAGAGTTGGAAAGGAGGGGAGAGCCAGTCGAGCACCTCCTGACCCTCCCCTTGAGGGAGGATCCGACAAGGACCGTCTAGGTTGGAGCACTGCTTCCGAAAGAGGCGTGCGATCGACTCCTCACCTTTCTGCGTGCTAACGCTGACATCTTTGCGTGATCATCATCACACATGCCAGGCGTCCCTGAGGAGGTGATCACCCATCGGCTTAACCTCAGGCCAGAGTGCCGGCCGGTTCGACAGAAGAAAAGGAGATTTGCTCCGGACAGACAGAAAGCTATTGATGAGGAAGTCCGTAAGCTGGTGGCTGCGGGCCACATTTGGAAAGTTCATTACCCCGAATGGTTGGTCAACGTGGTGATGGTCTGTAAGACTAATGGAAGCTGGAGGATGTGTGTAGACTTCACCGACCTCAACAAAGCATGCCCCAAGGATAGCTTCCCTTTGCCTTGGATCGATCAACTGGTGGACGCTACATCCGGCCATGAGATCCTTAGTTTTATGGATGCCTTCTCTGTGTACAACCAAATCAGGATGAACCCGGTGGATGAAGAAGGTATATCCTTCATAACTGAGAAGGGGTTGTACTGCTACAAGGTAATGCCATTCAGGCTAAAAAACATGGGGGCCACTTACCAAAGGCTAATGAACAAAGTCTTTAAGGACCAGATAGGATGCAACATGGAGGTATACATAGACGACATGCTAACAAAAAGTGTCCATGCCACCAGCCATATCGCCGACCTAATGAAGACCTTCGACAACCTTCGCTGATACCAGATGAGGCTGAACCCACGCAAGTGTGCCTTTGGGTGATGGTCCCTGGGTTTCATGGTAACCCGGCGAGAATCGAAGCAAACCCTGATAAAGTTCAAGCCATTTTGGACATAAGGTCTCCCACCAACAAGAAGGAAGTGCAGCGCTTGACGGGAAGGGTGGTGGCCTTGAGCCATTTTCTATCCAAGTCCACTGAGAGGTGCCTTCCTTTCTTCAAGGCGCTCCGTAGGGCCAATAGATTCGAATGGATGAAAGAGTGTCAGAAGGCCTTCGAGGGGCTGAAGGAATTCCTATCCACCCGCCACTGCTGTCCAAGCCAACGGGTGGAGAAGAACTCCTTCTATACCTCGCGGCTTCTCCCGAGGCCATTAGTTCTGTGCTGGTCTGCATGGACACCAACGGCACGCAAAAGCCGATGTATTACACAAGCAAGGTGCTTCATGATGCGGAGACCAGGTACTCAAAGATTGAGAAGATTATCTTCGCGTTGATCGTGTCTGCCCAGTGCCTCCGACCATATTTTCAAGCCCATCCGATCGTAGTGGTCACGAACCAACCTCTAAAGACGATTCTCGCTAGCCCAGACACTTCAGGCCGATTGGCGAAGTGGGAACTCAAGCTGGGAGAATTTGATCTATATTTCCACCCTCGGTCAGCCATGAAATCCCAGGTCCTGACAGATTTTTTGATCGAGTGTACCTGGGGTGAGGAGCAACCCGAAGAGGCCTCTGCAAACCCTTCAATTCCTAGAACCGGAGATGATGAATGGATCCTTCATGTGGACGGGGCGTCAAATTCTCAAGGAAGCGGAGCGGGCCTCATCCTGGCCAACTCGGACGGAGTTGTAACCGAGTGTGCACTCCGCTTCCTCTTTCCAGCCACCAATAATCAGCAGAGTATGAAGCCCTACTGTCTGAGATAAGATTAGCCCAAGAGCTCGGGGTGAAGCACCTTAGAGCGTTCACTAACTCCCAGTTGGTCACTGGCCAAATCACAGGGGAGTATGAAGCGAGGGATCCTATCATGTCCCGCTACTTGAGTATAATGCAGTCGCAAGCTTCTCTCTTAACTTATTTCAATGTTAGCTATATTCCTCGAGAAGAAAATGCTAGAGCGACGCCTTGTCCCATCTTGCCACTTCAGCCGACGGGATGTTGGGAAGAGCTTATATAGAGCACCTGGAAGCCCCAAGTTTAGAAGTAACGAGAGAAGCCCTACCAGTTGAGCAGGAGCCTTCCTGGATGGATGCTTATATCCAGTACCTTACCGATGGTACCCTCCCTAAAGACCCTGCCGAGGCCAGGCAACTCAAAAGATGGACCCCAAAGTTTTTTATAATGGAAGGAAAACTCTATCAAAGGTTGTTCTCATACCCAGTTCTTAGGTGCATTGGCCCCACAGAAGCGGATTATATCCTGCGGGAGATACATGAAGGCATATATGGAAGTCATCTGGGGGGCAGAGCTCTGGCGTACAAAGCCTTGCGACAGGGATATTACTGGCTGACAATGAAGGATGATGCATCCAAGCTTATCAAGAGGTGTGACAGTTGCCAGCGCCATGCTAATATCCAACACCAACCGATGTCCCAGCTGACCCCCCTGACTGCACCTTGGCCCTTTGCCCAGTGGGGTATGGACATCCTGGGACCATTCCCTCCAGCCTCTGGACAACGCAAATTCTTATTAGTAGCCGTTGACCATTTCACCAAGTGGATTGAAGCTAAGGCTCTCGCCAAGATCACCGAGGGCAAAGTAAGATCCTACTCCTGAAAGTCTGTTGTGTGCCGATTCGGACTGCCACACGCCCTCGTCACTGATAACAGCCGACAGTTTGATAATGTGGCCTTCGAGAATTCTACACTGGGCTGGGCATTCATAACGATTCACCACTGTGGGGCACCCCCAGACCAATGGCGCAGCCGAAGTGACCAATCGCATTATCCTCCAAGGACTCAGGGCCCGGCTAGATGGCTGTAAAGGACGTTGGGTGGAAGAGCTCCCCAGTGTATTGTGGGCCTACCACACAACGCCACGAGCCCCCACCGGGGAAACTCCTTTCAGCCTGGTTTTTGGGACTGAGGCCATCATTCTGGTGGAGATAGGTGTCCCCATTGTTAGTGTGTGCCCTAGATCCAATTGGATAAGATGCTAGTTTGTACATATTTCTTTATGAATGCAAATCAAATTTATTGGTTTCTTTATCTATCCAGGTATTTTTCATATATATTAGATATATTTTACCTGTGAGATAAAGTTCAAAAGAATGCGAACTGTGCATATGAAATTTGTAATAGAGATTACAAATTGTGAGATCCAAAATTGCACATTATGGTTCGATTCTTTAAACTTTCCTAGTCGATGCGTAGATAGGATTGGACACTATCGAACGCCGTTGAGACTAGCACACATTACATATCTTCACCCTTGTGGTGTGCAGCTGATCTTGCAAGCTGAAGTATGAAGATACTTGGATATGATGTATGGATGTTCGTTATTGTAACGATACATTGGATGACCCGCACAAAGATCCCATATGAATATTCAATATAGTGTCGATGGTTGATCTTTGATGACGGTGGTGCTAGTGATCCTTTGACTTGAGATCTTCATTGCACCTTATGTGTGGAATATCATGCTTTGACGACATGCAAACGTTGCTCTAGCCACGGGTGGCAAATAGGGTGTCGATTGGGTATGATATGAAGCACATGAAAGTGGTGTTTGATCAAGACAGGATTCATCTTCCTTGATAGAAAGGGTTATATCCCACCGCCACTTGATGGATTAAATTGACTGTTAAATCCTTGCAAGGTTGAATTGGAATTCGAAATGGTTTGAAGTTCTAATTCATATGAGTCAAATTTTCTGAGATCAAGTCAACAAAGATCAATTATATGGTTGACACATTCCATACCACTGATTGATCTGGGATATGTGACGAAGGGATTGAATCGTACGGTAACCGTTCATGGATAGGTGTTGATGACCACGTCAACAAACCCTTAACACTTGGGTGGTCATGATGCTTTGCTAGAGGCCGCTCATGATCTATGATCATGGATTCTTTGACTTAATCAAAGAGTTGATTTGGTTAAAGAATTGACTTGGACAAGGTGTTGATCAAGTCATCCTTAGGGTCAATATTAGGGGCATGATTATTACCAACGTGTCAAGGGACCTAATGGGTCACACGCATTAAGAAGATTTTGGATGAAGTTAAAATGGGAATTAAGTTGGACTTAATTCAAATCAGATAACCAATAAATTAGGATTGCGTTTGACTCAATCTTAATGAGAGAACATGAAATTGATGAATAGGATTCATTATAGAGAAAAGAATTTTTTGTTCAAAAGAGAGACCTTTTGTACATGAGATATACATATGAAATCCATTAATTAGGCTTGATCCATGTGATGGATGGCTTAGATTAATTGAGATTAATAATATGGTATTTAATTGGGTCCATATGTTGGTATGATTTGATTCATGGAAACCCAATTAAACTGAGGGCTGAGATCGTACCACGTGGAGGATGGATCCATGCCCATGTGATGGATAGGACCCATTTTCACATCATGGAGGAGTGAACCCCATGATTTGGGGCATTCTCATGAAGCCAAATTCAAGGTTGCGACGTTGGTTTCATGGGATAACCAATTTTCTAATTTTTAGGGATGTGGTTTGGTGGTTGTAATCTTAACATTATCATGATAGCAAATATCCTAAATTTGTTAGGATAATTATTATCAACTTGATAAGGTTGAATGGTTAGGTGGTTGTGATAAAATCCATTTTTTTATGGAACACACAACCTCCTTTTCATGTATAAAAGGGTAAGAAATACCCCTTCGAGAGAAACACCGAACTCCTCTCTTCTCTCTCTCTTGGATGCCTAACACGTCTTTTCTCTCTCTAGGATGTTCCTTTCTCTCTCTTGATTGATCAAGATTTGATCTTGATCAAGAAATCCTTTTTGATTTGAAAAATCAATAGAAAAGAAAAGAGGCGCTAGCACCCCTCGCAAGAAGGTTATCATCCAATCCTAAGAGGACATCATCCAAAGATCTTCGCGTGGATCACCATTAAAGCCGAGGCGTGGACGGCTAGTGGTAAATCGTTTACCGGCTTCATCGGGCATCATACCCAATAAAGAACACATGTATGATCTATTATTATAATCATGTGTTATTTCTTGTTAACTTAATCTGTTCCCTGAGGATCTTGGGCTTTGGGAATTAAATTCGTATTTATTTTATTTTCCACTGCGTGTTATATAAATTTAATTCATATAAAACATACAAAATTCCCAACAGTGGTATCAGAGCCTCCTCAGGCTTAAATTCAGTTAATTTGATAGATTACCTGAGTTCTAGTTTTTATAAACAAAGATCTAAATTTTACATGCGATGTAAAATATAAATATTGCCATATGATGAAGATTAAATATTTAATAAGTTTATTATATATAATAAACATGAATTATTTAGATTTGATCATGTTAAAAATTAAAAATTATGATTTATGTATGACATAATCATAAAGGCTGAAATTTAACATATCATGTTTAGAATTTAATTTTGACATGATAAATAACATGATTAAAATCTGAAATAATTATATTGATAAAAATTAAATATTTAATAAGTTTATTATATGATAATAAATGTGAATTATTTAGATTTGATCATGTTAAAAATTAAAAATTATGATTTATGTATGACATAATCATAAAGGCTGAAATTTAACATATCATGTTTAGAATTTAATTTTGACATGATAAATAACTGATTAAAGTATAAAATAATTATCATGATAACATGATAATCAAGATTAAAATTAAAATTTTAAATTTTGACATGTTATCATGTTAGGGATGTTATGAAAACAAATTTTCATGTGATGAAAACAAATTTATCATAACAGATAATGATAAGACAAATATATAAAATAAATTGTTATAAAATATTTGACACTTATCATAAATCCCTAAAGATCACTATCTTATCTTATCATAATGTGTAATAGATGATAAGGTTTAAGAAAAATTAGATTTAACCATATCATTGTTTGATCCTATGATTCCATAATTGATCAAATCAATTGGGCTTAACTACAATGGTGTCTAGAAAGGTGCTATCATGGTTTTTAATTGCTCCGTTCATTGCCTGGGAAAACCCATTCAATGGGATCGAAGGGTATGCTAAATAGGACCCCATTGATCAGCTGATCTGGCCATTGTTAAGGAAAGCTCTTAATTGATTAGATCAATTAAGGTTAATCAGGATGGTAGCAATTGATTTGGTCACATGATTAGGGTTCCATATTAGATAGTGATTAGGATCCTAATTTGATTAGGAGTCTCAATCATAAGATTGGATCTTATGAAATTTAGGTTAATTGAAATTAATATAAAATTCACATATAGGATATGTAACTTAGCATGATACAAATGTTGTACATGCATGATGGGACCTAAATGCGCTAAATCCCTCCACGAATATTAAGTCATTAGCCTTCCATTGTTCACATGATACAAAATCATTAGGGCATGAGATTTGTTGTGCCATAGCCAAGATCAAGTGAACCTATGAGGAGTTGATTGGGGAACAATGGGTTGACTTAACTAGGTTAGCTGGCATAATTAGCCATAGTCAGGGTCAGTCTAATATAGAGGCAATGTTTAGGGTGATCACATCAGATGTGATTGACAAGGCAATGTCCCCTAAATGATCTAGGAGTCACATTTGATGTGATTGATACAAATATACCTAATTTGGCTTACTAAGATTTGTTGTGCCATAGCCAAGGTCAAGGTAAGTCAATTTGAGGGTCCTAGCCCACTAGAAAATTATTTGATAATTTTTTGAGATTAATAGAGAGGGCTATTGAGCTCGATAAAATAGTGGAGAAATCGATTTAATTAAAATATTAACATTTCCATATTAAATCGATGATTTGCATTCATAATAATTGACTCATTCTATTTTTTTTTCAATTATTAGAGACACCATGAGTGTGAACATCAATCTCAGAGATATCCTAGAATCCAACAAGCTAACCGGACCTAATTTTTCTGATTGGCTAAGGAATATCAAGATCGTTCTACGATCTGAGAAAATCCTATATGTCCTTGATGAGGCACACCAGAGGTCCCACCTGCGGATGCTTCAAATGAAGTTCTTCTGGCATACAATCGGCATAGAGATGCTGAAGAGATGGCCACATACTTGATGTTGGCATCTATGTCACCAGATCTTCAAAAACAGCATGAGCATTTAAATGCTCATGAGATTTTGATGCACCTGCAAGCGTTTTTTGGTGCACAATCTCGCTATGAGAGGTTTTAAACCTCCAAAGAGCTGTTTCAGTGCAAAATGACTGAGGGTTCATCAGTGGGTGAACACGTGCTGAAAATGATCATTTTGATTGAGAAGTTAGCGTGATTGGGTTTCGTAATGGACCACGAACTGAGTATCGACTTGGTTTTACAGTCATTGCCTCCTAGCTATTCGCATTTTGTGTTGAATTTCAACATGAACAGACTTGAGGCTACATTGCCAGAGCGACTAATGCTAAGCCTAGCATCAAAAAGGATAAAGGGCAATTGATGGTTGTAGAATCTTCAAGCACTCAAAAGAAGCGTCTGAAGAAGAATAAGGCCCAAAAGGCCAAGACAACCAAGCGAACAAAAGGCATTAAGAAGAATATAGCCAAGAAGGATGCAGCCAAAGGAAAATGTCACTTCTGTAACAAGGATGGGCACTGGAAGCGTAACTGNGTGAAGATCTTGTTTCCAACTCAAACACCCAATGAGTGTACACTTGTAGAAGGGCGACTATAGGGTGATACCTCGGAGGCATCACACATAGCCCAACATCATTATGGTTTAAAAATATGCATTGGTTTATAAAAGGGCTAGTGGGCCAATTTCATTCCCAATGGAAAGGGTTTTCAAAAGAAATGCCATTGGGAAAGATTTAAAGAGCATGCATTGGATTTTAAAAGGTCCAGTGGGCAAGGTATATTTATCCCGATGGGAATGGTTTTATATGAGAGGTCGGTGGGCCAAGTATAGATCCCAATGGGGATCAGTGAAATGAGAAAAGAAAAACTGGGCTACTTAAAAGAGTTTTTATGTTTTATAAGCATTGCATCATGGTAGACTTTTATATGTTGATGATTTACATTCCTAGTGAGGAAGTGTTTCTAAAATGTGTTTTAAAAGAAAGGCCTGTGGGCATAATGCATATCCTAGTGGGGATGGGTTTTAAAGGAAAATGCATGAAAAGGCAAGGCTTTTGAAAAGAATACATGTTTTAAATAAATTACAGTGTATATGGTTTTCATGCAAATGGTTTCTTTTCTAGCGAAAAATATATTTGATATAGTATTTTAAATAGTTGATTTATTATTTGAAGCATAAGATATATGTGGTATTTATATTTCTTTGTACAATGGTGTACATTATTATATTCATGCTACAGTATTAAAGGTTTAAAATGGTGATTTTGTTTTCATGTTCTCCATGTTTAGATGGTTATCCAGTCACTCTGACTTCGGTTTCATCCTTTATGGTTGATATTTTCTTATAGATTAGTGAGCTGGTTGGTAGGATTAGGCGATTAGCCTTAGCTTTGGTGGAGTTGATAATTGTATATTGAAAATATTTTTAGTTTGAAAAAAATTATTATGGATGTTAAAAAGGTCGACAAAGTCTTATTTGTATTTAAGAATGAAGAATTCTGTATGTATGAGTGCACATGAGTGATATAGTTGAGACTCTATGATTTATTATGGACTCATATGAAATGAAATAAGCGATATGTGATCTAGAGAAAATTATAAGTATAATTTATGTATTAATGTGACTTATGTGAAATTGTGAATGTTGCCCTTTTTTTACCTGAGGATGATGTTGGACATTTTTATCTGAGCAGGGCTATATGAAATTGTGTGATGATATTGTGATTATATGAATGAATTATATGAGCAGGTAAGAAAAGTTTTAGTAGGGCCCCTAGGGTTAGGAAGGGGGAGCCTATATTAAATTTTAAAGTTTATCTTCAGCTATGTCATAAAAACAATTTAACATGTACCATTCTAAAAGAAAACTAACATCAATTTAATTAAACTTTGAAAGATAGTATACTTTTAAGACGTCTATTGTCAATTTAGCTTTTTGATGCATCTTAATTCACTATCAGCAAGTTATAAGCTAATTATAGAAGATGTTTCGGTGTTGATAAAGTTTTAAAAATTACAAAAAAATAGTCTATGACCCATGATTGAGAAGAGGATTTTCTTTAATTTTTCTTGAAATTCTATTTTTATTTTGTCTAAGAATTCATGTTACAAAAGTTAAAAGTCAATTAGGATTTATAAATATATTTTTAGAAATCTATTTGATATTTTATCCTTCCTTCCAAATATTTGTATCTCATGGAAAGTAGAAAGTCTATCAACTTTAGAAGATATCATGTATAAATAGAACTCTAGTTTACCTAATTAAAATCCATTCAAAATCCATTCAGTAATACCATTCTTTCTTAGCTTAGAGTAATTTCTTACTTAATGTGGTGTGAGACTATGATCTAGCAATAGGTGATTAGTAACATAACGTGATCCTCAAGTATTCTCTAAATAAATTAAAGAAGCTTAGTCAAGGAGTCAGTATGAGATCAAAATCTATCTTCTTTAGGGCAACATTTATATTAAATTTAGAATCAAAGTTAAACCTAGTAACACTCTCTATTTATCCTCTTCTACCTTCATCTTTTCCCTCCTAAAAAAAGAATCATAGCCAAATTTGGTAAAACTCTATCCATCTTTCATCTTGGATATTGTTATCACAAACCTTTATCTTAAAAAATCTTGAGTAAGCTCACAAATTTGACCTACTATCTTGCTTTACTATTCCTACACAAGGTCTAAGATATTTTTCCATTAAAATAGTGAGAGAGAAAAGAAGAGAGTCAAAAAAAGAAGGGAAAAGAGAGACTCAAAAAGAGAGTAAAAAAAAAAGATAAGAAAAATGAAGAAATTTTAAAATTGAAAGAAAAGTCAAAAAAGAGCTTAACTTGATGACTCCATTCAAGTAAAGGAAGAAAGAGAGCACTTGCCTGAAATATTATAACATGAAAGAGCCTATTATTGAGATATTTGATAACTTTCTAGATGAAGAATTTAGTAAAGAATGTATTATAAACTAGCCTTTGTTCCTGCTTGCTGGCCTAAAAGAAGTAGAGAAAGCTTAACATCAACATGGAATTATCAACAATAATGTTGATATTATGATGAAAAGTTTTTTTATTATTAATAGTGGAAGAAGCATGAATGTAACATCCAAGGACTTATAAAAAAATTAAATTTGAAGACAATACCACATCTAAAAACTTGAAAGGTCTTTCGGGTAAATGATTCTACTATTTGTGTGAGCAAAATATTATATCACTTTCATATGAGGTAAAAATTATATGGTGAGGCTTGAAGTGATGTTATTTCCATGAATATCAGCCATATTCTACTTGATCATCCTTAAATAAATAATAGACATGTCACTTATTGATGAATAGATAATATATACATTTTCAAGATAAGTACGATAAATTTCACATATTTCCTCTAAGTTATGTCCTATTACTACTAAAAAGAAAATTGAATTGATTGAAAAGAAGCCTCATTTGAGAAACAAGCATTTAGTTTCTATAAAACTACTTGAGAAAGAAGACGAGAGGTCTAAAGCTGCTTATGTATCAATAACCAAAGAAAAATAAAACTCAATAACTAGTTCTTTAGCTAAAGAAAACTTTTTAATTCATAAAGAAGATTACACTAATGTGCAAAATAAAGTTAAAAATTGTAATATTCATCTAATTCATTACAATTATGTTAATTTATCAGGAGCCGAATATTTCAAATTGGATAGAATTAATCCCAACAAAGATCCCCATATCTTCCAACTGTGTAAATCACAGACAATAATTCATAGAAAGAGGACCCATTAAAGAAACTTATGTGATGGAGGATCATTGAAACTCCCAACGACAGCATTGTTGTATCATAAGCTTTATCTAAATGAGCTTGAAAAGAATTCTATGAGATTCATGCTAAGTTGAGGCGATGTAAGAGAACATATTTTATAAAACCACTAAACTAATATACTCCTTTTTAAAGAACAATAAAAAATCACACTTAATCTATAAGTGTTTAGTAAGCTTATATTTTGAAGCTCATCTCCAACAAAGTAAGGAAAGATTAAACCAACATGCATCAGTCTAAAAAAGAGCTTTACCAACACCAAACTAATTAAAGTTTTCAAGGTAATTTTCTTTCAAATGTCTTCTATTCAGTTAACCTTCCAATTCATCTTAAATCACTAAAAAATGAAAGTCAAATGAGAAAGTTATGAACTAATAATGATAGATGTGTCAGTGTTAAGTTAATTCCTAAAAATTATAAAAATACCATTTTGTAACCCACAACGAAGAAGATGATTTTTAAATTTTTTAAATTTCTCTATTTATTTTATCTAAAAATTCATGTTACAAGAATTAAAAATCAATTAAAATTTAAAATATATATATATATATATATATATATATATATATATATATATATTTATTTATTTATTATTTAAAAATTTATTGATATTTGCCTCTTTCTTTAGAAGGTTTGTTATCAAACAAAAAGTAGAAAGCTTACTAGCTTTAGAAGATTCGATTTATAAATAAGTCCTAATTTATCTTATTGAAATCAATTTATTAGCTTTAGAAGATTCCATTTATAAATAAGTCCTAATTTATGCTATTGAAATTAATTCAGTAATACAATTTACAATTTTTTCTCTGACTGAGAGTAATTCTTGGCATTGTCATGATCCTCAAATATTTTTAAAATATTAAATGTGCTTAATTGAAGATCCTCAAAAAATTGATGAAAGATTAATAATTATTACCTCTTCTAGACTATCTTACTTGCATCAACTATGATCTTCTCATCCAGCCAAAAAGCCACTATGCAATCTGATTAAACTAGATCAAACCAAAAACATGATTGTCGTAATGTTCTTTAATTTTTTTTCTTTTTCTTGAGTTATTAATCATACGCTAGATACCTTTGGCACAATTAACTTTACCAATGATTTAACAATACAGGAGAAGCATTGGCTCTTTATTCCAACTAAAACATCCGTTGCGTACCAGCCGTTGCAGACTAGCGTACAAGATAGCACATAGCAATTCCGGTAAGGCATTATTGGCTGAAGAAATTGAACCATGTGTACAACTCTCACACACACTAAGACAAGGTGCAGGGCCTACAAACACAAAACCTAAGCTACGGTCTGCGAGCTGCAAACTGATCCGACGAGCTAATGGGGGCATTCGATCACATCAGAGGCAATGGAGGCAGTTGTTTATGGTGCTTAATTTATTGTAGTCTACTACAGCTTATGCAGTGGTTTCCATGGTTAATTCTGCAGAACCAGAAACAACCTTGAGTGGGTCCACGAGTTGTGGACATAAAATTAATAATCTCCTTATGCCTGCAGTAAGCCATTGTCGTTGAGGTATGATATCACTTGCTCGGCCATGGCTACTGGAGAGGGACAGTCCCCAACTTTCACTTGTATTACTACCTGAAAGAAATTCAATAATTTCAGTGCAACCTACATCAAAAGACATGCATTGGAAAGATATTTTACACTCCAACTAGTGTAGCACACATGCTGTATGTAAGAGAACAAGTTCATGGCCATAATTAATACACTCCCAGTACTGTTTGCTAGTGGAAAGCATGGATTTCTGTGATTCCCCCGTATCATTGTAGGTTTTTTCTATTATGTAATTTAGTTAACAAAACCATCTTAGGCTGGTTCTCTCCTTTACCATCAACAAATGAACCAAGAGGGGGCATTGAGTGTATCTATGGAGGTGTGGAGAAGGGAGACGTGTAGTCAGTCGTCCATGCCAAGAAAATTGTGTCATGGTAGATAAACCAAAATGGAAAATTGTTTGTTCTGGATATGTAGAAAATGCAAGAGGGATCTGATCAAAGGATGTAAGAGGGCTGAAGCAGTAAACAAAAAGTAAGCAGATGCAAATGATATAGCAACCAAATAAATGCAGATACTTGAAGTGGTAAGGGAAGGTTCATTTGTCACCATTTTGGTTGAATATACTAATGCCTGCAGATCCATCTGAGGAAACCAATGGACAAGACTTTCTCATATGTACTTGATTAGCTATCCATTCCTATTGTGCTTTAGGAAATTACCAATGTGCATTCGTCTAAAATTACCGATTTTAACAGTTTTTCATGCTGATCAAATAAGCTATGTTAGCCAAGTCCTTATAAAACAAGTTATCATTTATAAATATTAAAAAATTATTGCGATGCCGTAGCAATACATTTTTGAAGAAAATAATAAACAAATATTGTGACGCAACTAATGCGTCGCAATAGTTTTTAGTAAATATATTTTTTATCAGTAATAATAAATAAAATAAATATAATATTGCGACGCATTCGTTGCGTCGCAATGTTTTTTCTATAAATAGATGTAACGAAAAGTAAAAAAAATATTGCGACGCAATTTGTGCGTCGCAATTATTATCATAAATTATAATTTTTATCATTTATAAATATTTAAAAAAAATAAATAAAACATATATAATATTGCGACGCATTTGTTGTGTCGCAATGTTTTTTGGATAAATATATGTAATAAAAAGTTAGAAAAATTTTTGCGACACTGTATGCATCGCAATTATTTTCATAAATTATTATTTTAATCATTTAAAAATATTAAAAAAATATTGCGACGCCTTAGCGACGTAATTTCTAGAAAATAAAAATAATTTTCTCGCCGGACATTGGCGCCAAGTTAGCGACGCAATTAATTGCGTCGCTATCTTTTTCATAAAAATATAATAAGGCCAAATTAACGATGGATTAGCGACGCATTGTTGCGTCGCTAATACATAATAAATTTTAAAAAAAAATTTCGATCGATTAGCGACACAAATTTGCGTCGCTAATCACTCATATATAAAGTCGGCCGGCCTTCTCTTCTTCTTCCCCATCTTGACCTAGCCACCGCCCTCCCCAAAACCTCTCCGGCTCCCACCGTTCGCTGCTCCGGCTCCCCTCCTCCGGTGCTCCGGCTCCCCGGCGGTCTCCTCCAACTTCGGCGTCTCCTCTCGACTGAGGTAAGCCCCCCCACCCTCTTTCAAAATTTCTTTTTTTGTAAAAATTTTCCTTCGGCCACGACCAAGACCGTGGCCGTCTTCTCCAGCCACGGCCGCTGCCGTGGCCGGTAGTGGCCTGGCCACGGTGGCCAGGCCACAGTAAAAAAAAAAAAAATTTCTTGTAAGGGGGGGGGGGTGGGGAAAACCCCCCCCTTCTCCGGCCAAACCCTGGCCACGGTGGCCAGGCCACAGTCAAAAAAAAAAAGTTGGCACGGTGGCCAGGCCACAGTCAAAAAAAAAAAATGGCTAACAGGGGGGTGGGGAAAACCCCCCCATTTTGTCTTCTCCAGCCACGGCCGCTGCCGTGGCCGGCAGTGGCCTGGCCACGGTGGCCAGGCCACAGTCCAAAAAAAAAAAAAAAATTGTAACCGGGGGGGTGGGGAAACCCCCCCCCCCATTTTGTCTTCTCGGCCACGGCCATGGCCGCGGCCGAGAAGCCGGCCACGGCCGCTGCCATGGCCGGCAGTGGCCTGGCCATGGTGGCTAGGCCACAGTAAAAAAAAATTTTGGCTGTTACAGGTGGGGTGGGGAAAACCCCCCCCCCCCATTTTCTCTTCTCCGCCACGCCGCTGCCGTGGCCGGCAGTGGCCTGGCCACGGTGGCCAGGCCACAGTAAAAAAAAAAAAAGGCTGTTACAGGGCCCCCCCTCCCTTGACCTTCTCCGGCCACGGCCCTACCGTGGCCGGCCGTGGCCTGGCCACGGTGGCCAGGCCACAAAAAAATAAAAAAAGTCTTTTACAGGGGTGGGGAAAACCCCCCCTTTATCTTCTCCGGCCACGGCTGTAGCCGCCGCCGGAGAAGCCGGCCACGGCACCGGTGGTCAGGACAAAAAAAAAACATGTCTGTTATGGGGGTGGGGAAAACCCCCCCTCCCCTTTTATCTTCTACGGCCACGGTGGCCAGGCAAAAAAAAAAAATTATTTATGCAATAATTTTGTGCATTTGTAGTTATTTACAATTTTTATGTCTTGATTATTTACTTTCTACTTCAAATTGAATGATGCATTAAATTATGTAATGCTTGAATGAAAGTCATATTGTAGTTTTATTTAATTCTCAAGAACACATTAGTACTTTCAATGATTTATATTTTAGTCTTCACAAACAATTATATTCGACATAATAATCTTAAGAAGCCATTGACTATATATATAGAACACTATGCCTCTATTTGTAGAATTGACAAGAATTTATGAATAACAAGCATAAGTTCGATTGTCTTCGGATTTTCATATTATTAATCACAGCACTATAACCTTTAGACCCGTTTGAGAATTTGTAAGATTTAGTCTTGCAAATTCTCAAATTGTCCTGGTGGACAGTTTGAGAATATTTTTTGCGATATGGTAGTCTGCTATTAATCATCTTTGGTTGAGATTGCGGTTTGTATTTGCTCATACGTTCTCCTAGTGTGGCATATATGCCACACATTTAGGAGAACACATGGGGAAATGCTGCTGAAATTTCAACGTAACCGATCGATGATAATCAATAGCAGACTACCATATCGCAAAATATATTCTTGAATGGGATAGGGCCTTACCTTTTAGACATGGAGTGAAGGTTTAATTAATTTAGGACACTTGAAAGCATGTGAAGTCTCATGATTGAACGAACCGCCTTGCGGCCCGACCCGAACTCAAGCCCTACCATTAGCCATGAACCTGTGCCTCGGTCCTTGCTAGCACGCCAAGGATCGTAGCCGTGGCTCGCCCTTGCATGGTAGGGACCTTAGTTGCCTAAAAGAAAATTGGTTTAGTTATAAATGATTTAAATGGTTGTTATTAACCTTAGTTGTGTAAAAGAAATAATTTAGTTATATATTTAGTAATACTAATATAGTTTTATTTTGTGGTTTTCTTTAATGGTTTACCAGACTTTGTATAAGTCGGTCAAAAATGAGCGGGGCTCGCTCGTGGATGTATGCAAGGATAAAAGATGGCTTGCTTAATCCAGATTTTCTGAATGGATTGTAAGAATTTATCGCATTTGCATGTAGCCAACCTGACTGGATGGATGGCCCTAGGATTAGGTGCCCATGCAACTTCCACAGGTGTCAGAATAAAGCCTACAGAGATGTTGAAACTGTTAAGGTGCATTTGTGTAAGAAGGGGTTTGTTCCTGATTACTATGTTTGGTACTGTCATGGTGAACCAGAGGATATTCCAGCAGCTGTTATAGGCCAATAAGAGTCAATTCCCGTAGATGAACCATTTGTGAATTTAAACACATATGAACAAATGGTGATGAATGCATCGGGTAATGAATTCAATCAGAATACATTTATGAAAGAACCAAATCCAGATACACAGCAATTTTACGATATGTTGCGTGCTGCAAATCAAGAATTGTATCCTGGTTGTGAGGGTCATTCCAGTTGTCTACAGCTGCTCAAATGTTGAATATTAAGGCAGAACATCGATTATCAGAAAAGGCGTTCATTGGTGGGCAGAAGTCAAGAAATCTTAGCGATATGGAGTATAATGCAGCACATTATTACATCCTAATGAACTGTAGAGAAGTCGATCCATATATTGAGTAAGTGTATACTTCAAGGCTTAATTGGAAATTTTAATTTAAATTACAATATACCATAATATTTAATTGCTAACATCAGTTTTCATCCTTTTCATCCCATAAGGATGTTTTGTGATAGACAACGACAGATGAATCCCGACATCAGTCAAGTTGCAATTGGGCAGAAATTAGAAACGGAGTTTGCTTACTGGTTTTATGAATTTGTGAGTAGTATCACTCAATCAATTTCAATAATGACTTTTATTTTTTGAATTGGATGTGAATAGCTTATTAATTTATAGGTAAACGGTCCATGGTCCACAACCGACAATATTTTCATTAAATGTCTATCGCAATGGCCATTGAAGACCGTAACAACCTCTACTGGCTATTTTGTAAATGGGTACAAATTTCAGATTGAACGATTAGCAGCTTCAAGAGGCACGCAGAACTGGGGCGTGTGTGTTAAAGGAGAAAGTGTTGAAGCAAATATGCAGGATTATTATGGAAAGTTAGTAGAGATGGTTGAAGTTGAATATCCCGGTTGGCCTATGAAACGAACCGTATTGTTTCGTTGTGATTGGTTCGATCCGATAGTTCCTGTGGGTAAAAGAGTTCATAACGACTACAATTTGGTTGAAGTGAACCATCGACGAAGATTGCAGAAATATGACCCATTCATCCTTGCATCCCAAGCTCAGCAAGTCTTTTACTGCGGATATCCAAGTTTGCGCAACGACAAGCGAGATTGGTGGGCCGTTTCTAAAATCGTCCCACGTTCAACAATTGTATTAGAGGAGAGTTCATCAAGTCAATCAGCCAAGTGCCCTGCATTTCAAGAGGATGAGATGGAAATGCATGCAATTGAGGACGACACAAGGGCTCCTGAAACATCACTTAGAGATCCAAATGGTGATGTCCAAGAAATTGCGGATGCAAATGTTCGGTTTCCTTCCGATGATAATGAAACTGAATCGCAGTCCATATGGCATCGGATGTTGAACCAATATTTCACGAAACAAATGACACCGATTAAACATAGAGGTTTTTTAAAATTTAACTTTTTTTATAAGTGTTAAATTTTTACATAGTCAATCATTAATCGTAATTTAATTGTATGAATCTTTAGTATTTTCAGTATGACGGGCAGAGGTAGATCTACCGACGACAAACGGAATGAGCAGGGACGTAGCCCTGCTGCATCAGATCACATGAGCGTCGGAGATGGAGAGTTCGGATCTCCAGCAGTCGCACAGCCTTCGATCTCTCCAGCAGTATTACCATCCAGCCGATCGGCATATACCTCCGAGAGTTCTTCCACCATCGGCCGCACCGTACTTCGACTTGATGCTCAGGGACTGTAAGTATATACTAATTAAAAATATATATTTATGTTTTTAAGTCAATTACTTATAAACATGCATTTTTTTAACAGATTTATTGAGCAGCATCATGTATCCAGCCACATCAGCGCCGTATTTCAGAGGCGTGCAGATCCCAGTGGCTACGATTGGCGCCACGTATCTCCAGCCACGAGGGAGTTTTATTTTTCTGAGTTTCAGGTAAACTTATTAAATACAATTTATCACTGATATAAAATTTCTTAATCTTAATAAATTCAGAAACTAACTGTTTATTTTAATGCAGAAAAAGTTTACATGGGATCCTGCCAGCCATGATGCCATTAGGGCAGCATGGGAGGCTCTGACGGGACGTCGATACTCCGACATGCTTCATCGTTGGAGGTCATCGGGTCAGCATCCTGCGCACGTGCCAGAGGGTATTTGGCACGAGTGGCAGCAGGCCTGGCAGTCCGATGGCTGGCGCAGGAGGTCCGCATCAGCCAGCACGACCGCCGATCTGAGAAGGGCGGTCCTGGCACGGGTCTCTCCCGCCATACTTCGGGCTTCATTTCGATTCAGGAGCACAAACGGCGTATGGTAAGAAAACATAAATATTTTAATTACTATTTTAGTTATTTACAAATATTTGTATTAATATCAATTTTTTTATTGTTATAGTCTGAGCAGGAGGGCAGAGATCCTGGTGAGTTTCGTCTATTCAGGGCGACACACACCAGGAGGGACGGTTCCTGGGTCGACACGCGATCACGGGAGGTTGCAGTAAGAAATTAGATTTATGTAGTATCTGTTTAATTTCTAAAATTTTATTTCAAAATTTATTAACTCATTTATTGTTGATTTCATAATTTAAAGACACGAGTCGAGGAGCTTCGCTCCCAGGCATCGCAGGTCGACTCTACTGATGGGGAGACGCCCGTCGAACTCTCAGCAGAGGAGAGTCGGCGTGTATTTTTGGAGGCTGTTGGTGCCCAGCCGCGAGACCGCAGGGTCTATGGTCTGGGCACTAGAGCTTCTACATATTTTCCTTATCAGGCCTCCAGCTCGTTAGTTTCTGGTGATATTCCTCCCGAGCGTTTAGACGACCTTCGGAGATCTATTGCAGAGGAGGTTCGGCAGGAGGTTGAGCAGGATTTCAAGGATAGTATGCGAGGCCGGGATCAGGAGATTGCAGATATGCGAGATGAGATGCATCATTTGCGGGATATGGTTAGCCGCTTGTCGCAGAGTCTCCAGCCTCCACAACCTCCATATGATCGCTCAGATTCTTGATGTATTTTTTTTCTTTTTATATGTTGTACATGAAAACTTTAAAATTTTAATATATTATTTTTTTGTAAATTGAATGATTATTGTTTGGATCAATATGAGTGAAGAATGTTTCGATCAATATTTAAATGTAACAAAATTGTATTAACCGTTTTAATTTTTAAATTTTTATTTTTTTTAAAAAAATATTTATTTAGCGATGCATTAGCGACTGCAATTGCATCGTTAATATTTTCAAAATATTATTATTAAATATTGCGACGCAATGAGCTGGCATCGCAATATTTTAAAAAAAATTAATTAGCGATGCATTAGCGACTCAAATTGCATCGCTAATATTTTTATAATATTACTATTAAATATTGCGATGCAACGATCTGGCGTTGCAATATTTTTTAAAAAAATTTAATTAGCGACGCATTAGTGACTAAAATTGCGTTGCTAATATATCTAAAATATTATTAATAAATATTGCGATGCAGTGACCTGGCATCGCAATATTTTAAAAAAATTTATTAGCGACGCATTAGCGACTAATATTGCGTCGCTATTATATTTAAAATATTATTATTAAATATTACGATGCAGCTAAATGCATCGCAATATTGCAACGCAATTGAATGCGTCGCAATATTTAATATTAATATTTAAAATATTAAAATTTAGTTTTAAATTTAGCGATGCATTTTGGTGCGTCGCAATATTGCGACGCATCTCTGCGTCGCAGAGAGTCGCTGTTTTGCGATGCAATTGCGACAAATTGTGGTTGCGACGATATTCTCAGCGACGAAGTCATTGCGTCGCTAATGCGTCGCAATAGCATGTTTAGCGACGCATTTAGGCATCGCAATATTTTTTTTTCTTGTAGTGTTTTGACCTGCTATTAATTGTAGCATTGGATGTCTAGCCAAATCCCGAGCCTTCAATACATGAAGCATTGCTTTAAAATTAAAAGAGAATTACTCTACAATTATGAGAGCATTGCTTTTTCTTGATGACTCTGCAAGAGCTCCTCACGCTCAAGGCACCTTAAAATCATAAAGAAAAGCAATGTCTCTAAGTCAAAGGAGCTCTCACCCCAACTTAAAATGCATCCTTACATTCAATCAACTAAGTACCACTACATCTAAGTAAATTAAAATTGAGCATTGCTCTCACATAAAGAAAGTAGGCCTAGATGATGTGACAAGGCATATAAGGCTTAGGCTTGTATTACTTCAGAGGGAGGTTAAACATGAGGGATTGAAAGTTACATTCTAAGATGATAATATTACTCTTATACCTCTATACTTATTCAAAAAAAAATATGTTAATAAAATCATCTCCTTTTTATATATAAGCATTTGTAATTGATAGGCTAACACTTAACTATAATCTCTTAATTAGAAGTTTTCTCACCTCTAAGGTAGAACAAATAATTAACAGTGGAGGTTTGCATTCACTAGAAATCTAAACCCTATAAAATCTAAACTAAAGTAGTCACTAATAAGGTGCACCATACACTTAAATATATCCTTCTTATATCCATAGTTTCAACCTAGACATCATCCACTAGTCACCTCAATGGAGGTGAATGGGAGAAAAGGTTACGATAATCCTTCATAACATCTCAATAATTCCAAAAAAGTATATATAGAAACCATATAGATTAGGAGCTAATAAATGGGAGAGAAAGAGATAGATAGTCTTAAGATAACTCTTCATAATATACCAATAAATCCAAAAAAAGTAATATATAGAAACCATCTAAACTAGGAGCTTTATTAGCTCATAATCCAAAAATAGCATTTTTATTTTTTGAATAAAATATTCACCATTTATCTTAGCATTACATTATTTATAAGGTAAAAAAAAGGCTACCCTAACACTTTCAACTAAGAACCAACAAGATTCTTATAATAGCTATGAAAGCATCAATAACCTCTCTTCTTTTTTTCTATTGATGTAGCCAATTGTCTAATCAAGAGATAATATTTTCTAGAGAAAGGGCTCACTAAAGAAATCCATGTAGAGGACCAGTGAATCTAAAAAAAAAAACCATGATTACATCTTAAGTTATATTTGAACATGCTTGAAAGACCATTTTATAAGATTTATAATGAGTTAAGATGATGGGATGGAATATATTTTGTAAGAGCACTGGACTAATATGCATCTCTCTAAAGAAGAATAAAAGGTGGCATTTAATCCACAAGTGTCTAGTGAGCTTAAATGTAACACCCTTAGTTTCTGAATATTTTTGTATGGTTTTATGTTGACCTATATATTGATTTTAAGGAATAAAATGAGAATTTCATGTGTATACTTTTTATATTGCTAGTAATTTTGATTGAGCATTTTAGAGATTTAAGGTTTTAATCAGTCAGAATAGCAAAAAAATCAAGTCTAGGCTTGAGTTTGCCTTTAAGCATTGTGTCCAACGCTTAGATCAACTCACAAAAGGTAGGAGTCAACTCTAGCACAGTTTAATACTTTTGGCACACTCTCGAGTTGACTCCTACAATAGGGCGAGCTGACTCGGTCAGAAAAACAGAGAGATAGCATTTCTATGCCGAGCTCGAGCTAACTTATGTAGGGCTCAAGTCAACTCATGCAGAGCTTGAGTCAACTCGTGGAAGGTAGGAGTCCACTCCTTATCGAGCAGAAAATTCTATTTGTTGGGATATCCCGAGCTTGAGCCGACTCGAGACCTACTTGAGTTGACTCCTAGGAAGATAATAAAAATTTTTAGGTCAAAATAGGAAATGGCTTGGGGGTAATTTATAAGTTTTGCTAAGGGCAGTTTGGAAAAGAAAATTGAAGGGTAAAACATCATGGTTAAGAGTGAGCCATGTGTATTCCAAAAAGCGTGCTTTAAGAGCTTTTAAGGGCAAAATGGAAATTTGAATCCCTTTATTTGATGCCTTAAACCCTAAGCAACTGGAAAAGAAAGAAAAAAGGGGGAGAAGAGAGAATCGGCCAGGAGAAATAAAGAAAGAAGGAAAGGAAGAAGGAAAAAAAGAAGAAGAAGAAGATGAGAAGGAAAAGGGAAGAGCTTGGTGGCCTTTCTAACTTCTAAGGTAAGCTCTAGTCTCCCTAAGCCTAGTATAGCATAGATCTTGCATGGATTTGTTATTTTTGAGATGATAGCATGTAAATATTTGATGGATGAAAGGGTGAAAAAAATAATGAGATGTTAGAAGGTTGAGCATGCATGTATGCAGTGTTTTAGGAAAAACCTTGCATGTAGGTAACCCTAATAGTTATTGTGTTTATATGATGACCTAAGGCAAGAGGGTTGTTATAGAGAGCTAGAACACAGGAGATGAATATTAGTTGGGAGTGCTTGCAGCTAAGATGAGTGGGTTCCTCATCTGGCTATATAAATTATTTTGAGATATTGTCTGGATACTTTGCTATAGATCTAAATGGTGCTATGTCAAGCATAGTGTTGCAAAAAGAGGGGTTTTTAAAATAAGGGGAGTGAGAACTAAATTTATGTGTATTTTTATAAAGTATAAGTTTAAAGGAAAAAAAATAAATGTACAGCATGCCCTAAAGCCTAGTACGAGATTATCTGAAAAATCTGGGTTTAGAAAGATTTTGAGTGTCAAAAAGGGATATGAGATATAGGAAGAATGTGAGCTTCCTAGAAGAATAAATATATACCTGAGAAAAGAACATAAGTTTCATACAAGAACCTGGATATGAGGAGAAGGTATGAATGTGGGAAAAGAGTTGGCGAATTCATAAAAAGAACATAAATGTCGTAAAAAGAGTATCAAAGAGAGTAACAATAAGAGTTACATGATAAACTTGAAATGGGAGAAAGGATATATGGCTTATAATATGAATGAGAGAAAAAAGCAAGAAATTTAAGGAAAGAATATGAGTTTCATAAATGATATATATATATATATATATGAGAAAAGAATATGAGGCTAAGAAATGGACATAGAGTTTCATGAAAAGAGCACAGGTCTGAGGAAAGACTGTGAGTTTCATAAAAGAACTTGAGATTTGGGAAAAAAGCATAAGTTGAGAAAAGAGTATGGGACAAAGGAACGGACATGAGTACCATAACGGAACATAGAGTTGAGGATAGATCTTAAGCTTCTGGATGAATACAAGATTGAAGAAAGAGTAAGGGTTGAGAAGGGACCCTGAATTTAAGGTAAGGATACCAGTCTGAGGAATGACTATGGCTTTTATAAAAGAATATCATTTATGAAATAGAAAAAAGGGAAGCATGAGTTTAAGCAAGATCCAATGAAAGTATGGGTTCTTGATATATGTAAACATGATATGAGTTTATATGTATACACTGATAGCTAGAGTTAGAGCATATCAAAGTTATAAAGAAAAAGAATGTGCATTATAAAGGTATGTGTGGATACCTATCAATATGTATGGATGATTTGAGCCCAATTCATATGTTGATAGCATGAGTATCAATGAAAAGCATGATGTTAATAGCATATGTTAAAATATGAATTATGGCAATATGATAACATTTTGAAATGAACCTATGATATGAAAGGCCTAGTATATTGTGGTATGTGGTTTAAACCTATGAAGTGAGAACCACGGTTATGATACAATGAAAGCATGTGTTGAGCATGAGTTTAAAGTATAAGCATTTAGCATGAATTAAAGTATGAGCTTCGGGAAAAAGGAACTGTTATAGCTTGTGGAAAGCAAAGCATGATCTCATAACTTGAGTTAAAGTATAACAGGAGGTTTAGAGATGATATGGATTGAGAGGCATGCATGGGCATGTGTATACATACATACATATATATACATACACACACACAAACAAGGTAAATGTAAAGTGTATGATAAAATGAAATGTGAGCCTAAGCCTAGGTTTCTAAAGCATGAATTGAGCATGTTTTATAGCATGAGTTTCTAGCATATGGCTAAAAGCATGAGTTGAGCATGTGTTTAAAGCAAAAGGTTTAATGAGTTTTGATACAAGAGTTTCATATGCATGCATGGTGTATATGCATGGAAAGAAAATAGCATGAGTTTTGATGCATGGATTTCAAATGCATACATGGCATATGTGCATGAAAAAATGTTAAAAAGAATATATTTTGATGCATGTATCATACTGAGCATCAGGCAGATATGGGGCTGATCACCCTATTGACTGTGCTGTAATATGAGCATTGCACACTATAGATACAGTGGCACCTTCCTGCGATTCGATCGTACAATGATCCCCAAGGCTATGGGTGAGTGCACGCTAGACCAGGCCCAGTGGGATAAGTTGCAAGTAGCCTATGGAGGCATGAATCATAGCTCAGTACAGCTAGTTACTATACAGCTCGTGGGGGCAAAGAGAAAATCCAAGATTTCAGGGTCAAGGAATAACTTTCTTTGCCGAGTGAACCGCACGAATAAGGGGTGCTATTTTTGTGAAGATCTTGTTTCCAACTCAAACACCCAATGAGTGTACACTTGTAGAAGGGCGACTATAGGGTGATACCTCGGAGGCATCACACATAGCCCAACATCATTATGGTTTAAAAATATGCATTGGTTTATAAAAGGGCTAGTGGGCCAATTTCATTCCCAATGGGAAAGGGTTTTCAAAAAGAAATGCCATTGGGAAAGATTTAAAGAGCATGCATTGGATTTTAAAAAGGTCCAGTGGGCAAGGTATATTTATCCCGATGGGAATGGTTTTATATGAGAGGTCGGTGGGCCAAGTATAGATCCCAATGGGGATCAGTGAAATGAGAAAAGAGAAAAACTGGGCTACTTAAAAGAGTTTTTATGTTTTATAAGCATTGCATCATGGTAGACTTTTATATGTTGATGATTTACATTCCTAGTGGGGAAGTGTTTCTAAAATGTGTTTTAAAAGAAAAGGCCTGTGGGCATAATGCATATCCTAGTGGGGATGGGTTTTAAAGGAAAATGCATGAAAAGGCAAGGCTTTTGAAAAGAAATACATGTTTTAAATAAATTACAGTGTATATGGTTTTCATGCAAATGGTTTCTTTTCTAGCGGAAAAATATATTTGATATAGTATTTTAAATAGTTGATTTATTATTTGAAGCATAAGATATATGTGGTATTTATATTTCTTTGTACAATGGTGTACATTATTATATTCATGCTATACAGTATTAAAGGTTTAAAATGGTGATTTTGTTTTCATGTTCTCCATGTTTAGATGGTTATCCAGTCACTCTGACTTCGGTTTCATCCCTTTATGGTTGATGTTTTTCTTGTAGATTAGTGAGCTGGTTGGTAGGATTAGGCGATTGGCCTTAGCTTTGGTGGAGTTGATAATCGTATATTGAAAATATTTGTTAGTTTGAAAAAAATTATTATGGATGTTAAAAAGGTCGACAAAGTCTTATTTGTATTTAAGAATGAAGAATTCTGTATGTATGAGTGTACATGAGTGATATAGTTGAGACTCTATGATTTATTATGGACTCATATGAAATGAAATAAGCGATATGTGATCTAGAGAAAAATTATAAGTATAATTTATGTATTAATGTGACTTATGTGAAATTGTGAATGTTGCCCTTTTTTTACCTGAGGATGATGTTGGACATTTTTATCTGAGCAGGGCTATATGAAATTGTGTGATGATATTGTGATTATATGAATGAATTATATGAGCAGGTAAGAAAAGTTTTAGTAGGGCCCCTAGGGTTAGGAAGGGGGAGCCTATATTAAATTTTAAAGTTTATCTTCAGCTATGTCATAAAAAACAATTTAACATGTACCATTCTAAAAGAAAACTAACATCAATTTAATTAAAACTTTGAAAGATAGTATACTTTTAAGATGTCTATTGTCAATTTAGCTTTTTGATGCATCTTAATTCACTATCAGCAAGTTATAAGCTAATTATAGAAGATGTTTCGATGTTGATAAAGTTTTTAAAAATTACAAAAAAAATAGTCTATGACCCATGATTGAGAAGAGGATTTTCTTTAATTTTTCTTGAAATTCTATTTTTATTTTGTCTAAGAATTCATGTTACAAAAGTTAAAAGTCAATTAGGATTTATAAATATATTTTTAGAAATCTATTTGATATTTTATCCTTCCTTCCAAATATTTGTATCTCATGGAAAGTAGAAAGTCTATCAACTTTAGAAGATATCATGTATAAATAGAACTCTAGTTTACCTAATTAAAATCCATTCAAAATCCATTCAGTAATACCATTCTTTCTTAGCTTAGAGTAATTTCTTACTTAATGTGGTGTGAGACTATGATCTAGCAATAGGTGATTAGTAACATAACGTGATCCTCAAGTATTCTCTAAATAAATTAAAGAAGCTTAGTCAAAGACCCTTAAGGAGTCAGTATGAGATCAAAATCTATCTTCTTTAGGGCAACATTTATATTAAATTTAGTATCAAAGTTAAACCTAGTAACACTCTCTATTTATCCTCTTCTACCTTCATCTTTTCCCTCCTAAAAAAAAGAATCATAGCCAAATTTGGTAAAACTCTATCCATCTTTCATCTTGGATATTGTTATCACAAACCTTTATCTTAAAAAAATCTTGAGTAAGCTCACAAATTTGACCTACTATCTTGCTTTACTATTCCTACACAAGGTCTAAGATATTTTTCCATTAAAAAGTGAGAGAGAAAAGAAGAGAGTCAAAAAAAGAAGGGAAAAGAGAGACTCAAAAAGAGAGTAAAAAAAAAGATAAGAAAAATGAAGAAATTTTAAAAATTGAAAGAAAAGTCAAAAAAGAGCTTAACTTGATGACTCCATTCAAGTAGAGGAAGAAAGAGAGCACTTGCCTGAAATATTATAACATGAAAGAGCCTATTATTGAGATATTTGATAACTTTCTAGATGAAGAATTTAGTAAAGAATGTATTAATAAACTAGCCTTTGTTCCTGCTTGCTGGCCTAAAAGAAGTAGAGAAAGCTTAACATCAACATGGAATTTTCAACAATAATGTTGATATTATGATGAAAAAGTTTTTTATTATTAATAGTGGAAGAAGCATGAATGTAACATCCAAGGACTTATAAAAAAATTAAATTTGAAGACAATACCACATCTAAAAACTTGAAAGGTCTTTTGGGTAAATGATTCTACTATTTGTGTGAGCAAAATATTATATCACTTTCATATGAGGTAAAAATTATATTGGTGAGGCTTGAAGTGATGTTATTTCCATGAATATCAGCCATATTCTACTTGATCATCCTTAAATAAATAATAGATATGTCACTTATTGATGAATAGATAATATATACATTTTCAAGATAAGTACGATAAATTTCACATTATTTCCTCTAAAGTTATGTCCTATTACTACTAAAAAGAAAATTGAATTGATTGAAAAGAAGCCTCATTTGAGAAACAAGCATTTAGTTTCTATAAAACTACTTGAGAAAGAAGACGAGAGGTCTAAAGCTGCTTATGTATCAATAACCAAAGAAAAATAAAACTCAATAACTAGTTCTTTAGCTAAAGAAAACTTTTTAATTCATAAAGAAGATTACTCTAATGTGCAAAATAAAGTTAAAAATTGTAATATTCATCTAATTCATTACAATTATGTTAATTTATCAGGAGCCGAATATTTCAAATTGGATAGAATTAATCCCAACAAAGATCCCCATATCTTCCAACTGTGTAAATCACAGACAATAATTCATAGAAAGAGGACCCATTAAAGAAACTTATGTGATGGAGGATCATTGAAACTCCCAACGACAGCATTGTTGTATCATAAGCTTTATCTAAATGAGCTTGAAAAGAATTCTATGAGATTCATGCTAAGTTGAGGCGATGTAAGAGAACATATTTTATAAAACCACTAAACTAATATACTCCTTTTTAAAGAACAATAAAAAATCACACTTAATCTATAAGTGTTTAGTAAGCTTATATTTTGAAGCTCATCTCCAACAAAGTAAGGAAAGATTAAACCAACATGCATCAGTCTAAAAAAGAGCTTTACCAACACCAAACTAATTAAAGTTTTCAAGGTAATTTTCTTTCAAAATGTCTTCTATTGAGTTAACCTTCCAATTCATCTTAAATCACTAAAAAATGAAAGTCAAATGAGAAAGTTATGAACTAATAATGATAGATGTGTCAGTGTTAAGTTAATTCCTAAAAATTATAAAAATACCATTTTGTAACCCACAATGAAGAAGATGATTTTTAAATTTTTTAAATTTTCTATTTATTTTATCTAAAAATTCATGTTACAAGAATTAAAAATCATATATATATATATATATATATAAAATTTATTTGATATTTGCCTCTTTCTTTAGAAGGTTTGTATCAAACAAAAAGTAGAAAGCTTACTAGCTTTAGAAGATTCCATTTATAAATAAGTCCTAATTTATCTTATTGAAATCAATTTATTAGCTTTAGAAGATTCCATTTATAAATAAGTCCTAATTTATGCTATTGAAATTAATTCAGTAATACAATTTACAATTTTTTCTCTGACTGAGAGTAATTCTTGGCATTGTCATGATCCTCAAATATTTTTTAAAATATTAAATGTGCTTAATTGAAGATCCTCAAAAAATTGATGAAAGATTAATAATTATTACCTCTTCTAGACTATCTTACTTGCATCAACTATGATCTTCTCATCCAGCCAAAAAGCCACTATGCAATCTGATTAAACTAGATCAAACCAAAAACATGATTGTCGTAATGTTCTTTAATTTTTTTTTCTTTTTCTTGAGTTATTAATCATACGCTAGATACCTTTGGCACAATTAACTTTACCAATGATTTAACAATACAGGAGAAGCATTGGCTCTTTATTCCAACTAAAACATCCGTTGCGTACCAGCCGTTGCAGACTAGCGTACATGATAGCACATAGCAATTCCGGTAAGGCATTGGCTGAAGAAATTGAACCATGTGTACAACTCTCACACACACTAAGACAAGGTGCAGGGCCTACAAACACAAAACCTAAGCTACAGTCTGCGAGCTGCAAACTGATCCGACGAGCTAATGGGGGCATTCGATCACATCAGAGGCAATGGAGGCAGTTGTTTATGGTGCTTAATTTATTGTAGTCTACTACAGCTTATGCAGTGGTTTCCATGGTTAATTCTGCAGAACCAGAAACAACCTTGAGTGGGTCCACGAGTTGTGGACATAAAATTAATAATCTCCTTATGCCTGCAGTAAGCCATTGTCGTTGAGGTATGATATCACTTGCTCGGCCATGGCTACTGGAGAGGGACAGTCCCCAACTTTCACTTGTATTACTACCTGAAAGAAATTCAATAATTTCAGTGCAACCTACATCAAAAGACATGCATTGGAAAGATATTTTACACTCCAACTAGTGTAGCACACATGCTGTATGTAAGAGAACAAGTTCATGGCCATAATTAATACACTCCCAGTACTGTTTGCTAGTGGAAAGCATGGATTTCTGTGATTCCCCCGTATCATTGTAGGTTTTTTCTATTATGTAATTTAGTTAACAAAACCATCTTAGGCTGGTTCTCTCCTTTACCATCAACAAATGAACCAAGAGGGGGCATTGAGTGTATCTATGGAGGTGTGGAGAAGGGAGACGTGTAGTCAGTCGTCCATGCCAAGAAAATTGTGTCATGGTAGATAAACCAAAATGGAAAATTGTTTGTTCTGGATATGTAGAAAATGCAAGAGGGATCTGATCAAAGGATGTAAGAGGGCTGAAGCAGTAAACAAAAAGTAAACAGATGCAAATGATATAGCAACCAAATAAATGCAGATACTTGAAGTGGTAAGGGAAGGTTCATTTGTCACCATTTTGGTTGAATATACTAATGCCTGCAGATCCATCTGAGGAAACCAATGGACAAGACTTTCTCATATGTACTTGATTAGCTATCCATTCCTATTGTGCTTTAGGAAATTACCAATGTGCATTCGTCTAAAATTACCGATTTTAACAGTTTTTCATGCTGATCAAATAAGCTATGTTAGCCAAGTCCTTATAAAACAAGTTATCATTTATAAATATTAAAAAATTATTGCGATGCCGTAGCAATACATTTTTGAAGAAAATAATAAACAAATATTGTGACGCAACTAATGCGTCGCAATATTTTTAGTTTATTTTTTATCAGTAATAATAAAAAAAAATATAATATTGCGACGCATGCGTCGCAATGTTTTTTCTATAAATAGATGTAACGAAAAGTAAAAAAAATTGCGACGCAATCGCAATTATTATCATAATTATAATTTTTATCATTTATAAATATTTAAAAATAAATAAATAAAACATATATAATATTGCGACGCATTTGTTGTGTCGCAATGTTTTTTGGATAAATATATGTAATAAAACAGTTAGAAAAATTTTTGCGACACTATATGCATCGCAATTATTTTCATAAATTATTATTTTAATCATTTAAAATATTAAAAAAATATTGTGATGCCTTAGCGATGTAATTTCTAGAAAATAAAAATAATTTTCTCGCCAGACATTGGCGCCAAGTTAGCGACGCAATTAATTGCGTCGCTATCTTTTTCATAAAATATAATAAGGCCAAATTAACGATGGATTAGCGACGCATTGTTGCGTCGCTAATACATAATAAATTTAAAAAAAAATTCGATCGATTAGCGACACAAATTTGCGTCGCTAATCACTCATATATAAAGTCGGCCGGCCTTCTCTTCTTCTTCCCCATCTTGACCTAGCCGCCGCCCTCCCCAAAACCTCTTCGGCTCCCACCGTTCGCTGCTCCGGCTCCCCTCCTCCGGTGCTCCGGCTCCCCGGCGGTCTCCTCCAACTTCGGCGTCTCCTCTCGACAGAGGTAAGCCCCCCCCCCTCTTCAAAATTTCTTTTTTTGTATTTTCCTCGGCCACGGCCGAGACCGTGGCCGTCTTCTCCAGCCACGGCCGCTGCCTGTGGCCGGCAGTGGCCTGGCCACGGTGGCCAGGCCACTGTAAAAAAAAAAAAAATTTTTGTAACAGGGGGGGGGGGGGGGGGGGTGGGGAAAACCCCCCCCATTTTGTCTTCTCCGGCCACGGCCGCTGCCGTGGCCGGCAGTGGCCTGGCCACGGTGGCCGGCAGTGGCCTGGCCACGGTGGCCAGGCCACAGTCAAAAAAAAAAAATAACAGGGGGGTGGGGCCAGGCCACCCCCAGGGGGGTGGGGAAAACCCCCCCATTTTGTCTTCTCCGGCCACGGCCGCTGCCGTGGCCGGCAGTGGCCTGGCCACGGTGGCCAGGCCACTGTCAAAAAAAAAAAAAATTTTAACGGGGGGGGGGAACCCCCCCCTTTTGTCTTCCGGCCACGGCATGGCCGCGGCCGGACAAGCGGCCACGGCCGCTGCCGTGGCCGGCAGTGGCCTGGCCATGGTGGCCAGGCCAAAAAAAAAATTTTTTTTTTAACAGGGGGGGGGGAAAACCCCCCCCCCCCTTTTTCTTCTCCGGCCACGGCCGCTGCCGTGGCCGGCAGTGGCCTGGCCACGGTGGCCAGGCCACAAAAAAAAAAAATTGTTGCCCCCCCCCCTTGCTTCTCCGGCCACGGCCGCCTGTGGCCGGCCGTGGCCTGGCCATGGTGGCCAGGCCACAAAAAAAAAAAAAAGTTTTTACAGGGGGAGGGGAAAACCCCCCTTTATCTTCTCCGGCCACGGCGTTGGTCCAAAAAAAAAACATGTCTGTTAGGGGGGGGGAAAACCCCCCCCTCCCCTTGTTATCTTTACGGCCAAGCCAGGCAAAAAAAAAAATTATTTATGCAATAATTTTTGTGCATTTGTAGTTATTTACAATTTTATGTCTTGATTATTTATTTCTGCTGCAAATTGAATGATGCATTAAATTATGTAATGCTAAATAAAGTTGTTGTATATTATTTAATTTCCAGCAACAAATTAGTAGTTTCAATGATTTACATTTTAGTATTCACAAACATTTGTATTGACACAATAATCTTAAAAAGTATTACATGTATAATTCACAAGAAGTTAAGAATAACAAGCATAAGTTCGATTGTCTTCGGACTTTCATAATCACAGCACTTTAATTAACCTTTAGACCCGTTTGAGAATTTGTAAGCCTTAGTCTTGCAAATTCTCAAATTGTCCTGGTGGACAGTTTGGGAATATTTTTTTGCGACATGTTAGTCTGCTAGTAATCATCGTGGGGTGAGATTTCGGTTTGTATTTGCTCATACGTTCTCCTAGTGTGGCTTATATACCACACATTTAGGAGAACATATGGGAAATGCTGCCGAAATTTCAATGTAACCGATCGATGATAATTAATAGCAGAATAACATATCACAAAAATATTCTTGAATGGGATAGGGCCTTACCTTGTAGACATGGAGTGAAGGTAGAATTAATTTAAGACACTTGAATTCTTGTGAAGTCTCATGACTAAACGCACCGCCTTGCGGCCCGACCCAAACTCAAGCCCTCCATTAGCCATGAACCTATGCATCGGTCCTTGCTAGCACGCCAGGATCGTAGCCGTGGCTCGCCTTGCATGGTAGGGACCTTAGTTGCCTAAAAAAAATTGGTTTACTTATAAATGATTTAAATGGTTGTTATTAACCTTAGTTGTGACCAAGAAATAATTTAGTTATATATTAGTAATACTAATATAGTTTTATTTGTGGTTTTCTTTAATGGTTTACCAGACTTTGTATAAGTCGGTCAAAAATGAGCGGGGCTCGCTCGTGGATGTATGCAAGGATAAAAGATGGCTTGCTTAATCCAGATTTTCTGAATGGATTGGAAGAATTTATCGCATTTGCATGTAGCCAACCTGACTGGATGGATGGCCCGGATTAGGTGCCCATGCAACTTCCACAGGTGTCAGAATAAAGCCTACAGAGATGTTGAAACTGTTAAGGTGCATTTGTGTAAGAAGGGGTTTTGTTCCTGATTACTATGTTTGGTACAGTCATGGTGAACCAGAGGATATTCCAGCAGCTGTTATAGGCCAATAAGAGTCAATTCCCGTAGATGAACCATTTGTGAATTTAAACACATATGAACAAATGGTGATGAATGCATCGGGTAATGAATTCAATCAGAATACATTTATGAAGAACAAATCCAGATGCACAGCAATTTTACGATATGTTGCGTGCTGCAAATCAAGAATTGTATCCTGGTTGTGAGGGTCATTACTCTTAAGAAGTTGTAATCAAGGGTTAGGTTCATGCAATGCACACTTGGTCGAAGAAGTTTCAGCTTTTTGCAATGATTAAGGCAGAACATGACGATTAATCAGAAAGGCCGTTCATTTGGTGGGCAGAAGTCAAGAAATCTTAGCGATATGGAGTATAATGCAGCACATTATTACATCCTAATGAACTGTAGAGAAGTCGATCCATATATTGAGTAAGTGTATACTTCAATGCTAAATTGGAAATTTAAATTTAAATTACAATATACCATAATATTTAATTCTAACAGTAGTTTTCATCCTTTTCATCCCATAAGGATGTTTTGTGATAGACAACGACAGATGAATCCCGACATCAGTCAAGTTGCAATTGGGCAGAAATTAGAAACGGAGTTTGCTTACTGGTTTTATGAATTTGTGAGTAGTATCACTCAATCAATTTCGATAATGGCTTTATTTTTTGAATTGGATGTCAATAGCTTATTAATTTATAGGTCAACGGTCCATGGTCCACAACCGACAATATTTTCATTAAATGTCTATCGCAATGGCCATTGAAGACCGTAACAACCTCTACTGGCTATTTTGTAAATGGGTACAAATTTCAGATTGAACGATTAGCAGCTTCAAGAGGCACGCAGAACTGGGGCGTGTGTGTTAAAGGAGAAAGTGTTGGAGCAAATATGCAGGATTATTATGGAAAGTTAGTAGAGGTGGTTGAAGTTGAATATCCCGGTTGGCCTATGAAACGAACCGTATTGTTTCGTTGTGATTGGTTCGATCCGATAGTTCCTGTGGGCAAAAGGGTTCATAACGACTACAATTTGGTTGAAGTGAACCATCGACGAAGATTGCAGAAATATGACCCATTCATCCTTGCATCCCAAGCTCAGCAAGTCTTTTACTGCGGATATCCAAGTTTGCGCAACGACAAGCGAGATTGGTGGGCCGTTTCTAAAATCGTCCCACGTTCAACAATCGTATTAGAGGAGAGTTCATCAAGTCAATCAGCCGAGTGCCCTGCATTTCAAGAGGATGAGATGGAAATGCATGCAATTGAGGACGACACAAGGGCTCCTGAAACATCACTTAGAGATCCAAATGGTGATGTCCAAGAAATTGCGGATGCAAATGTTCGGTTTCCTTTCGATGATAATGAAACTGATTCGCAATCCGATACGGCATCGGATGTTGAACCAACATTTCACGAAACAAATGACACCGATTAAACATAGAGGTTTTTTAAAATTTAACTTTTTTTATAAGTGTTAAATTTTTACATAGTCAATCATTAATCGTAATTTAATTGTGTGAATCTTTAGTATTTTCAGTATGACGGGCAGAGGTAGATCTACCGACGAGACGGAGTGAGCAGGGACGTAGCCCTGCTACATCAGATCACATGAGCGTCGGAGATGGAGAGTTGGATCTCCAGCAGAGGCGCAGCCTTCGACCTCTCCAGCAGTATTACCATCCAGCCGATCGGCACATACCTCCGAGAGTTCTTCCACCATCGGCCGCACTGTACTTCGACTTGATGCTCAGGGGATGTAAGTATATACTAATTAAAAATATATTTTATGTTTTTAAGTCAATTACTTATAAACATGCATTTTTTTAACAGATTTATTGAGCAGCATCATGTATCCAGCCACATCAGCGCCGTATTTTCAGAGGCGTGCAGATCCCAGTGGCTACGATTGGGCCACGTATCTCCAGCCACGAGGGAGTTTTATTTTTCCGAGTTTCAGGTAAACTTATTAAATACAATTTATCAGTGATATAAAATTCTTAATCTTAATAAATTCAGAAACTAACTGTTTATTTTAATGCAAAAAAGTTTACGTGGGATCCTGCCAGCCATGATGCCATTAGGGCAGCATGGGAGGCTCTGACGCGACGCCGATACTCCGACATGCTTCATCGTTGGAGGTCATCGGGTCAGCGTCCTGCGCACGTGCCAGAGGGTATTTGGCACGAGTGGCAGCAGGCCTGGGAGTCCGATGGCTGGCGCAGGAGGTCCGCATCAGCCAGCACGAACCGCCGATCTGAGAAGGGCGGTCCTGGCACGGGTCTCTCCCCATACTTCGGGCTCCATTTCGATTCAGGAGCACAGACGGCGTATGGTAAGAAAACATAAATATTTTAATTACTATTTTAGTTATTTACAAATATTTTATTAATATCTTTTTTTTTTATAGTCTGAGCAGGAGGGCGGAGATCCTGGTGAGTTTCGTCTATTCAGGGCGACACACACCAGGAGGGACGGTTCCTGGGTCGACACGCGATCACGGGAGGTTGCGGTAAGAAATTAGATTTATGTAGTATCTGTTTAATTTCTAAAATTTTATTTCAGAAATTTATTAACTCATTTATTGTTGATTTCATAATTCAAGACACGAGTCGAGGAGCTTCGCTCCCAGGCATCGCAGGTCGACTCTACTGATGGGGAGACGCCCGTCGAACTCTCAGCAGAGGAGAGTCGGCGTGTGTTTTTGGAGGCTGTTGGTGCCCAGCCACGAGACCGCAGGGTCTATGGTCTGGGCACTAGAGCTTCTACATTTTTCCCATCAGGCCTCCAGCTCGCGAGTTTCTGGTGATATTCCTCCCGAGCGTTTAGATGATTTGGAGATCTATTGCAGGAGGAGGTTCGGCAGGAGGTTAAGCAGGAGTTCGAGGATAGTATGCGAGGCCGGGATCAGGAGATTGCAGACATGCGAGATGAGATGCATCATTTGCGGGATATGGTTAGCCGCTTGTCGCAGAGTCTCCAGCCTCCACAGCCTCCATGTGATCGCTCAGATTCTTGATGTATTTTTTTTTTTTATATGTTGTACATGAAACTTTAAAATTTTAATATATTAATTATTTTTGTAAATTGAATGATTATTGTTTGGATCAATATGAGTGAAGAATGTTCTATCAATATTTAAATATAACAAAATTGTATTAACCATTTTAATTTTAAATTTTATATTTTTTAAAAAAATTTATTAGCGACGCATTAGCGACTGCAATTGCATCGTTAATTTTCAAAATATTATTTTAAATATTGCGACGCAATGAGCTGGCGTCGTAATCTTTTAAAAAAATTAGCAATGCATTAGCGACTCAATTGCATCGCTAATATTTTTATAATATACTATTAAATATTGCGATGCAACGATCTGGCGTTGCAATATTTTTTTAAAAAAATTTAATTAGTGACGCATTAGTGACTAAAATTGCATCGCTAATATATCTAAAATATTATAATAAATAATTGCGATGCAGTGACCTGTATCGCAATATTTAAAAAAATTTTATTAGCGACGCATTAGCGACTAATATTGCGTCGCTATTATATTTAAAAATATTATTATTAATACGATGCAGCTAATGCATCGCAATATTGCAACGCAATTGAATGCGTCGTAATATTTAATAAATATTTAAAATATTAAAATTTAGTTTTAAATTTAGCGATGCATTTTGGTGCGTCGCAATATTGCGACGCATCTCTGCGTCGCAGAGAGTCGCTGTTTGCGATGCAATTGCGACAAATTATGGTTGCGATGATATTCTCAGCGACGAGTCATTGCGTCGCTAATGCGTCGCAATAGCATGTTTTAGCGACGCATTTAGGCATCGCAATATTTTTTTTTCTTGTAGTGTTTGACCTGCTATAATTGTAGCATTGGATGTCTAGCCAAATCCCGAGCCTTCAATACATGAAGCATTGCTTTAAAATTAAAAGAGAATTACTCTACAATTATGAGAGCATTGCTTTTCTTGATGACTCTGCAAGAGCTCCTCACGCTCAGGCACCTTAAAATCATAAAGAAAAAAATGTCTGTAAGTCAAAGGAGCTCTCACCCCAACTTAAAATGCATCCTTACATTCAATCAACTAAGTACCACTACATCTAAGTAAATTAAATTGAGCATTGCTCTCNCTGCAGTAACAAAAAACAAATGGAACAGGCAGATCTAATGAAACAAGACAAGCAACAATTAGATCTACTATTGGGGTACATGGTCCAACAATTATGGACCAAAAAAAAAAAAAAACTCAGCACAGTTTTCCTTTTCAATGCAACATTCTATTAATAGGACATTATTTTTTCTTCCAAGCACTGATGGTATTGATTAAAGATAGAAAAGAAACATTGTCTGCACATAAAATTTCCTAAGAATGAACTATACAAACTCTATAAATGTGTGGTGGCAAGAATATTAGGATTTCTAGAAAGAATTCAGAGTTACAATCCAATACTCAAACACCAATTAAATTCATCAAACAGCATCTAATTTAACATTTCAGCACAAACTGATATCTTTCTATTGAAAAAGTTCAACTGGCTTGTGTGAGGACCAGTACGGATGTGTTTAGTCCCACAATGTGAGGCCTTGGATACATAAAGCAGTGTCAAGGACCTGAAATAATTTTTGGATAGCCTTTTTGGATGAGATCCAGGGTCATTATAATCACAGCCAATGGTGCTCTGGACTCAAACCATTTCCCATTATAAAATACAGTAAGGTTTTTACAAGTCCAAGGTTGAATCGGAAAAGTCCACATCCAAATGTGTATTGCATGATGGCCACCATTGAAGGGGCTCCACATAGTACGATGCAGCACGCCAACCCATATATCATATAGGGCCGACTCAATCAAGGCTGAGTTCAAACCAGATAGCATCCAAACTGTGCATATGCAATTTTAGGTTTGTAAATTTCACTTTTGAATTATATACATGGTTGGATATTAGATTATAAATTGCTATCATATGAAGATTTATACTCAAATGCACATCTTCGTTTAATGCTTATTTTACGAAAACAAAATGCAAAGGGAATGTAGAAGTAGGTACCCACTCATACTAAATTGTCCATGCCTAAGAAAAGATGTGCAAATAATTCAACCATGAATATTTAGTCAATCATGAAAGAACAAGTAGCATCCCATTTTCGCACAAGCAAACATTTACATGGCTTACAAAAGCATGATTGCTCATTAATAAAATCAAACACACACATGCCCAATAAAAAAGCAGTTTAAATAATGCTGCATACACATATGAAAGGATTGCATAAAAGCTTTTTCCTGAAAAAGATGAAGCCCTTACCGGCAAAAGCAGAGGAAACAAAGAATATAAAGTCAACACCAAACAAAAAGGTTTGTTGGTTAAGGTTCTGGCAAAGTTAAGATTATCAAGTAATAACCTTTTGCTTAATGCCAGAAAAGGTATATAGATAAGAACTCATGTACTACTAATATAAAAATCATCTAAGGAAAAACCTGAAATGGTAGTCTAGGAGCATCAGAAACTCGGGCTTACATCATCCAGTTTGATGTCTTGAAGGGGAATCCGAATAGTTTATCATATGCTTCTTGTTACATTAAAAAAATATCATGGCATCAAAAATCATAAAAATAAAGGTCAACAAAAAATCATGGCTGTTAGCATTGTCATGTGGACCTGAGTAACACCAGACAAACATGATAAAATGGGGAAACCTTCGGATATAATTTAATAAAATAGGACATATGCGTATGATGATATTGGGGGAAAGAATGGAATAATGTGTCTCAAACTCAAACTTGCATCATTCATTTTGGTGCTCTGAAGGAGAATCTAAGTTATTCATCGCATGTTTGATGTCAAGAAAATCATGCTTAATATGAAACTACTAAAAATTTGGAAGCCATTTAATTTCATTCAAAAGCACAATCAAGTACCCACTATGAAAGAACAACAAAAAATACATATAACAATGATGTTAGCTGCTATAAACAAAACTAGAAAAGTATTTTGCTCTGTTTCTTACAGATGTAGTCATAGTACTTAATTTAAAACTTACAGTAGTTAATGAAAAGTTGTTGCTTTTCCACTTTAAGTATTGCATAAAATAACAAAGAAGAGAGCAACTCCTAAAAGAGCATGAACAAACTGCTTCCTGAGCTACTGGAATATAGCTATGACTATAAGACTACAACAGTCAAAGTTATGATATATGATCTAAGTTATGCATTATGCCCAATATGAACTGCAGGAATTGTTCGCAAATTATCTGTCTATATGTTAGATGGAAAACCTTGAAGAATGAAAATAGACAGACTTTGTTACAAGTGGAAAAGGTAAAAACTATAACTAAAAATGGCTGAGGAAACATGGGATGGAAACATGACTATAGTTCTCAGTGCTATACATTGTAACTTATGTCAGTGCAAAAAAATTATTGAAAAAGAAAGGTCACAAGAAAAAGCTCAAACATCATAGGATCACATAGGCTTCTGAGTTTGACAAATGCAATCACACACCATGGATGTGAGTATGTCCACATGTCTAAATATGGATACATAAAATGAATATACTGCCCAGACTACATGGATATTGCTGTTTATCCAAATATATATACAAGTATCTTGCAAGAAAATAATCAAGCTTATCACGTTCCTAAATCTATTGATTTTCATACTGATGAATGCATATAATGTATGCATGTATGCAATGGTATAAAATTCAAAATAAATCAAGGAAGAATGCAAAAACTGAAACAGAAGGCAATGACGGACAGCGTGTTTTTGCAGCATATATACGTGGCATTACCATTAACCAGATATAGTTACATGTATACAGATACACCTTAGAAAAGCCTACTAGAAATCAACAGAGCAAACAAGAATACATACTTGATCAGGCTGAGCAACATCTGAGAATATAACATCAACCATTCCCACCAGAATTCGGTATCTAGCAGGATGTCTAGCATCTTCAATAATGGGGATAACATTTGTTCTCTTCTTTGCCATGTTTACAAGGTCTCTTCCACTTCTATGTGAAAATTCAACAGCATAGACCACTCCAGTCTGCCCAGCAAGCCAAAATGAGAGCCAATACAAAATCTTGAAACCCCAAATGATTGTTTTCTTGGGAACAAAAAATAAAATGATCATCACATACTGCAAAAATAACTTACAGGCCCAACAATGTCAGAAACATGAGATACTGTAGTCCCTGATGCCGCTCCAAGGTAGAGAACTCGTGTCCCAGGAGCCTTAATTGAAAAGAAAATAAATTCAGGATAGCATAAGAGAGAGTTTTAGAAAATACATAGCAAAATACATAGAATGCTTACAATCAAATATTATCGACACCACCAAGAATAGCTGCTGCAAGCTTCGAGCGGAAAGGATTCCATACCCGGAACTCAACCTTGGATCCATCCTCATTCTAGAAATCAAATGGTAAGTTTAGATATTAATGCAGACCAATACTAATCTCCAACCAAAGCAAAATCTGGTAAAATTTAAATAATCAAAGAAAAATCTGATATTTGTTAAAGAATTTTGATTCCCGAGCACCAAAAACAACTAGAGGACGTAAAGACCTGTCACCTGAACAGAAATCCTCTTCTCGCCATACATGGACTCGCCCCCCACCATGTTCTTCGTGCAGAGGGCATCCTCCTTCCCCTTGGCCACAAACACCCCATCATGCTTGTGGGGCTGGACGACGACCTTGCTTCCACCCTTCATTCCACCACCTCCGCCCCTGCCCCTTCCACCGCCCGGCCACCACCTCGGCCTCTCCCACCACCTCCGCCTTGCCCACTAAGACCTCCACCGCCTCTCCCTCAACCTTGGCCCCTACCAGCATTGCTCCGTCCCCCCTGAACCGCCGCCGCGATCGCCACCTGACAATACCTCATACACCATAATTTAAAAATAGGCATGGTTCCTCGAGCATACCTCAATGCAAGCTCCAGCATATCCCAATAAACTGCTCCGACTGTTGAAGTGATATGACAACCAATTGAAGGTCCAGTCTGTTTGGGTTGCCAATATGCAGCCTCACGACTTGGTAAGATAATCTATTGCTTCGTAAATATTTTTTTACTTAATTTATTATTGTTTATTTTAAATTAATTTATTTATCATCTTACCTTGTAGTTGGAGGAGCTACTGTACCAATATTATAAGAGCACTGGCTTCTCACTCCACAGACAGTAGCATCACATGAACCAACAAAAAGCTGTGCAAACTATGCCGAGTTGGCGAGCTTGGATGTGTTGCCCAATTTCTGGCAATACCTCATACACAAAAATTTAAAAATAAGGGTATTACCTCTTGGAGGTCTCATCTCCACAGCTTGGATCGAAGAGGAGAGGGGGAGAGTGAGGTAAAACGATAGCGAAGCATCAAATATAAAGCCGTAGAAGTAGGGTTTAAGGTCTAGGGTTTTGAGCGGCAAGGGTGGCCTTGGTGTCGAGCTCGGATCGAGTTAAAATTGTATCGGATCAATAATATTTAATCCATTTATAACTAAACTGAATAAAAAACAAGAATGGATAGAATAATTTAATTTACATCTCAAAATTTAAGAGCATACACACACACACACACACACACACACACATATATATATATATATATATATATATATATATAATTTTAACTAGGCATCGCTATTAAACAACTAAAAAGTGCTCTCAAAAGATCAAAAATATTTTTGGATGCAATTTTAAGACAAACTTTTACCTCCTTTAAAAGCTGCAAAAATTCTAAAAATAACTTTGAACAAAAGTTCTACTTGATATATGCTGAAAAATAAGTTAAACAGCCATGTTTAATACTATTATATTGTAAAATAATATTCTTATAATTAAATATAATTTGATAATATATTATAATATTAAAATGCAATATACATTATATGAAATAATGTAGTGCAACATTATGCAATATAATAATATTATAATACTATATCAAATAATATAATATGGCCATTCTTTTATAATACCATAATATTATTATTATTATATTTTAAAATATAATATAATAATTAAAATATTATTATTAAAATATAGTATACTATATTATGTTTTTATAAAATGAAAGAAACAATTGCATTTTAACCTATACACAATATTCATGGGCTTTGAATTGATACATGCATATATCCTTATTTAAATTTGCCCAAGTGTTACAACCTAATGTTCTAACATTACTATCAGCATCTTCTGCGCTTTACCATTTATGAGAAAATAAAAAAGGATCAATTATCCATCATAAAAAAGCTTTGCTTGATGTTGTGAGCAAATAACTAAAGAAGCTACAATATTCCATCCGAATTCCTAGCATATAGATTATTTCAAAAGGAATGGTTACCCTTGCCACTTCTATATAGGTTGATATAGCCATAAGACCCAATGAACGGATAGGATGGAAAATTTCTAGGAAGAAATGTAATTTTTTCCTTCGTATTCGTTGGAGAATGAATCATCATGCACTCTTTCGTGCAACATCCAGATGTTAGAAAGACTATGGAAGGAAAAACTTTGTGGATTGATAAATATGATTGAAATTCTTTATGATATTTTCACAAATTAAAGCATATCATAGAGATCACTTGTCTCACCATATCATATGTTAATTACTTTTAATGTCTAGACATGGTGAGAGAAAAAGAGTTGGGTGGACAAACCATAGTTGTCATACCCAACTTGGACATTGATCCGGCCAAAGGCTCAGATCACCGGATCACTGGTTCAACCGTCGAGTCACCTGTTGAACCATAGATCAATATTTTAATATAAAAATATATTTATATTAATAAAAATTAATTTTTTATAAAAAAATTAGGGTTAACATGTGCCTAAATTAACATGTCCACCCTCTCTGCCTCTTTTGTCACCGTCGCGGACTCGTAGTGCCGCTGACGGCCTCCTCTTCTCTCTTTGCCGACAACCACGCCACAACCTCATCTCTCATCTTTCGCTGTCAACTCCGTGGACTTTCTTGCCGTCCGTCTCCTCTCCCTCGCCGACGAGGATGTCACCGCTGCCTATTTTCTCTTTGGTTCTTTCCTTCATCGGCTCGTCATCGCCGCCTCTCTTCTCTCTGGTTTTTTCCTTCATCGGCTTGCCATCGCCGCCTCTCTTCTCTCTGGTTATTTCCTTCATTGGCTCGCCATCGCCGCCATCCCCAAGATCCAGCGGTGCCATTGCAGATATCCTCCCTCTTCCTCTCCTCCACCATCCAGTCGCCGCTTCTTGCTCTTCTCCAGCGATGCTTCTTCTCTTTGCCTCAGCCATCGGAACTTGTTTTTGTGACTGTCTTTTCCGACCCAAGAGGGTCTGTCACCGAGTGCCACCGCCCCTGCTTTCTCTCTCTCTCTCTTGCCATGGTCATTGCCTCCGACGCTTCCTCTTTCTTATCGCAGTAGCTACCGTTTGCCGACCATATGACCATCTTCTTCGTTGACCTCTGCGCCTCTTCTTCCTCCGCCTTTCGCCTTTGCTGCCTCCCAATCTTCCGTCCCCATCCGGTTCATGGGTGAACCGGATGGGTTGACCGGTTCATGGGTGAGCCGGACGGGTTAATCGAGTTATTCCGGGTGACTTGCAGATCCAATTTTATGTTAGAATCGAACCGGTTTAATCTTCGGGTCCTAGTTCAATCTGTTCAACCAGCCGGTTCGGTCCGGTTTTGATAACTATAGGACAAACTTTAACATGAAATCACGATTTTCCTCTCATAAATTATATGATACAAAAAGTATTGGTTGTAAGAGCCAAGCTATAATTTCTTGGGAAAGGAGAACTTAAAACTAGTTCATTTGATTTGGATTATGTTTTATTTCAGACTAAAGTTTTGAGTCGAAAAATTTTGAAACCAAATGAGAAACAGAGGATTCTGGCCCATAAAACCTTGGTTTCTAAGTCTAATGAGGGCTAATGCAAAATCAGAAGAGGCTGGTGTTGCAAGCAGTAATGGCTAAATTGATGATCCAATCATCTAGCTGACTTTTCTCTGGAAAACATGAGAGGTGGATTCATCAAACGTTGGCCAGGTCATATAATTTTGAAGACATCAACTGCTTAACTAATTATGCTAGATTTCCAACCACATTTGAACTCCAGAACCTACTAAATTCAGACTCAATTATTCTTTTTCTTGAGCAAATAGCCTCAAATATTCATAAGACTCTCACCTAATTTTACCTAAATTAAAGCTTAATCCCGTGGTCCAGTGGCAATTTCCAAAAGGCATGTGGCCCATGAAGGCTCTAGGAAAGCTAGTAGTACACATTAAACAACTTTTTTTGCTTAAAGATGCCATGAAATTGAGAAGATGAGCAATTTGAAGCAATCATTCCTGCAAAATTGTAATATGATTACCATCAACATGAATTGTCATTCAATCTCAATGGCTGCTTGTGCTTACCACTGGCCTTATGACAAAGCTAAGATCTTTCTCTTGCCCTTTTCTTCAAGTTTTATACAAAAGATACTAGTCTAACCACAATATCATGGTTAAACTAGCTATAAAATACTAACTCTATACCCCCTTGATGGTGATTGGTTCAAGTCTCCATGTCTCCATCAAGAAGAGAAGGTTTTAAATACCAAATTATATTAGATTGCTGTGGTGTGAAGTCATCAAGCTGAACCAGTACATGTGGGAAAGAGACTCGGAGCTTGTCTCTTTTACACCATGCATAGATTTCAGTATATTCCCTGTTATTAATGCATGGCTTTGATTCAGAATCGGCTCACGAAAGTGGACAATTGACAACAGTCCTATCTCAATCGACTGAGAGTCACCACATGAAGATGGAGACATACTTGTACGGTCTCGTGTGGAAAACAATGCATTGTTTGGACCACGAAAGTTGACTTTAAATGCAATCACTACAGTAAATGCAAGGGCTAACGACGCTTTTAAAGTTATTTCCCGACGCTTTTTTAGCATCGGGATATAGCCTTTTGACGCTTTTAAAAGCGTCGTTAGGAAGAGGGTGGAAAAGAAGTTTGCCGATGCTTTGAAAAGAGTCGTAAAACTGCCGACGCTTTAAAAAGCGTCGGCATTGTTCCCCCACCCCCAAAACACAACACCCCCATTCCCCCCCCCCCCCCTCCCCACCCAGCCCAGCCCGCCCCTCCACCCCCCAAAGCACCCCCGCCCAGCCCACACCCCTCCCCAACCCACGCACCCACCCCCAACGCCCCCCCCCCCACCCCACCCACCACCCCCCGCCAACCACGAAAACCCAACCCAGCCGCCCAGCCCAGCCCCCCCCCCCCCAAAGCACCCCCGCCCAGCCCACACCCCCCCCCCACCCCCCCCCCCCCGCCCCAAACGCACCCCGCACCCAACCCCAACGCCCCCCCCCCCCCCCCCCCCCCCCCCCCCCACGCCCCTCTTCAAAACTGGAATTTGAAGGCATTAAGACAATAAGTAGAAGATCATTTTCATTTAATTCAAACTTCAAATGCCAATTTATTGGAAAGTGAAATATTACGGGATGCTGCTTAAGACTTTATAATATCATCATGTAGCATAACAAGGTACAATCAGATTAGAAGGGTCTCATATGTTTAATAGAATTTTGAAGGGACCTTGTCAATTACAAAGATCTTACCCCATTGAGTTCTTAAATAGACTGGTCAATGGTTACTACTGCACAATGTTGCCGGTAAATCATCATGCATATGTCTTTGCTTCTTACAATACTCAAATCACCGATCTGGTTTTAATCAAGTTGTTTTTCTGCATATGAATAACATACATAGAGAGAAGCAACAGTTCCCCTGACAAATGATAATGAGTAGTTTTTACTTGCAAATTTGCAGCTAAGAGGTAAGATTGAAAGCTCTTACAAAACACTAAAGTGGATAGGATTGAGACGCCACAATCCAGTTGACTGGATATAGTTTCCTTTGCATCAATTGGAAACAGTTTATCACTCTTCTTCTGGCTCTTCCTCTTCCTGTAGAAGGTTCTCTCTGTTGTCATGGGCCCAAAAGCCTCGTACATCTATAAGCATGCTGGCAACTGTTCCACCTTGCTTGCAGGATAAAAGATCATTAAGTGTTATCCTCAGAGGGTCAGCCGGTTTGACCATGTCCCAGATTTCATCTCTTACATCTTCGATGTATAGCTCATAGTTGCCGCCCTCAATCCATTTCTGGTGCACATCTCTGGAATAGAAGCAAAACATTAAGTCAAGAATTTCAAGAGGATGAGACAAACAATACTGGTAGAAACTGCAAAATTCAGATATTAGAGGGGGACATACAATTCGGACCAAGAGTTAGGAACATACTCTCGCCTCAAAACAGTATCTGAAGCTAAATATGCAGTAAAAGTTGGTTTTTGAAACAAACTAAACCACCACTCTTGAGTAGGCATTGATCTGGTCCAATATATATTCTTTCTATTCTATTAACAAATCTCAAACCAGCAGATCGAAGATGAGTTGCTAGTCATTAAGCTAATCATACAACATGCATGCACCTCTCTATCATTCCCCCAACACACACACACACCAACATATAGCATTCTAAAAACTCAACAAGCATCATGATAGTTTGTGAGGTGACCTGAATCCTAATGGCTAAAATGTAGCTGCTTCATCATCTTTCCTTTTCATGACATGATACTCATATTTTTCCAGTAAACAATTCAAGAAAAGTCCCTTTCACATATCTTAATTATTACAGAGGAAAATTCTCCCCATCAATCTGTTCTCCAACAAAAGATGTCATCAAGTATGACCACCTTTCATCTTGCATGAATTAGAGAGAACGAAACACATATAAAAACAGGATTGAAAGTAAACCATAATATATAGCAGTAGCAGATAATATGGTTGTTGGAGCTTGAGCAGTGTTGTGGCTGAAACTACTTGTGGGAGCTTAGGCAGAGACCTCGATGGCAAGCTTTTGCCCAGCCTCACAGTTCAGTCCAACCTCGCAATAGTAGTAGTGAGGGCCAGGCTTTGTCAAATCCAGGATTAATGGTCCATCGTGGTGCCTTTCGATGACATGGAATAGCGTGCACTGATCGAAATCCTCCTTTGAGACCTCTACCACATTGTGCAACCCTACTCTGTAAGGGAACACTGCAACACATGCCACAAATTTTAGGTTCACTATCAGAAAAACGGAAAATAGCTTGTATCTTAGTATAAAAGCCAAAGAAAAGGCTATATTTATTTCAAAACTTTGGAATCATCTTAAATAACATCAACGTTCCCTTCTTTCTTATACATTCTATCAAACCCAAATTCTTTCCTTTCATTTTCTTTCTTAGAAGTTAGGTGCAATGCCAAAAGCTTGACCATCTACCTTCCTCAAGCTAAAGCTACGTTGAGTTCTGAACTTGCTCTGTCTACCCATCTCTCAATCTCATTAGCCTAGTATGGAAGAAGCACATCACACCCTGCATGGTTTGAGGACCTTCATTACATATTTTTTGTAAACAATAGCTGTAATATTTTTAATTTGTTGTCTCTCTGATCAACCAGCAAGCCTTATTTTAACTGATTGATATTTTGATAAAATATGATGGGCATTCAATTGCTAAGATTTGAATGCTCCCGGTGGATTGCTACAAAGGATTCCTAACTACAAAGCTGAACTACAGAGCTGTTTTCAAAATGATACGATGGGTCTAAAATATTTTCCTATTAATTGGGCAACATGTTACCCTCCAAGTCAGACAAACTAGGTCTCAAGGCAGCAAAATAACAACTGATGTCAGTGCCACAGATTTCTCTTGTGAGTCTGCCAGGCAGAAGCAAAAAAAATAGCCAAGCAGCTAGAAAGTTCCAAAGATCATGACAAGAAAGAGAGAGTGAGATGCTATATTTGTTGCTATATCTGTGGTAGATTAAGGCATGGTTCTCAAACATATCTGGAGAAAATGATGACATCAACTGAGAGAAATCCTGAAGATGTAGAATCTAAGCAAGGAAAAGGAGTTGCCTATCAGTGGCTTCAATTGAGGACAACAATGAATGTTACTTTCCTTTTACATCATCATGTATTCAAGAAGGCACAGCCTAATCATGATAAACAATGATTTAGCATCTTCAAGATGCAATTCAAGATGTCCAGGATCACACGGCATGTCTTCCTCGTTGGTGTCTAGCTTCTTCGGGGACGAGCTATCTCGTCGCATTCTCTCTATTCCTCTCATACTAGGTATCACTTCTGATATTAGGGTCTGGAGGAGATATTGTATACCTCGTGCTCCTATCAGGGACCTCATTAAGATTTTCAGACCACGGCCTCAGCACTCGATGGAGTTGTTTGGATCTGATATCTTCCTATCCACCCTAGGGTATGGCTATTTATCTGGAAGCTTGCTTGAAATGCTCTTCCTACCTGCTCCTTGCTCTCTGGAAGAGGGATGAGCATCCAACCTATGTACCCGGTATGCGGTCTTGAGGAGAAGATGGTTGACCATGCTATTTTTACATGTTCTAGAGTGAATATGATATAGCAGTTATCTGGTGACTGCCCATGGGGTCGTGGCTCTGATTCCGATTGTATTTCTTTTTTGAGACATATCAAGTAGGACATGGGGTGAGGCATCTATCAGCTGGTTTCTTCCAGGGCTTATATAGCTTATTAGGTGTGGTTATTCTGGAACTGGCTGGTTTTCACTGATGATATTGCTTCTCCCACAGGATTGTCAGGACTGCCTTCTCTTTATCTGCTGAGTATACTTTCCATCAGAGTGTGTCTGATTCTACTACCCCTAGCCTCTGGGACTTTTCTGTTACTTCGGCAGCGTACCATTGCACGGTTTTCATATCTTGCGAGCCCCCACCTCTAAGGTTTGTTAAAATCAACTTTGATAGGAGTGTTTATGGTAGATGTGCCGGATCAGCTTTTATGATTCGAGAGTCAGATGGTCAGATATTGGCGGCAGGAGGATTCGGCCTTCTTGATTCCTTGGTTTCTCTTGCTGAGCTGTATGTTGCATGGGCTGGTATCTTCTATGCTATCCAGAGCCTGGGCGCATGCAGTCTTATCCTCGAAGGGAATTCTATTACTGTGATCCGCTGGATCCATCAGGAATCCTGTGCCCACTTATCTACCACCCTCTTGATTGGCGACATTCATTCTATCCTTCAGGAAATTTATTGCGCACAGATTAAGCACATCTATCGGAAAGCTAACTCAGTAGCTGACTGGATCACAGCCAGAATGACCTATGACACATGCAGTCTTATCCTCGAAGGGGATTCTATTACTGTGATCCGCTGGATCCGTCAGGAATCATGCGCCCACTTATCTACCACCCTCTTGATTGGCGACATTCATTCTACCCTTCAGGGAATTTATTGCGCCCAGATTAAGCACATCTATCAGAAAGCCAACTCAGCTGCTGACTGGATCGTAGCTAGGATGGCCTATCACTTCGGTACTTGAAGGTAAAAGTAGGATGATCCTTGTCCTCTGTCCTTTTTTAAATCTTGTATTCTGATATATCGGGTTTGACTCACCCTACATTGGTGTGATCATCCGCCTGTATCAAAAAAAAAAAAAATTGAGAGTAGAGTCATGGTAGAGTTCTAATGATAGGACTACGTTATCTAACAATGTTTGGCGAGACACGGAATGTACTGCATCACAACTTTAGCAAGAAAAATTGAACTCTTGCGGTGCTCTAAGACACCCAAAATCATGAATGGAATAACTTACGAACAATAATTTTAAGAATTCACTCTAATCCATCAAGATGGGTTTTCAAGCTTTAACCATGGTTTTTTTGCATTGACATTTGGTTTGTTAGGCTGTTTTTTGAAAGATAATTATAAAAAAAGAGCAAAGTAATAGAATAGGACCGAGAATTCCTCATTCCCCAAGAGTTTTGAAATGGAGACTATAGTTATTGCTTCAATGAGATATGGGATGGAATGGGGTCAGATATGAAAAGTTTTACATTGAGCAAAACTTGACCTCGATTAGTTCTATTGACATTCCTAGGGGAATATTGCTTCACATTATCGAAATGATATCTTTAACATGCAACCTTTTGGATACTTTTTTTCATAAGAATATGTCATGCCTCTGGTTTTGATTTCATGCCAAGGACTTAGATGGATGCCTAGGTATTATTGCATTGGCATCATTTGACCTGTGTCTCGATTAAGAAAAGTATGGTAAAAAAGAACGAGGAGGAATCAAAGATTTAATCAAGACATATAAAATTGATACCAAAAATTATACCAATACATTATTAATTTGATGAAGTTGATATTTTCTATCGAAACAAGATGCTTACAACTTTTCTTACTTTTAATTATAATAATATTTGAAACTAAATGATACATAATGGTACTAGATGGTATATGATAGTTTTATTTAGTTTCAACTGGTTTGGCTCATACCTACCACTCAATAGGTATGCATTCTGATGCTACCAGATCACCCCTATCGAACGTCCGCAAGCATCCGGTCGCCTTCTCCAGTGAGCCCAGGATCTTCCGGCGAGCTTCTCGCGTTTGGGAGCCTGAAAAAGTTTCGAGGCCGGAGATTCCGACGGGGACCCTCCGACGCTCAAGTCAGTGCTCTGGGCAACAACCATGAGCTTGAGGAAGCTCGAAAGAGAAAGAGAGAGAGGCTCAGAAAAGAGCTCTCTGTGAGCAAGAATGAGCGTTTAGAAGTGTTATGAGTGCGTTCTTTTGTGGTTACCGGAGTTATCCGTTCTTAGTTACTTGGTCGAGATCCCTGTTATCCATTTTATAGGTATATGGAGTCTATCTGATTTGAGTGGTTGAGGCCTCATAATGATGACTTTGGTGGGTGAAGTGTCAGAGTTGATGTCGTCTGTGAGGCTTGGGGTGCCGCCACTTGTAAGAGCATTTAAGGTAATGGCAGCAATGACAGAGCTTGCTTCCTTCTTTGATATGTCAGGACTGTAGGTCAAGTCCCGTCAAAGTGGGTGGCTGTAGCTGGTTGGTGGGTCAAGTTTCATCAGAGTGAATGGCTACTTGATTTGACCACTGCAGGGAAGAGAGATAAAGGGTGGTGGAGTCCCATCACCATCACGAGCCATACATCCGTCTGGGATGGAAGAGTTGGGAGTTGAAGCCAGCTGTCCCTTATAGAGCATTGATTATAGAGTGCTTGCATGACACTGTTCATAACGAGGCCGAGCACTGTTCATGGCCGAGGCAAGATGGCGTTGAGATGGCCGGGAAGGAGCTAGAAGCCGGAACGAATCTGGAGGTCGGAACGGGACGTCCGTGGCCGAGCTGAGGTGCCGGGGCCAAGCTGGAGGCCATCGAGGACTTCTATGAGACGTAAAGTCAAGAACTCCTCATCTCGGTTTTATTATGCCATCCTTTCTCATGCAAGGGTGCCAAAGGGGCCAACGTGGTAGCCATAAATACCTTAGAGAAGGTAGGCGCATGGCCTTTATGAGGCCATATATGCCTTTATGCGAAAGACATAACGCGGCTGTAGAAGCCGAGCTAGAGTGCCGAGGGGCCGACTTAAATGAGGCGGGGTTAACTTGGAAGAGGCCGGGATGGGATGCGAGGCGGAGCCGACTTGAATGAGAGAGTCGACTTAAATGAGGCGGGGCCGACTTGGAAGAGGCCGGGACGGGACGATGCCGAAGCGGGGCCGACTTGAATGAGAGGGCCAACTTAAATGAGGCGGGCCGACTTGGAAAAGGCCGGGACCGGACGATGCCAAGGCGGGGCCAACTTGAATGAGAGGGCCGACTTGAATGAGAGAGTCGACAGGGCCGACTTGAAAAAGGCCAGGCGGACTTGAATGAGAGGCGTGGCCGACTTGGAAGAGATCGGCGTCAAGAACTCTTAGTCTTGACTTTATGACACTATCCTTTTTCATGCAAGGGTGCCAAAGGGGCCAACGTGGCAGCCATAAATGCGGGGAGAGAATAAGGCAATAAATGCCTTAAAGCGTGGGATGCACGTGGCCTTTATGAGGCCATAAATGCTTTGGTATGAAAGATATAATATGGGCCGACCGGGGAGCGGGAGTGCCGCGGCAAGATTTCCGTGGCCGAGCAAGAGTACCGGGCCGGGGCGACTCGAACTTTTTCCTCTCTTTGCATTACGCGCCCCATTAAATGCTGGCCAAGTCATTATGACCGTTTCTACACCATTAAATGCCCTAACCCTTTTGACTTGACTACCGGCCATTAATGACAGGCCCTTGGACGAACCCACACATGTGGCTCCTTTTTTTTTCTTTTTTGTTCTCTTTCTTCATCATGATAAGACGCTTGTTGCAGTTGGAGCAATGCCGTGAAGGAAATGTTTAATGCCCATCGTGCCCTTTGAAAAAAAAATCGAGTAGAACAGTGAGGCCGCCTAGGAATTAAGCCGTTCAGGAAGGCCGCCGCGGCCACATAGAAAAATTATCGAGAAATTACTATCTTGAAAGGATGCCATCCAAAAATTATTATCTTTATTATCCATAAGATCAACTGGCCTATCACATTCCAATGGTCCTCCAATTTTATAATACATTTCAAGGTTTCATCCATCCATGACCATAGTCTCATTTATGTACTTTAAAGTCAAGAAAGTGCCTAGGTGTCTTCTTGGAATTTACTTTGAACGGAGGTATTCTAAAGAAAGGCTGCTTCTTTTGACCAAATAAGGAAACGAAGGCTACTAATGATTAGGCTATGACTCACAAATATCTTCTAATAATAATTAAAAAAATAAAATAAAAAAAATTGAATCTCTAGTTCTCAATGGTGGATTTCTTTTTCTTATTTAAAATATAAAATTCTAGTGCAACTTTCGGCACCTTCCAACGCAATCCAAATTGTTTACATTATTGTATTCGATAAGATTAATGGCACTCTCTATAAGTATTCTCTGATCATTAAATTTCTACTGGCTGCAGTCTTGATGAACGCCGAAAGCGTTTAAGCATCAGTTTAGCTTGGGCAAAAGCAAGATCTAAACTGTTCAGATAATTGCTTGAAAAGAATAGAGAAGCAGTGATTTGATGGCAAAGCATCACACCAAATGCTAACTGTTATCTCACTTCATGCATATTTTTATTTTTATGCTTCTATATTTTTATATCATATGCTGTGGCAGCTAGCACGCAATATGGTGCACACTATGCTAGCGTATGACTCGCGCGCGTGCTACTGACATCAATGCCTCCATCACCACACAACAAGTGCAAAAGAGTTGATGGCCACCTTTACTCACAGGGCTGCAAGCACTGGACTCCACGTCCACCATTAGGCCCGGGCCTGACAAGTGAGAGAGACCTCGTCAAACACACGTAAAACCAAAAAAAAAAAAAAAAAATGCATCTAAAGGTTAGATCCACTGAACCACACAGTGTGTTTCGAAGCTTGATCACACCATCACGGGCCCTCCGGTGCACTAGATGTTACCAGGAAGCACCTTTTACTCTTGAATCCTGCCTGCACTGCAAGCAGGCTGAAGCAGAAACTTTGTTCCACTCGGGGTCTGTCCAATCTTTGTCTCCTATTAAAATGGATAACTGACATCACAAGCACTATATCTAGGGTCTACCTTGATATATCCCTACTCGATAAGTTGAAAGAACTTAAGAAGTTAAGATTAATTCCAGTTTCACACGTTCTTTAACGTACCACCCCTCTTGCCCTTGTAAATAGCACTTTAAAGCAAACCCGCTTGTGAAAAGCATTGCATGCACAGAACTAGCCATCCCCATCTGGTCATGCTGATCAAGTGAGAAGACATAATCCAATAAAAACAAACCACCTCATGGTACTTCCTGCTGAAAGAAAAGCTGATAGATTTTCCCAGTGAGACAGAAGATGGGACGTGCCAGCTGTTTGCTGATCATCCAGGTGGAGACCATGCGCCACACAAGATGGCATGTCAGATCCATCGCTTCCCTCGTCCATTTGCCAGGAGACAGCAAGGATTCCAGTTGTTTGAACAAAGCGGCCAAGGACTGCCACTTCCTTCAGTCGTAATGATGGGAGAAGATTCATGATGAGGAGAGCACATGCTCCTTCACTGGCCCAGCCTCTCATAGCAGGCAGCAGTCAACAGAAATAAAAGTACACAAGATTTGCTGGGAGATAACCATAAATTTAAGAGTCCCCAAAAGCATTAAAAACATAAACATGAGTACATCAAACGCTCAGAAACTGTTTCTCTCTTTCACCTTTCCTTGTCTTTGTAAAATACTATCATCATAGCCACTGACTGCTACTCTTAAATGAAAGATGTTTAGGGGGGGTACGGAAATTAAGCAGTATGCAGAATAAAGGGTGATGGGGGGATGCATGCCATGGCCTTTTGATTGCTGCAGCATGGAAAGTTTGACATGCATGCACATCTTAACTCACAGATGGCTCGGCTTCCTTTCACCAGGATCTGTCCTCATTTTCTTCACAGGCTTGGCCCATTGGACTCCATCTGTGCTTGGGGGCCTCTCTGTCTCACCAACAGCTTGCTGTGCTGGCTGACAATCCCCCAGACTGGGATGCATTAATGCCTGTTGAGTTGGGTGCGCATCTTTCCGGACTGGGATTCTGGGACTCTGATTGGTGCCGGGAGGGGACTCGAGACCCACCTGACCTGCATCAGTCACAGATAAGGGACCTGCTAGTCCTGGGCCAGGCAGCGGCATGGGGCCTATGGATATCTTCACAGCAGACTTGTCGTCCCTCTCCTTCCTCTTCTTCCTGCAGGTGACCAGATCCCCCAGGTGTGTCAGCAAGAGCGGATGCTGTGGTGCTGAATGCTCTCCACCGCTCCCACCGGCAGGACTGGATTCCTTCTGGGACTTGGAGGTGTTGCAAGTCCTCCCATGTTCATCTGGAGGCACAGGGCCACAAGGTGCAAGCACAATAGGACCTGGCTCTGATTTGTCCTCAGAGATGGTCTTATGCTGCTCGCTTTGCCCAGAGGAGCCTGCCGGTTTCCGGGACACAGCAGTCCCAGATCCTCCAGGAGGGGAACGAGTGAATGCACTTCTAGCTTCTTGAAAGTCTGTATCCGGGAATGCGATCTTCATGATGTCAAAGAATAGGTCATGAAGTTTTTGTGCTTCATATTTTACCTGCATATAGAATTAAAAGATTAACAAGACCTTAACTAAAGGATCATATGTTGAAGTCCCTAGGAAGTAAAAAGGAAAAAGATAAACCTCCATATAGCAATGTGGTCCTTTTCATCACAGCTGCAGCTGCATGTTTGTTTATGCCAAATAAAGGCTTTTAACTATTGGGCATAAGCAGTAGAGGAGGCATGCAATTTTTTTTTTTTTTTTTTGAAAAAAAAAATCACTGAAGTAAAGTATTAGTCTTGCTGTGTAGACTGCTAAGTTGACTATTAGCATTGGAGGATTATTTGACAATAACTGGTTTAAAGATAATAAATTAAGATAGAGAGAAGTTGCCACCTTTTTCAGAAACAATCAGGCAGATAGACTGAGCAAAGGAGGATTAACATTGACACTAAGATATTGCATCAAGGTGTAGAGAATCATGCATTGGCTATCTCACTGAGCGCTGTTGCCATACATCTCGGAACATAAGCTTTCAATCATTTTAATCCTCCAATCAGTCTTGACATCAGTAGAATAGTGTCCCTAAACTTTCATTCTAAGATCTTGAGGTCAGATTTTCTCTGAGGCTCCTATGTTGGTGAAGCTTATCACATTAAGCCCACCATATTTCAGATTGGAAAAATGATCAAGTAATGAAAAAAAATCGTGAGTGGCGTTTGAAAGATGATGATGCATATACTTGAAGCTAACTCAAAACAAGGCAATAACATTTTTTTTTCCATGCTTTATCAAGGCTAAACAAGATGATGGTGCTATTCCCTGATTGATACAAACATTTATAGAGGTTTGTCCAGAACGCCTGAAACTAGATCGGATTATCTTTCTATATGCCTATAGAGAAGCTTGCAGATTGGTGGAACTACAAGCAAATATTGTTACATCTTCTTGGGTTTTGTCCGGTAGAGACAGCTATTTGCAAGATACTTAGATCACTTGAGAAGGGACGTTTCTTCCACTTCATCTCAGAAGACTGATGTACTGGTCTATAAGGGAGCAGGAAGAAGAGGAACCCAGAAGGTTGCATAGAAGAAAAGGAAATTAACATCTTTTAAAGGAAATGAAGTTGAACCCAATGAAGCAGGTAATTGAGAAAACTTCACATGAACCCTATTTTGTCTATTGGGACATCTGGCATTTCTTATAAGAAGCTTCAAATTCAACTTCAAGAAAAGATAGGCAGAACCAAAAATGCCAATATTAGTTGGGCTATCAGCCGTTCTTGCACTAATTAATGATGAATGGAAAAGTGCTCTAGGACTCAAGTTCTTTCAAACATATCTCCTCTATGTTTTCCAAATGATTTAGCAACGTTTAGATTATCTTGTCATTGTTAGTTTGGAAGTCCTTAAATAATGCATATATCAAATCATGTAGCCAAAAATTTATTTAGTAGAATTGTACATGAAAGTCCCTTAAGAATTTTTATTGGAGTAGGATCACTGCTAGATAATCTTAATTATACTTCAAATAGAAGAAAGCCCCAAAGTCAATAGGATTGCACTCTAGAATCTTCAAGTTCTGAATATAGATATAGAGTTTTTTAAAACTCTCAATCTTGAAAGAGAATGAATCAATTTTCCTCAGAAAAATTCAACCACTTCTTCATTTTCTCTTATTTTCATGATAGAGCAACCTTACCATTGCGCCAAGGCATACCCTCATGTTTGCTCAAACTCTGATTATAAATAATGTGAAATTATTTTTTTCTCAGTTACCTTATGTTTTGCTTAATTTTTTTTGAGCTATTTCCAGTATGTCTGGTTATCTTATATATTTATGAAAATTAGTATTTTTTTTTGAGTCTCCTTTCCTTGATCCACTGACTAGATATCTCAATATGAGGGCTACTCACTCTAGCTAATATATCAACCAGCTAAAACAAGATGATGGCTTTGCAAAGCCACCTACTAAAGTTCTTATCAGAGATTCAGTAATGCAACTAAAACATGTGACATCAGATTATTATAGGCTTGGAAAAAAAAAGTTTTAAACTGATATAGGCAACATGCAATCAACAAGACTTATATTCAGTCAGTCACCAACATTTCATAACTAGATAAATTTTCATGATTTCAGAAATATAGTCTCTGTTGAAGAATTAAGATGAGAATGTAATGAGCATACTTGTTGTGAGTAATTGAAAAAATGAACTACATTTCGCAACATCAACTGCACATCTGCTATGAAGTCCAACACCCCACTGTACTCTAAACTGTCCACACGCCGATCAATTCTTCGCAAATCTAGAATATTACTTGTAGCAGTGGCAGTGCTCATGAAATTAGCATTCTGATTCTTCATACATAAATCAGACAGTAGGGGAGCAACTTGGCGGCCATCTTTATTGATTCTCCCCAGAAGCTGGCTAATAACATTCTTACACTACAAAATAAAACAATAAATATGAAGATAGTTACCCATATACTAATTTACTCATTTCATTATCAATGTGCATGGCTTGAGATTATTAACGCATACCATAAATTAAAATATTAATTTTGCAAGGAGAGTTCGAAATAAATATATATACCACAGAATGGAACAACATACAACAAATTAAGATGCAGCATCAGTTCATATGCAATTGTATATACTAGTCATGAAATTAACTGTTCATCGGTTCATCTAAATTAACAATGTGAGAATTTATATTCTAAATGAAAGAGCTGCTTTATTTCTATAGAATGACTATAGAACTTCTTCTATTGATCAGTCTATTGGTTCAAATAAACATAAAGATAAAAAGGAGGCGGTGGGCAAGCTATTCATTCTAGTAGTAATCAGATTGTACATATATATTATCATCACAAAAAATATTAATTGCACGGATTGTTAGAAGCTGATGCTTTGAAACCTCGAACCTATATTTGTTCAAGGAGCAAAGCCATCAGATACCCAATCCAAGTATGACAAATGAGATCTTCAACTTGGAACTCTTGACTTCCACGATCAACATGGACCCTAGACAGGCTAACATGCCACAAGGAAATCTCCTATGAACCTCAAAAAGAACTTTCCCATTGAGCAATAATCTCCATTAACATAATTAATCTTAATTATTAAACAAAAAAATATGAGAAAAGAAGCTAGCATTCCACATGAATGCAAAAAACATAAGAACCTAAATTTGCAATTGTATTCTACCAATCAAATGTTATTTTTTCCTGCCCCTTTGTTTGGGTAACATATGTCTACGCATAAAACAAGGAGTCCCATTTTACCACCCTATGTCTAGAACCACTTATAATCCTAGAATTAAAGAGGTTTGTATTCAAACCGCCTCTTGCCTCCAATGTACCTTGGAGACAAATATGGGCAAGCGTGAGATTGTTGCATAAATCTTCGATGCATGAGAAAATAACATATATAATAAGCTTAGGATATAAGTACAATACAATTTATCAAATTATTAGGGAAATAAAGAACAAAAAGAAAACAGTTGTTGGCAGTGGACCCTAGAACTTCATAACAATTCAAACTTGAATGCCATCTAAACTATGTTCTGCATCAATTGCAAGTTCTATGCTGTGTCAGAAAAGATGAGTGACAGGAATATCTATTGCTTCCCAGACCTGTCCAAGCATCACGATGCTATAAATTGGCGACTAGTGCTTCAAAGAAAAATGATTTTGCTGTCTTGTAAAATGTTCATGGAAGTCAGCAGTCATACTATATATTTTGTTTCTTTCATGCAACTTAAAAAGTATTGGCCTGCTTGCTTACAGCAAGTAAAATGCTAGTTGCAAATTAAAAAATGTGCAAAACCAGCCAACTGCTAATAGATTGGCTAAGCCATGATACAGCAAATCAAAACACAAAGAACTTTAATGACACACAATATAATCATCTCCGAATGGTTACAAAGTTAGAAATGTAAAGCCTTAGTTTCTTTTAAAGCAAAAGCAGGTCAAAAAAATCCAGTGATACAGAAAATATATAGTTGAGAAAAACAGGACAAGAGAAGCTACCTCCCTCAGCGTGCTATCTGACATTTTTGTTCCCATGAAGCTGGGATTACCAGTATTTCTGTCCTTCCCATTCCAATTTTCCGTAGGAAGTTCATTTCTATCCTCCACAGATCCAGAAATGCAATTGTAACTCAGCTTAATAGAGGTGCTAACATCATGCCTATCCGGAACAGGCTCGCTAAATGTGGCCAGATCCCAATCAGTCTTAAATTGCATATCATGATCATGGTCCACCTGCAAAGGAAGTTGAGAACCATGCTGGGAAAAGATCATCTTCTGCAAAGGAAGTCGTTCCAGGTGTCTAACCATTGTTGCTTTCCCCTTCCCAATGAAAGGCTCCTGTGGCAAATCGTATCCTTTACTTGAAGAAGAAAGCACAGGATCTTGCTCAACAGTCTCTGCATGACTTGCATGCGTGCTTACATTCATTGCAACTGTTCTTTCATGGCTAGCAATTCCTGGTGAAAGGAAATTTTTTGCAGTTGCAAAGTAGGAGGTGGAGGTGCGATGATATCAAGAACTACTTGTGGAATTTTACGATCGCCACGCTGCAAAACATAATCATGATTAACAAACGTAACGCTGTATTTAAATGTGTCTGCTGTACTCTTGCATCAAGAAAAGAGCTCAACTAATGAACAAACAGAGAACAGACTACTTAAACTTAAGAGGAAGGGAGACGGGGATGGATACCTTGATACGAGTAAATGCTATTATTTGTGCTTTAAGAGCTTGAAATTGTTGCTTCGTAAACCCAATATTTTGCTGTGTCACCTGAGCTAATCCCCCATGAGATGGAAAGCGGGTACCAATGATCTCAGTTGAAGAAACTGCCGGTTGAGACGTTGGTTGGCTCATTTGCTTTGGTTCAGTGTAACAGTACTGTATAGTGTTTGAGTGGCAGCAAATTTTCTCTTAGCATTTGAATGTTCAATGGTCTGGATTGTGCTCCCAGCTGAAGATTGTGGAGGATGCATGATTAGCCCTCCATTTACACTTGTTAATGGAGTTCTGGCTGCCCTATGATCATTTTGGTTCTCCTTGTTCTGAATGACAAGTGGCTTTTGCCTCTGAATATTGGAGGAATTGATCACTAAAGTAGAAGAATCCCCAGCACCTGACATTGACCCAGAATGATCAGCCAAGGATTTCCCATGAGCTGCAGGATTTTCACTGCCACTGGGTAAGGATAAGGCTTGCTGCTTTGAGGAAGCCAAGCATGACCGTTGTGCAGCTGTGCTGGCTTCATTTGGCTCCTGCATTCCAGCCAATCTAGCAGACTGCCACACTTGAGCCACCAGATTGGCATTAGGTGGATGAGTCAGGTCAATGTTACGCTCCGCGGCCCATCCTAGAATTGCTTGCGATTGTGCCATCATCAACTGGTTGTTTGCAATATCCTTTGTGTTTGCTTGTGCCTGTAGTGATTGTTGCATGGGCCCAATTACTGCTGTCTGGGGAAGCTTCAGTTCATTTATTTTCTCAGATGGGGAAGCTTCAGATGCATGAGGATGATGCACATCATTGAAATTCCTTAGTGTGTGGGAACCAGATGTAGCACCCAAAGATAATGGAAAGTTAGCCCTGCAGGCAAGGACTTCATCTAGCCCACCAGCTCTATAAGGAACTCCTTCAGGGTTTCTTAGAGGCAGCTGTGGCTGCTGCTGCTGCGATGACTGCAAAGAATGAGAGAATTGAGGTACATGCATCATTTAAAACAGAAATTACTAAATGATTGTAATAAGTTCAGCTTTGCAATAAATTATCCCTCAGTTACTGCAACTCATCATAGTAAAAATAGAAACATAATGTACAAGAAAAGGCTACAACATTGAATATTCAAAACCATATTATTATTTCATCCAAGTCTTAGGCCAAAGAAGTGTGAGATTTTCCTCACAACATGATGTTTTAGCATGCAAAGAGCTTGTTGCAGGATTATAAAATAAATAAATAAACAACTGTGCCAAATTGTGAAAAAAAATCAAAATAAGTTTTTCAAGGATGGAATTAAGGCCATCGATTCCACTGCAGAAATGTTATCACTTCCACGTATTTACCGCTTATCCCTTCATATATCCCCATGCAACAGTAATAATGGTCTCTCCACCAGTGCCAAGAAGGCGCGAAATCCAACTCACACTACAAGAAAATACTGAAATAGCGACGCAATTTTAGCGACATTATTGAGTCGCTAAATTGCGAACTTTGCGACGCTTCTGTGATAACAAAATATTGCGACGCATTAGCGACTCATTAGCGACTCAATTAACAAAAAAATTAAATTTTTAATATTGCGACGCATATAGCAATATTTTTAAATTAATTTTTTTATGAAATATAAATATCAATAAAATATTGCGACGCAATATATGCGTCGCAATATTTTAACAGAAATAAATATTTTAAATAGCGACGCATTAGCGACGTAATTAAATAGATAATTAGAAAAATTATTTTTAATGTAGCGACGCACCAATTGCGTCGCAAATAATTTAAATGAAATTAAATTTTAATAAAATTTAAATATCGGAAAAATATTGCGAGCAACACAGTGCGTCGCAATGTTTTTAAAAGAATAAATTTTATAAAATTTAAATATCGGAAAAAAATATTGCGACGCATTAGCGACTCAATTAACCAAAAAATCAAAAAAAATTAATATTTTAATTGCGACGCCAATAATGCGTCGCAATATTTTTAAATTAAATTTTAATAAAATTTAAATATCAGAAAAAATATTGCGACGCAACACATTGCGTCGCAATGTTTTTAAAAGAATTAAATTTTATAAAATTTAAATATCGGAAAAATATTGCAACGCATTAGCGACTCAATTAACTAAAATAAAAAAAATAAAATTTTAATATTGCGATGCATTAGCGACTCAATTAACCAGAAAATCAAAAAAATTAATATTTTTATATTGCGACACCAATAATGAGTCGCAATTTTTTTAAATTAAATTTTAATAAAATTTAAATATCAGAAAAAAATATTGCGACGCAACACAGTGCGTCGCAATTTTTAAAAGAATTAAATTTTATAAAATTTAAATATTGGAAAAAATATTGCGACGCATTAGCGACTCAATTAACTAGAAAATAAAAAAAATAAAATTTTAATATTGCGTTAGCGACTCAATTAACCAGAAAATCAAAAAAATTAATATTTTTATATTACGACGCCAATAATGAGTCGTAATTTTTTTAAATTAAATTTTAATAAAATTTAAATATCGAAAAAAATATTGCGACGCAACACAGTGCGTCGTAATGTTTTTAAAAGAATTAAATTTTATAAAATTTAAATATCAAAAAAAATATTGCGACGCATTAGCGACTCAATTAACCAGAAAATCAAAAAAATTAATATTTTAATATTGTGACGCCAATATTACGTCACAATAATTTATATTTAAATTTTAATAAAATTTAAATATCGAAAATATTACGACGCAACACAGTGCGTCGCAATGTTTTTAAAAAAAATTTAGAGAAATAAAATTTAAATATCGGAAAAAAATATTGCGACGCATTAGCGACTCAATTAACCAAAAAATTAAAAAAAATTAATATTTTAGTATTGCAATGCCAATATTGCGTCGCAATATTTTTAAATTAAATTTTAATAAAATTTAAATATCGGGAAAAAATATTGCGACGCAATACATTGCGTCGCAATGTTTTTAAAAAAATTTAGAGAAATTATTTTAAATTTAGCGACGCAACGAGTGCATCCAAATAATTTAAAAATTTTATAAAATTTAAATATCGGGAAAAAATATTGCGATGCATTAGTGACTCAATTAACCAGAAAATCAAAAAAAATAGGTCGTGGGAGATCGGGATCAGGGCTTGGATCGATCGCAACCGTCGGATCGTCGCCGATCTCGGACGGATCGCCACGGTCCGAGATCGGTCGTGGCCGATCGGGATCAGGGCTTGGATCGATCGCAACCGTCGGATCGTCGCCGATCTCGGACGGATTGCAACTGTCCGAGATAGGTCGTGGCCGATCGGGATCAGGGCTTGGATCGATCGCAACCGTCGGATCGTCGCCGATCTCGGACGGATTGCAACTGTCCGAGATAGGTCGTGGCCGATCGGGATCAGGGCTTGGATCGATCGCAACCGTCGGATCGTCGCCGATCTCGGACGGATTGCAACTGTCCGAGATAGGTCGTGGCCGATCGGGATCAGGGCTTGGATCGATCGCAACCGTCGGATCGTCGCCGATCTCGGACGGATCAACGGTCCGAGATCGGTCGTGGCCGATCGGGATCAGGGCTTGGATCGATCGCAACCGTCGGATCGTCGCCGATCTCGGATGGACAACTGTCCGAGATAGGTCGTGGCCGATCGGGATCAGGGCTTGGATCGATCGCAACCGTCGGATCGTCGCCGATCTCGGACGGATCGCCACGGTCCGAGATCGGTCGTGGCCGATCGGGATCAGGGCTTGGATCGATCGCAACCGTCGGATCGTCGTCAATCTCGGACGGATCGCCACGGTCCGAGATCGATCGTGGCCGATCGGATCAGGGCTTGGATCATCGCAACCGTCGGATCGTCGGATCTCGGACGGATTGCAACTGTCCGAGATAGGTCGTGGCCGATCGGGATCAGGGCTTGGATCGATCGCAACCGTCGGATCGTCGCCGATCTCGGACGGATCGCACGGTCCGAGATCGGTCGTGGCCGATCGGGATCAGGGCTTGGATCGATCGCAACCGTCGGATCGTCGCCGATCTCGGACGGATTGCAACTGTCCGAGATAGGTCGTGGCCGATCGGGATCAGGGCTTGGATCGATCGCAACCGTCGGATCATCGCCGATCTCGGACGGATCGCCATGGTCCGAGATCGGTCGTGGCCGATCGGGATCAGGGCTTGGATCGATCGCAACCGTCGGATCGTCGCCGATCTCGGACGGATTGCAACTGTTCGAGATAGGTCGTGGCCGATCGGATCAGGGCTTGGATCGATGTCGGATCGTCACCGATCTCGGACGGATCGCCATATGTCGTCGCAATTATTATAATAAATTTAAATATTTTCATTTAAAAATATTAAAAAAATAATTGCGAGCAATTTTTGCGTCGCAATATTTGTAATAAGTTTTTATTTTAATCTATTTAATTTATTAAAAAAAATTACGACGCCTTAGCGATGCAATTATTAGAAAATAAAAATATTCTTCCCGCCAGGAGATGGCGCCAATTTAGCGACGCCTCAGCGACGCATTTAGTGGCGTCGCTATTTTTTCAGAAAAAAAAAAAAATTGCGACTAAAATAGCGACGCACTATGGCGTCGCTAAGTTCCTATATTTAACCCGCTTCCCTTCTCCTTCCTCCTTCACGTCTTGACCTAGCGCCGCCGCCGTCCTCCGGCTATTCCGTCCGAGATTCCCGGCGATTCCCCATCCTCCGGCTACCCGAGGATCGCATCGGACTCCGGCAACCAAGGTTAGCTCCGATAAAAAAAAATTTTTTTTTTTATTTTTTTAGATCTTCTCCGACCACGGCAGTGCCGTGGCCGTCTTCTCCGGCCAGCAGGGCCGTGGCCGTCTTCTCCGGCCACGGCCGTTGCCGTGGCCGCAGTGGCCTGGCCACGGTGGCCAGGCCACTGTAATGAAAAAAAAAAATTTTGGGGTTTTTTTAACAGGGGGCCGGGGAGGGGAGGAAACCCCCCCGCTCCCCCTTTCTTTTCTTGTCCGGCCACGGTGGCCAGGCCACTGTAATCAAAAATTTTTTTTTTTTAGATCTTCTCCGGCCACGGCAGGGCCGTGGCCGTCTTCTCCGGCCACGGCCGTTGCCGTGGCCGCAGTGGCCTGGCCACGGTGGCCAGGCCACTGTAATGAAAAAAATTTTTTTTTTAACAGGGGGCCGGGGAGGGGAGGAAACCCCCCCGCCCCCCCTTTCTTTTCTTGTCCGGCCACGGCCGCTGGCGTGGCCGGACAAGGCGGCCACGGCCGCTGCCGTGGCCGTCTTCTCCGGCCACGGCCGCTGCCGTGGCCGCAGTGGCCTGGCCACGGTGGCCAGGCCACTGTAATCAATTTTTTTTTTTTTTTTTAGATCTTCGACGGCCACGGCAGGGCCGTGGCCGTCTTCTCCGGACGGCCGTTGCCGTGGCCGCAGTGGCCTGGCCACGGTGGCCAAAACATTTTTTTTTTTTTTTTAACAGGGGGCCGGGGAGGGGAGGAAACCCCCCCGCCCCCCCTTTCTTTTCTTGTCCGGCCACGGCCGTTGCCGTGGCCGGCAGTGGCCTGGCCACGGTGGCCAGGCCACTGTGAAAAAAAAAAAAAAATTTTGGGGTCATAGCAGGTGGGGGGGGGGAAACCCCCCGCCTCCCCCTTTCTTTTCTTGTCCGCCACGGCTGTTGCCGTGGCCGGCAGTGGCCTGGCCACGGTGGCCAGGCCATGAAAAAAAAAAAAAAATTTGGGGTCATACAGGGGGGGAGGGGGGAACCCCCCGCCTCCCCCTTTCTTTTCTTGTCCGGCCACAGCCGTTGCCGTGGCCGGCAGTGGCCTGGCCACGGTGGCCAGGCCACTGTGAAAAAAAAAAAAATATTTGGGGTGATAGCAGGGGGGAGGGGGGAAACCCCCCGCCCCCCCCTTTCTTTTCTTGTCCGACCACGGCCGTTGCCTGGCCGGCAGTGGCCTGGCCACGGTGGCCAGGCCACTGTGAAAAAAAAAAAAAAAAAAAATTTTGGGGTGATAGCAGGGGGAGGGGGGGAAACCCCCCACCCCCCCCTTCTTTTCTTGTCCGGCCACGGCCACTGCCGTGGCCGGCAGTGGCCTGAACACGGTGGCCAGGCCACTGTGACAAAAAAAAAACTTAATTTAAGCAGATGTTTATTTAATTTACATATTATTTATGCAATAATTAATTTAAGCAGAATATTTATGACAATAGTAGCATTTATACTCATTTACATTTGTTATGTCTTGATTATTTATATTCTGCTGCAAACTTAATGATGCATTACATTTTGAAATGCTAAATAAAATGTTTTGTTGTTATTATTTAATTTCCAGCAACAAATTACTAGTTTCAATGATTTACATTTTAGTATTCGCAAACCTTTGTATTTGACACAATAATCTTAAAAAAGTTAGTGATTACATGTATAATTCACAAGATGTTAAGAATAACAAGCATAAGTTCGATTGTCTTCGGACTTTCATAATCACAGCACTTTAATTAACCTTTAGACCCGTTTGAGAATTTGTAAGCCTTAGTCTTGCAAATTCTCAAATTGTCCTGGTGGACAGTTTGGGAATATTTCTTGTGACATGTTAGTCTGCTAGTAACGTGGGGTGAGATTTCGGTTTGCATTTGCTCATACGTTCTCCTAGTGTGGCTTATATACCCACATGTGAACATATGGGGATGCTGCCGAAATTTCAATAGATCGATGATAATTAATAGTCACAAAAAATATTCTTGAATGGGATAGGGCCTTACCTTGTAGACATGGAGTGAAGGTAGAATTATTTAAGACACTTGAATTCTTGTGAAGTCTAATGACTAAACGCATCGCCTTATGGCCCGACACAAACTCAAGCCCTCTCTGTAGCCATTAACATATGCATCGGTCCTTCCTAGCAATTGGTTGGTACTCATTTGCGTACTTATAAATGATTTAATTGGTTGTAATTAACCTTAATTAGTTGTGTCCAAGTAATTACAATAGTATATGTATTAATACTAGTTTTATTTTTTGGTTTTAATTAATGCTTTACCAGACTTTGTATAAGTCGGACAGCGGGACTCGCTCATGGATGTATGCAAGGATAAAAGATGGCTTGCTGAATCCAGATTTTCTGAATGGATTGGAAGAGTTTATCGCATTTGCATGTAGCCAACCTGAATGGATGGATGGGCCTAGGATTAGGTGCCCATGCAACTTCCATAGGTGTCAGAATAAAGCCTACAGAGATGTGGAAACTGTTAAGGTGCATTTGTGTAAGAAGGGTTTTGTGCTGATTACTATGTTTGGTACTGTCATGGTGAACCAGAGGATATTCCAGCAGTTGTTATGTCAATTCCCGTAGAAGAACCATTTGTGAATTTAAACACATATGAACAAATGGTTATAAATGCATCGGGTAATGACTTCAATCAGAATACATTTATGAAGAACCAAACCCAGAAGCACAACAATTTTACGATATGTTGAGTGCTGCCAATCAAGAATTGTATCCTGGGTGTGAGGGTCATTCCCAATTCTCTACAGCTGCTATGTTGATTAAGGCAGAACATCGATTATCAGAAAAGGCGTTCAATTCTGTAGCTGAGTTAATCAAAGAAATTCTGCCAAATGATAATGTTGCCGCAGACAGTTTTTACGCAACAAAGAAGTTGTTGTGTGGGCTTGGGCTTCCAGTTAATAAGATCGATTGTTGCTTGAACAATTGTATGATATTTTGGGGTGAAGACTCAGAGCTGAGATGGTGTAAGATTTGTGGGCAATCGAGGTTCAAAAACACCGAAGGAGGAGCCGGTACAAGTAGGAGGAAAAGTGTGCCTTACAAGAGGATGCATTACTTTCCTCTTACCCCACGCCTGCAGAGATTATACAGATCTGAGGCAACAGCTGCTGATATGAGATGGCATGCCGAACATGAATCTAAAGAGGATGAAATGCGGCATCCATCAGATTCAAAGGCTTGGAAGCAGTTCAATGAAAATCATCCTGTTTTCGCTGAAGATATAAGGAATGTGAGATTAGGTCTTTGTACCGATGGCTTCCAACCATTTGGTCAAGCGGGGCAACAGTATTCATGTTGGCCTGTGATACTGACTGTATATAACCTTCCTCCTGCATGAAAGATCCTGCAATGTTTTTAACCGTTTTGGTTCCAGGACCATCAAATCCTAAGGAAAAGATTGATGTCTTTCTGCAACCGTTGGTGGCCGAATTGAAAATGTTGTGGGAAACAGGAGTGGTAGCCTACGACATTTCTATGAAACAAAATTTCTTAATGAGAGCTGCTTTGATGTGGACAATAAGTGATTTTCCGGCATATGCAATGTTGTCTGGTTGGAGCACTGCTGGACGTCTGGCATGCCCTCATTGCATGTATGATTCGGATGCATTTACATTGCAGAAGAGTGGTAAGCAGTCATGGTTTGATAACCATAGGAAGTTCTTGCCCCCAAATCATCCTTACAGGCGTAACTTGATCGCCTTCCGGAAGAACAAAGCAGTCACAAAATTTGCCGAACCGGTTAGGTCCGGCACGGATCTATTTGATTCTATAGAGAATTTGGGGTTGATGTATGCATGGGAACCAGATGCAGATAGAATAAATAGCCGTATATGTTAACTGGAAGAAGCGAAGTATATTTTGTTGCTTGAAAAATTCGTTAATTTTTTTGTTGCAACTTTACATATAGGTATCTTAAGAAGTTAAAAATAATGTGCGTAATAAAGCAAGGGTTGAAGGTTCTATATGCAATGCACACTTGGTCGAAGAAGTTTCAGCTTTTGCCTCGCATTACTTTGAGGGTCACGTCCACACGAGGAGCCGAAATCATGGTCGTAACGATGACGTATGTGTGGACGAAGCAGAAGCTAATGATGGTAGAATATCAATTTTTAAAGCTATCGGCCGTTCATTTGGTGGGCAGAAGTCAAGAAATCTTAGCGATATGGAGTATAATGCAGCACATTATTACATCCTAATGAACTGTCGAGAAGTCGATCCTTATATTGAGTAAGTGTATACTTCAATGCTAAATTGAAAATTTAAATTTATATAATAATATACCATAATATTTAATTTCTAACAGTAGTTTCATCCTTTTCATCCCATAAGGATGTTCTGTGATAGACAACGACAGATGAATCCCGACATCAGTCAAGTTGCAATTGGGCAGAAATTAGAAACGGAGTTTGCTTACTGGTTTTATGAATTTGTGAGTAGTATCACTCAATCAATTTCGATAATGACTATTATTTTTTGAATTGGATGTCAATAGCTTATTAATTTATAGGTCAACGGGCCATGGTCGACAACCGACAATATTTTCATTAAATGTCTATCGCAATGGCCATTGAAGACCGTAACAACCTCTACTGGCTATTTTGTAAATGGGTACAAATTTCAGATTGAACGATTAGCAGCTTCAAGAGGCACTCAGAACTGGGGCGTGTGTGTAAAAGAAGAAAGTGTTGGAGCAAATATGCAGGATTATTATGGAAAGTTAGTAGAGGTGGTTGAAGTTGAATATCCCGGTTGGCCTATGAAACGAACTGTATTGTTTCGTTGTGATTGGTTCGATCCGATAGTTCCTGTGGGCAAAAGGGTTCATAACGACTATAATTTGGTTGAAGTGAACCATCGACGAAGATTACATAAATATGACCCATTCATCCTTGCATCCCAAGCTCAGCAAGTATTTTACTGCGGATATCCAAGTTTGCGCAACGACAAGCGAGATTGGTGGGCCGTTTCTAAAATCGTCCCACGTTCAACAATTGTATTAGAGGAGAGTTCATCAAGTCAATCAACGAGTGCCCTGCATTTCAAGAGGATGAGATGGAAATGCATGCAATTGAGGATGACACAAGGGCTCCTGAAACATCACTTAGAGATCCAAGTGGTGATGTCCAACAAATTGCGGATGCAAATGTTCGGTTTCATTCCGATGATAATGAAACTGATTCGCAATCCGATACGGCATCGATGTTGAGCCAACATTTCACGAAACAAATGACACCGATTAAACATAAAGGTTTTTTAAAATTTAACTTTTTTTATAAGTGTTAAATTCTTACATAGTCAATCATTAATCGTAATTTAATTGTGTGAATCTTTAGTATTTTCAGTATGAGGGGCAGAGGTAGATCTACCGACGATAGTTTGGGTGAGCAGAGACTTAGTTTGGATCCTGCGAGATCAGATCACATGAGCGTCAGAGATGGAGAGTTTGGATCTCCAGCAGAGGCGCAGCCTTCGATCTCTGCACCAGTATTACCATCCAGCCGATCGGCACAGACCTCCGAGAGTTCTTCCGCGATCGGCGGCCGCACTGTACTTAGACTTGATGCTCGGATGTAAGTATATATTAATTAAAAATATTTTATTTATGTTTTTAAGTCATTTACTTATAAACTTGCATTTTTTTAACAGATTCATTGAGCAGCATCATGTCTCCAGCACATCAGCGCCATTTTTCAGAGGCGTGCAGATCCCAGTGGCTACGATTAGCGCCACGTATCGCCAGCCACGAGAGAGTTTTATTTTTCTGAGTTTCAGGTAAACTTATTAAATACAATTTATCAGATATAATTCTTTAAAGTTAATAAATTTAGAAACTAACTGTTTATTTTAATGCAGAAAAAGTTTACGTGGGATCCTGCCACCCATGATGCCATTAGGGCAGCATGGGAGGCTCTGATGCGACGCCGATACTCCGACATGCTTCATCGTTGGAGGTCATCGGGTCAGCGTCCTGTGCACGTGCCAGAGGGTATTTGGCATGAGTGGCAGCAGGCCTGGGAGTCCGATGGCTGGCGCAGGAGGTCCGCATCAGCCAGCACGAACCGTCGATCTGAGAAGGGCGGTCCTGGCACGGGTCTCTCCCGTCATACTTCGGGCTCCATTGCGATTCAGGAGCACAGACGGCGTATGGTAAGAAAACATAAATATTTTAATTACTATTTTAGTTATTTACAAATATTTTTATTAATATTATTTTTTTATTGTTATAGACTGACCAGGAGGCGGAGATCCTGGTGAGTTTCGTCTATTCAGGGCACACACCAGGAGGGACGGCTCCTGGGTCGACACGCGATCACGGGAGGTTGCGGTAAGAAATTAGATTTATGTAGTATCTGTTTAATTTCTAAAATTTTATTTCAAGAAATTTATTAACTCATTTATTGTTGATTTCATAATTTTAAGACACGAGTCGAGGAGCTTCGCTCCCAGGCATCGCAGGTCGACTCTACTGATGGGGAGACGCCCGTCGAACTCTCAGCAGAGGAGAGTCGACGTGTGTTTTTGGAGGCTGTTGGTGCCCAGCCACGAGACCGCAGGGTCTATGGTATGGGCACTAGAGCTTCTACATTTTTTCCCCATCAGGCCTCCAGCTCGCGAGTTTCTGCTGATCTTCCTCCCGAGCGTTTACACGAGCTTCGCAGATCTATTGCAGAGGAGGTTCGGCAGGACTTCGAGCAGGAATTTGAGGATCGCATGCGAGGCCGGGATCAGGAGGTTGCAGACATGCGAGAGGATTTTGAGGATCGTATGCGAGGTCAGGATCAGGAGGTTGCAGACATGCGAGATGAGATGCAATTTTTGCGGGATATGGTTAGGAGCTTGTCGCAGAGTCTTCAGCCTCCACAGCCTCCACAGCCTCCACGTGATCATTCAGATTCTTGATGTATTTTTTTTCACTTCAAAATTTTAATATATAAATTATTTTTGATTGTTTGGATCGAGTGAAAATGTTTGTATGAATATTTAGATTTAACAAAATTGAATTAACTGCGACGCAGTGCGTCGTAATATTTAATAATTAATTTTTTAAAAATTATTATAAATATTGCGACGCAAATTAGTGCGTCGCAATATTTAATAATAATTTTTTTAAAAATTATTACTATAAATATTGCGACGCAAATTAGTGCGTCACAATATTTAATAATAATTTTTTTATAAATTAATTTTAAATATTGCGACGCACCGTCGTAATATTTATAATAATTTTTTATAAATTAATTTTAAATATTGCGACGCACTGCGTCGCAATATTTATAATAATATTTTTTAAAAAATTAATTATTAAATATTCGACGCACTAATTTACGTCGCAATATTTAATAATTAATTTTTTAACTAACTAAATTTAGCGACGCATTTGCATGCGTCGCAATATTGCGACGCAATGTGGCGTCGCAAGTGCGTCGCAGAGAGTCGCAAAATTGCGACGCAATTGCGACAAAAGGGTATTGCGATGGACAGTTGAGCGAATTGCGTCGCAATATCATGTTTAGCGACGCAATTGCGACGCATTTGGGCATCGCAATATTTTAATTCTCTTGTAGTGTCACCTGCGTTAGCATGAACTTTGCTACTGGATTGATTCAAACTCTACGGTAGCAAAAGAGGAGGAGGATTCTTTTCACAAACATATCAACTAATTTTGATAATCTGGGATTGATTGTCTTTAAAAGTGAAAATGCAGCCATTTTGTGCCAAAAAAACCACAATGTCATTTGATTTTTGTTCATTGTAATATTCTTGAATTAAAAATGTTTGGCCCACGGCCCCAAAATAACATGTGGGTAAGGATTCTTAACAAATAACAAGAGAAATAAATTAGAAATAAGTGATTATTTTTCTTATGGAATTGCTACAATAAAAGGAATAAATTTTAGAGATAAAAGTATCTACTAATACTTCATTACAATGAGTGCCCCTGTTACATGGCCAAGGTGTGGAGTTATCATACTAGAATGGAAATATGAATGCTATATGTCAATGGCTTATTTTATAAATATGTCATCTAGAACCTAAAAAAAAAATTGAGAAAGAAAAGTATATTACAATGAGTGCCCCTATTACATGGCAAAGGGTATGGAGTTATCATACTGGAATGGAAATATGAATGTTATATGCCAATGGCTTATTTTATAAATATGTCATCTAGAACCTAAAAAAATATTGAGAAAGAAAAGTACTAGAAGGATTTATAATATAACTAGTAGTTTGCAACAAAGCATAGGTGTATGTATATATTGATTTGCAACACATGTATGATACATGAAATAATAATCCTACCAGCAATTAGAACAATGAAGTAGTTTATAACTATAGTTTTTATAGTATTACCATAATGATAATCTTATAATCTTGAGAAATATAAGGCAACATCGTATATGTTCCTATTATATTAGTTGAGTTATCTTATAATCTAGTTAACTAAGGAAACTATTAGACCTACTTATCTAATTTTGAAATATTTAAAGATGATTAAATTATTTAGAAACATTGAAGTTCTTTGTACTTGCATGAGGGGATGAGAGGATGGTCTATAATCATGAATTTAGAATTAATTAATGATATTTATGTCATTTAAGAGAGCAAACATAATATATAGCTTCAATTATAAAAGAGTGGGTTATTATAAAATGCACCAACACATAGAAAAATAAATCAAGTTAGGTAGCTGAATAAAATAAAAACAGGTAATATAAAAGAAAATGTTTATAAATTATGTGTGCATGTGTGTGTGTGTGAGAGAGAGCGGCTAAAATCATATTGAATTTAACATGATTACAAAGGCTATCACAAGATATAATATTTTGCAAAAATGACAATCATGCTTAACCTTTTGATAGATGAATTTGCCTACATTCTTTTTTCATGTGAATGTTTATGAAAATGAGAAGTACCCTTATCAATTTTCCTTCTTTTTTTTCTTCACAATTAACTGTTGTTAGATTTTTAAAGATATCCAAAAGTTACATTAGTCAATGTAAAAATATAACATAAGAATTATATTATAAATGTTACATATATTGGTGAAAACATAAAAATGCTTTTATGGATGTGTCATGTTTCTAGGCATTAGCTAGGAAAAACTCATTCTTAATATTTTAATGCCAAATAAAAGCTTGCAAGGGATTAAATATCTTTAATTTCTTATATTTATTAGAATCTTAACAAGCTCATCAAACATAAGGAAAATCTTCATTTTAAAAATATTGATTTTAATAGTATCATTATAAATAATAAAATTATTGATATTGATTATAAAAGAATATATTGGTAAAAATATTGAAATAATTGTTTTACAATAAAAATCAAGCAATTCAAGATTTAGAAGCTTTATATCTTGACTAACTTAGTAGAAAAAGTAGTGCAAGAATGATCTAGTTTATTTATTTATTTATTTAATAGAAATAGAAAGATTAAAAATCTTAAAATAGTGTAAATATTCAACCATCTTGGCTAGCTTATGATCAAAGAGATAAAATCAACTAAACTCAACTCATCTAAGCCTTTTTCCAACTACATGGGGTCGGCTACATGAATCTGTTTCCTCCACTCTGCTCTATTCAGGACTACGTTGACATTCAAATTATAAATAGTTATATCTTTTTTAATTATTTATATTCATATTAGTTTAGGTCTACCTCTACATCTATCTTTACTATAGATTGTTAAAAATCATTCTTTCTAACTGGAGGTTTATATTATATTATAGCCAACACTTAGTACTAAAGTAACATTACAAAAGTAGAATTTAAGTAAAAAATATTTGGTGATGCATTATGAGTCATAGGCTAGATCTTAGAATAGGTTGATTTATATTTTATTACAATGAGAGCTATTTGTTTATATAAATTATTATAGTCAAAGCTTAATGACTAATAACTGCTATCATAGCTCAAATCTCAATCAAGTTGAGGGTCATGCATATAACTATTTTTAGTGATCTCAAAGCATATTACACTACCTATTTCATTTCCCCTTTCGCTTGTATCTTCTGATTTTAGTCAATTTCTTTCTATAATAGTAATATCAACATCAAAAAAAATTGAATCAAGTTTATTGAGATGTAGGAATTGTTAAACCATAATCTATCATCAAGTTAGACTTATGACTAGGGCTGTAATCGAGTCGAGCTGAGCTGAGCTTTTCAGTGCTCAAGCTCAGATCGTTAACAAATACTCTAGCTCGAGCTCGTTAAATTAAAAAAATCATGTTCAAGCTTGGCTCGAGCTCGATTACAAAAAGCTCAGGCTCGACTCAAGCTTGGCTCGAGCTTACTCATTTGGTATGATTAGAAAGCTCGACAAGTTTGACTCAGAAAAAGCTCGTTTCAAGCTCGAGCTTGAATTGAGCTCGTTTCAAGCTCAACTCAAATTAAGCTTGTTTACAGCTCAACATGAGAATAAAAAAAAATTCGATTCTTAAACCCAAAGAGTAGCCAAAGAAGATGAAAAGATAGAGAAGATGAAAGAACATCTTGTTCACGAGCTCCTAATCGAGTCAACTCGCGAGCTCCTAATTGAGTCGTCTTATGAGCTCTTAATCGAGCTGTCTCATGAGCTCCTAATCGAATCTGCTCCCATATTTAAGCTTGGCTCGTTTATCAAATGAGCTCTAAAATAAAGCTCAAGCTCGGCTTATTTACATGACGAACTGAACATGAACGAGCTTTTATTGAGCCGAGCCTCAAGTAGCTCGTGAGCAGCTCGGCTCAATTACAATGCTACTTATGACAACTTACTCGATCCCACAAGATTTAAAATACATCTATAAAAATTATAAATAAAGATGTATAATTAAGAAAATATTATGAAACCTTAATTTCTTACCTGATTTGTCGATGTTCTGATACGTAAGTTTTGTTGAGTGTGTTCACCATCATCGCCTTGCCAAAGAAACCAGGGGAATGAGGATTTTGAGTTGCCTTCCATCGTCAAACTTAATGTCTCACCAAAGATGAAAAATAAAAGTAAATAAGAGATTAGATAGAGATAAACAACCCGCAACTATTTAACACATGATATTATCAATATAGTGATTCTCTAACTTGAACATAACAAGATTTAAATATCAAAAGATCGAACAGAGAGAAGAAAAAGACTCACAAAGAGAAGCAGATTTAGAAGGGGATGATAGAACCTAGAGAGGGAAGCAAAAGAAGAAATATGACTAAGAAGAACAAATAAGATCTCTTTCTTAGAGCATAATAGTTTATAAGGAGAAAGGAAATGATGCATCCAAGGAGAAAAACAAGATGAAAAGCAGACGACGCAAACGAGGAGAGATGCAAAGAGATAAATAAGAGAAGGAAGAACCAGGCAAAGAAAATTGGGAAAGTAGGTTTGTTTACTAAACGACGAGAGCTTATAAAAGGAAAATAGTGTAATAAATACCGGAAAACACGCGGATATGAAATCATGATCTAGCGAATAGCTTCCAAATTTAAAATTCAAAATTTCAAATGTCGCATTTAAGTCATACAATGTATTGTGCCCCACTCTACAAGCACATAATAAGTGATGATCCAAAATCTCACGAAAAAAGGTTAGCTAGAAGATATTATTTGGATTTCTGGGCCCTATATAAGTACCCAAAATCTTCTCATTTAAGCCAATAATAAATTTTAGAACTTATCCACTCGTGATAAGCATCAAAAGAGCATTAGCGTTTACATTGTTGTTCTAATCTACAAAAGTTGTAAGGCAATTTTAATTTGATATCATTTGTAATAACTTAAATTTTCATTTAAAAAGATTAGTTGAAAAGTGTTAATTTAGGTTTCTTTGCCCTGTATATATATACACCCAAGATTCAATATATGCACAATTATTGTGAGACTAAATACACAGCCCCATGTATCTTCATAAGAAGTTTTATTGCTTGGCATATTTTAATAATGACATGATTCAATTTTTTATACTAGATATATTTAATACTTAAAAGTATGAAGGATGTTACTAACTTGAATTATTACCAAAATGGAAAATACGTCCTTGACATGAATGAGATATTGCAAAATACAAACCACCCTTGAAATGAGTTGCCAAGCTAATTTTAATTTGTGGACCTATTTATTTTATATTTTTGTGTTCAACTAAAGGGAAGATACCCTCTTTCTAGTTTACTCCTTTCAAGAATGAAAAAGTTAACATCTTCCTTTAATTATTCTTTTTTTTTTTTTTGCACCAGTAAGAGAGGAGAGTTTTCCTCCTTCTCCCTTCTTTTCTTTCCATACCAAACGTATAAGAGAAAAGAGAAATAATGATATTCCAATTCTTCTAGCAAGTTAAAGAGAAGTGATTGTTGAAAGTGGGATGTCCTAATATCATTTGCATCTTCAATATCCAAAAAAGTTAAGAAAACTAAAGCTATATCCTATCTACAAGGTCATATATGATATGTGTTATATATAGCACATTAGCTTTAAAGTCCAAAAAGAATCCATAAGTACTCTAAAGTTTTATCTAGGTAGACAAGGTTTACAAGAGGATTAAATATTCCTAAGCACTCAAACCTTACCCTTAGCTATGAGCGAGGCCGAGCATTGTACATATAAGACTTTTAAGATAAATAATATAATTGTAGAGCTCCTCCTTCACTAAGGTTAGGCCTTCTGCTAACACTCAAGTGTGCCATCACATTGAGCAATCAATAGTAGCAATCTACCTAACAAAACATTATCAGAGGTAGGGGTCAATAAAGGATAGGATACCTTGTTATGCTCTAAATACCAATAAATTGAAATCCTAGACCTTATTCTTGATAAAGAGCATAATAGTTTGTTAGATCCAAATACTAGTAATAGTTTGTTGTCTCACATAGAATTCATCATAATGGCAAAGTACTTATATTATAACACTGATGTGGCTAGATATATTAGATAGTGGAATAATAACTTGAAATGTTGCAAAAATAATTATTCTATAAAATTATAATTGTAAATAGTTATTATTTTTTAAAAGATTGATTTGTATTTTTTATAAAAAGGATCTCTAACATAATCTAAAATTTCAATAAGCCATGAACCGGATAGCTAATAATCTAATAGTGCTACGCTTAATGGTCATACGAGAACATTAGACTAGGAAGACTAATTTTTAACATCTTGACCTTTAGTCTAATAAAGTGCCATAATTTAAACTCTAAAATGTAAGTTTCAACCTTAAAAAATTTTATAGCAAGTTTAATTTTATTATTTTAATGGGCTTTGAATCATATTGGCATTAGTCTATATAAAGTTGAATTGTTACTGTGATCTCATTTAAGTTTGAAAACTTATAAGTTTGATAAAATATTGGCGAAGGCTTTACAAATTATATTTTAAATCAATTTTTAATATTTTATTTTTTTTATCATTTCTCAACTAAATTAATTTTTTAGAATTTTTTTCTTAAGCAGAAGTATCTTAACTTGACATTGGCCGAGCTTTTATGAAATTATCTAAATTTGCTCTTAAGAGAGAGAACTAACTTTTTACTAATATTAAAAAAATTAATTTTTCTAATATATTTACTGAATTCTAATGGGAGGCATTTTTCTTATTTATATAAGAAATATTAAGTAAAAAGAAAGAAAAAACTTATAATATAAGCTATGTATCCATAATAACCCTATGTTACATTGTGCAATCTGATTTAACACTTTGTTAGACGGTGCAATCCAAGTTAAATCTTTGTTAGATTGTATGCACAAGCTCACCAGCCGAGCTTACTTTTATTATACCGTGCTTCCGAGCTTACTACNTCTAATATATTTACTGAATTCTAATGGGAGGCATTTTTCTTATTTATATAAGAAATATTAAGTAAAAAGAAAGAAAAAACTTATAATATAAGCTATGTATCCATAATAACCCTATGTTACATTGTGCAATCTGATTTAACACTTTGTTAGACGGTGCAATCCAAGTTAAATCTATGTTAGATTGCATGCACAAGCTCACCAGCCGAGCTTACTTTTATTATACCGTGCTTCCGAGCTTACTACTTGAGCTCATCCGTATGATGTTGTACAGTTTCATACTTGCTCATACGGTGTACTACACTCGAACTCAACCATTAAATGTAATGTGCTTGAGCTCATCCCTGTGCCAAGCTGCACATTCAAGCTCACATTATATCACACATTTTATGTCTATTCTGATTCTACTACCTTTAGGATCTCATTATAAGTACTTAAACCTCTTCCTTACTCCAAAAATGCTGACTCTCTCTCTCCCCCTCCCTTTCCTAGCTCTTATTTTCGAACCTCCATGACTTGTGCCCTTGATTCTCCTCATTTTTCACCCATTTCCATCCTTGCTTATATTTCCTTGCTGCTTCAGGATTTAAGATCCCCATACCTCATATTTACACTCTTAAGCTTGCTATTTGCTCAATTCCTTTAAAATGTGAGCTCTGAAGTTAGGATTTGAGAGGTTTTATTCCTATTTCTACTTAGTTTACCTATTTTAAGAAATATTTCAAAATTATTGTTAGTTTGTTTTGGATTTTAAGCTAGAACTTCGGCTTAGTCATTAAGTTTTGTATAGTAATTATGCATAATCCTTGCCTTCCATGCTCTAATAGTATGGTAATATCTTTTTGTTCATGTCGCTAATTCTTGCTCTTGGTGCTTTGAAAGCTTTACCACCTACCTTTACTTGAATTCTAGGTAGACTGATGTGATTTGAATTTTTTTTTTTGGCTTTTATTGGCTTGATTGTGAGTAAATAATAACATGTATAGCATGTTTAACAAAATTACATTAAAAAACTCAACTCAACTCATCTAAGCCTTTTTTCAACTTCATGGGGTCGGCTACATGAATCTGCTTCCTCTGCTCTGCTCTATTCAGGACTAAGTCGATATTCAAATTATAAATAGTTATATCTTTTTTAATTATTTCTGTCCATGTTAGTTTAGATTTGTCTCTACCTTTTTCTTACCATGAATTGTTAAAAGATCTTTCTTTCTAACCGAAGCATCTAAAGGTCTTCGTTGTATATGTCTAAACCACTGTAATTGATTTTCTCTTATTTTATCTTCAATTGAGGCTACTTCTATCATTTCTCTTATATGCTTATTTTTACTTCTATCTTTTAAAATTTTACCATATATCCATCTTAACATACACATTTTGTTATACTTAATTTATTTATATATTATTTTAATATTACCCAACACTGTTCTATATAGCATAGCTAGCCTAATGATAGTTTTATAATTTTTTTTAAAATTTTAATGGAATGCACCGATCATACAATACTTTCGAAGTACTTTTCTACTTAATCCATCCTGCTTTAACTTTATGATTCACATCTTTACCTATTTCACCTTTTTACTAGATAATTAATCTTAAATACCTAAATTTTTCACAATAAACTTACATTATAAGCCCTTAATTAAATAGTACATAAATATGATTACTAATGTATATATGTATGCACTAGACTATGTTCATCTGTATATGCAAGGATTTGAGCATATGCATGTGACCAACATGAGCAAAAATCATGTTCACAGCTTCTTTTGACATTTTTTTATAATACAGATGGTTATATGGATTATACTTATGTTTTTTGCAATATATTCTATGCTAAGAATTGAGGACAAATTTTGATGAATAGGATAAATTTCTTTAAATGTTACATGTAACCTTATATCTTTACAAAACATTGAAGAATTGCTAAATAATGATTATCCAAATTCTATTATATGACCTTATATTCTTGTGAGTAGTTAATAATCTTTTGAACTCTAATACAGTACCTGATGCCATATAAATGGATAAGTGCTCTTCGTATTGTGGTGTGATGCATGTTCATGAATCAATATATGAATATCCTTCACTAATAGGGTTGATGCTAACCTTGTGTATTGGCCATACAACGATCTATCTTTGATATCTTTGTCAATAGGAGCTTTCTGGCTATTTAGCCATATTTGTAGATATTTGTGCATAAATTTTAGGTAATTATTTGTTATGACATTTAGTACGAGGATAATATTTGTAGATATGTGTGCCTAAATTTGTCATATTTATGTGATTCATTCTTGTGCTTTAAGTTTTGATACTATGCATACTTAATTTGATTAACATCAATTGTTCCTAATAATAATTCTTTGTGGTTTATGATTTAATGATTTAATATTTTAGTATTTTATAGATCTCTTATATATTAAACTAATTATTAACAGTGCTCTTTACTTGTCCTTCCCTAATATATTTATTAATATTTATTCATTAAGTGCGATCAATATTTTCTTACAATTGGCCCTTAATCCAATAGGCTAGTCATATCTCTATAAAGGAGTTCCCTTTTTTATTTGAATAGGCCTAGTACCTCACATCTTCTAAACTACACTGACTAAGTTGAATATATTCTTTGTATACATATCTTCGTTTGTATCTTTAGTATAGGTAGAGTACCATGGTTACTATATAAATACTCCTAATATGACTCCATTGTTATTTTGGATATATATTTATACATATATGTATATACGTGTGCACATACATGGGCTATGAACTAATAAACCATCAATTATGTCACTGTATCACATGTTAATTGTTTTCTTCATCAATGTCCTCAATGACATCGTCTAGATTATCTTCGTAAAACCTATAACAATAAATATCTCCCTTTCCCATAATTACTTTTGGAAGGTAAATAAAAACTCATTTGCATAAAGAACAAAGTGGTACAAATTTCAAGCTCAATCGGATGGCCTCCCACACCTAGCATCTGCAGTAACAAAAAACAAATGGAACAGGCAGATCTAATGAAACAAGACAAGCAACAATTAGATCTACTATTGGGGTACATGGTCCAACAATTATAGACCAAAAAAAAAAAAAAAACTCAGCACAGTTTTCCTTTTCAATGCAACATTCTATTAATAGGACATTATTTTTTCTTCCAAGCACTGATGGTATTGATTAAAGATAGAAAAGAAACATTGTCTGCACATAAAATTTCCTAAGAATGAACTATACAAACTCTATAAATGTGTGGTAGCAAGAATATTAGGATTTCTAGAAAGAATTCAGAGTTACAATCCAATACTCAAACACCAATTAAATTCATCAAACAGCATCTAATTTAACATTTCAGCACAAACTGATATCTTTCTATTGAAAAAGTTCAACTGGCTTGTGTGAGGACCAGTACGGATGTGTTTAGTCCCACAATGTGAGGCCTTGGATACATAAACCAGTGTCAAGGACCTGAAATAATTTTTGGATAGCCTTTTTGGATGAGATCCAGGGTCATTATAATCACAGCCAATGGTGCTCTGGACTCAAACCATTTCCCATTATAAATTACAGTACAATTGTGTGATTGTGTCAATATATAGTAATGCACCGATAATCATCATATTAAATTTATGTGAATAGACAATAATCATCATATTAAATTTATATGAATAGAGTAAGGTTTTTACAAGTCCAAGGTTGGATCGGAAAAGTCCACATCCAAATGTGTATTGCATGATGGCCACCATTGAAGGGGCTCCACATAGTACGATGCAGCACGCCAACCCATATATCATATAGGGCCGACTCAATCAAGGCTGAGTTCAAACCAGATAGCATCCAAACTGTGCATATGCAATTTTAGGTTTGTAAATTTCACTTTTGAATTATATACATGGTTGGATATTAGATTATGAATTGCTATCATATGAAGATTTATACTCAAATGCACATCTTCATTTAATGCTTATTTATGAAAACAAAATCCAAAGGGCATGTAGAAGCAAACATTTACATGGCTTACAAAAGCATGATTGCTCATTAATAAAATCAAACACACACATGCCCAATAAAAAAGCAGTTTAAATAATGCTGCATACACATATGAAATTGCAGTACCAACTTAGTCTGAGTAAATATGTGCAGGAGTTGCCAGAAAGGATTGCATAAAAGCTTTTTCCTGAAAAAGATGAAGCCCTTACTGGCAAAAGCAGAGGAAACAAAGAATATAAAGTCAACACCAAACCAAAAAGGTTTGTTGGTTAAGGTTCTGGCAAAGTTAAGATTATCAAGTAACAACCTTTTGCTTAATGCCAGAAAAGGTATATAGATAAGAACTCATGTACTACTAATATAAAAATCATCTAAGGAAAAACCTGAAATGGTAGTGTAGGAGCATCAGAAACTCGGGCTTACATCATCCAGTATGATGTCTTGAAGGGGAATCCGAGTAGTTCATCATATGCTTCTTGTTACATTAAAAAAATATGAGTAGGAAAAATGACATCAAAAATCATAAAAATAAAGGTCAACAAAAAATCATGGCTGTTAGCATTGTCATGTGGACCTGAGTAACACCAGACAAACATGATAAAATGGGGAAACCTTCGGATATAATTTAATAAAATAGGACATATGCGTATGATGATACTGGGGGAAAGAATGGAATAATGTGTCTCAAATCAAACTTGCATCATTCATTTTGGTGCTCTGAAGGAGAATCCAAGTTATTCATCCCATGTTTGATGTCAAGAAAAAGAATATAGAAAGTTGAACATACATGACAAATCATGCTTAATATGAAACTACTAAAAATTTGGAAGCCATTTAATTTCATTCAAAAGCACAATCAAGTACCCACTATGAAAGAACAACAAAAAATACATATAACAATGATGTTAGCTGCTATAAACAAAACTAGAAAATTATTTTGCTCTGTTTCTTACAGATGTAGTCATAGTACTTAATTTAAAACTTACAGTAGTTAATGAAAAGTTGTTGCTTTTCCACTTTAAGTATTGCATAAAATAACAAAGAAGAGAGCAACTCCTAAAAGAGCATGAACAAACTGCTTCCTGAGCTACTGGAATATAGCTATGACTATAAGACTACAACAGTCAAAGTTATGATATATGATCTAAGTTATGCATTATGCCCAATATGAACTGCAGGAATTGTTCGCAAATTATCTATCTATATGTTAGATGGAAAACCTTGAAGAATGAAAATAGACAGACTTTGTTACAAGTGGAAAAGGTAAAAACTATAACTAAAAATGGCTGAGGAAACATGGGATGGAAACATGACTATAGTTCTCAGTGCTATACATTGTAACTTATGTCAGTGCAAAAAAATTATTGAAAAAGAAAGGTCACAAGAAAAAGCTCAAACATCATAGGATCACATAGGCTTCTGAGTTTGACAAATGCAATCACACACCCATGGATGTGAGTATGTCCACATGTCTAAATATGGATACATAAAATGAATATCAGTACCCAGACTACATGGATATTGTTGTTTATCCAAATATATATACAAGTATCTTGCAAGAAAATAATCAAGCTTATCACGTTCCTAAATCTATTGATTTTCATACTGATGAATGCATATAATGTATGCATGTATGCAATGGTACAAAATTCAAAATAAAGCAAAAGGAAGAATGCAAAAACTGAAACAGAAGGCAATGACGGACAGCGTGTTTTTGCAGCATATATACGTGGCATTACCATAAACCAGATATAGTTACATGTATACAGATACACCTTAGAAAAGCCTACTAGAAATCAACAGAGCAAACAAGAATACATACTTGATCAGGCTGAGCAACATCTGAGAATATAACATCAACCATTCACACCAGATTCGGTATCTAGCAGGATGTCTAGCATCTTCAATAATGGGGATAACATTTGTTCTCTTCTTTGCCATGTTTACAAGGTCTCTTCCACTTCTATGTGAAAATTCAACAGCATAGACCACTCCAGTCTGCCCAGCAAGCCAAAATGAGAGCCAATACAAAATCTTGAAACCCCAAATGATTGTTTTCTTGGGAACAAAAAATAAAATGAGCAGCACATACTGCAAAAATAACTTACAGGCCCAACAATGTCAGAAACATGAGATACTGTAGTCCCTGATGCCGCTCCAAGGTAGAGAACTCGTGTCCCAGGAGCCTTAATTGAAAAGAAAATAAATTCAGGATAGCATAAGAGAAAGTTTTAGAAAATACATAGCAAAATACATAGAATGCTTACAATCCAAATATTATCGACACCACCAAGAATAGCTGCTGCAAGCTTCGAGCGGAAAGGATTCCATACCCGGAACTCAACCTTGTATCCATCCTCATTCTAGAAATCAAATGGTAAGTTTAGATATTAGTGCAGACCAATACTAATCTCCAACCAAAGCAAAATCTGATAAAATTTAAATAATCAAAGAAAAATCCGATATTTATTAAAGAATTTTGATTCCCGAGCACCAAAAACAACTAGAGGACGTAGAGACCTGTCACGTGAACAGAAATCCTCTTCTCGCCATACACGGACTCGCACCCCACCATGTTCTTCGTGCAGAGGGCATCCTCCTTCCCCTTGGCCACAAACACCCCATCATGCTTGTGGGGCTGCACGACGACCTTGCTTCCACCCTTCATTCCACCACCTCCGCCCCTGCCACTTCCACCGCCCCAGCCACCACCTCGGCCTCTCCCACCACCTCCGCCTCGCCCACTAAGACCTCCACCGCCTCTCCCCCAACCTTGGCCCCTACCAGCATCGCTCCGTCCCCCTGAACCGCCGCCGCGATCGCCACCTGACAATACCTCATACACCATAATTTAAAAATAGGCATGGTTCCTCGAGCATACCTTAATGCAAGCCCCAGCATATCCCAATAAACTGCTCCGACTATTGAAGTGGTATAACAACCAATTGAAGGTCTAGTTTGTTTGGGTTGCCAATATGCAGCCTCAGACTTGGTAAGATAATCTATTGCTTCATAAATATTTTTTTACTTAATTTATTATTATTTATTTTAAATTAATTTATTTATCATCTTGCCTTGCAGTTGGAAGAGTTACTGTACCAATGTTATAAGAGCGTTGGCTTCTCACTCCATAGACAGTAGCATCACTTGAACCAATAGAAAGCTGTACAAACTATGCTGAGTTGGCGAGCTTGGATGTGTTGCCCAAATTCTGACAATACCTCATACAAAAAAATTAAAAATAAGGGTATTACCTCTTGGAGGTCTCATCTCCACAGCTTGGATCGAAGAGGAGAGGGGGAGAGTGAGGTAAAACGATAGCGAAGCATCAAATATAAAGCCGTAGAACTAGGGTTTAAGGTCTAGGGTTTCGAGCGGCAAGGGTGGCCTTGGTGTCGAGTTCGGATCGAGTTAAAATTGTATCGGATCAATAATCTTTAATCCATTTATAACTAAACTGAATAAGAAACAAGAATGGGTAGAACAATTTAATTTACATCTCAAAATTTAAGAGCATAACAAATATATATAAAAAAAATTAAACTAGGCATCGCTATTAAACAGCTAAAAGTGCTTTCAAAAGATCAAAAATATTTTTGGATGCAATTTTAATGATAGCCAAAGCCCTGGAAATATTGTAGGGTGCTATTAAGAAACATCAATTTCTACAGGCAAAACTTAGTTAACTAAGCTAATTGAGTTTAGGGCATGGCGTTAGAGTCTAAAGGCTTAAGGAGTGGGAGTGATTTTTCTTTCTGTAAAGGTGGGAGCTTAAAGACCCAAGGTGGACTACTCGCCCAAAAAGCACATGTCCATGTGATAAGATATCGCCAAATTCAGATCCCATGTGGACTCAAGTCTGATATACTTGCTTGGGGAGTCAAATCCACACTTTTACCTGATAACAAGCGTGCGACAAGATTTAATATGGAAAGAAAATATACAAAAACATCTTAAATTTGGATTTAGATATATACAATATTAGATTACATGTTGAGCCATTAGCTTATTGAGTTATCTACGTGTGATCCTAAGACTTATCTATGGCAAAGTATTAGAGATTAGCACATGACTGTCTTCAGTGTGATTGGCAAAAGTAACCCAGGGATTTGGTTGCATCAATATGAGGCTTATGACCCATATTTAAATTCAAATGATCCGAGCAAGCTTTAGCAGGAGCGCTTATTTGTACCTCTTATTCAAAACTTATTCTTTTTGTACGTATCTTCTATGGAAACAATTTATAATTTGATTTCAATGAATCACCTAATAATACTTTGCTTGCTTGCAGACAAGGATTCTCACGGCCGGCAGCAAATACAATGCTCCGTGCAGGACTTGCGACTACTCTATATATATATATATATATATATATGTTATAGCAATCAATTAATTAAATATTTAGCCACTACACTGAAGAGGTCTGATAATATTTTCTTTGTTATAGTTTAACACGAAATTATCTCCATGTTTGTCATCATTTAGTTAGTGTCCCCAATCTAGGGTGGACCAATCTTTTGTTTCTAAGTTAGCTAAGGAATCATAAAAGATAAAATACATTTACTTAGGTCTACTCTAACATTTCTTAGTTTTGCTCTAGTATATTTTATTCATTAATAGGGATAAGTAGTATATTTATGTGCGTGCGCGCCTGCTTCTTGAGTGTGCTTTCTGAGTGTGCTTTAAGATTAGTGCTTCAAACTTCATCTATCCTGATTACCAGTGTCTTGTTACGTCGGATTCGTGCTTCTTTGGACGATGGCTACCTCCTCTGTTCCAAGTCCTTCCGTGTCCGATGGAGCAAGGACCGCAAGGACAGCCTAGCATCAATCCCATGGTGGAGGGTTTGAGTGGGTTGCACCGTCACCTTCTCCGATCGTGGTGGCGGAGCTGGAGCGTCTGTTTCAGGGTACATTGTCCAAGTCCCAGTCCAGCCATTGGAGGAAGAAGCTAGCAAATGGGACAATCAAGCTATATATTGCTCGCAGTCTTGCTCGATGGGTTCCACCGAAGGTGATAATCCGGGAGTTTCATCATGCGGTAATTTCTGGCGACATTGAAGCTCTCGCTCTGGCTCACCGGCATTATCTGATTCGATTTTTTGATTCCCAAGCTAAGGCACTGGCTATGGGAAGACCCTGGGTTGTCAATGGACAACCGATTGCCGTTGTAGAGTGGCAACCGGAGTTCGTCCCTACAAACAACTCCCTCCTCCACGCTCTGCTTTGGATCCGATTGCCCTAGCTTCCACTTGATTTCTGGTCTGACGAGATTTTCATCTATTCTAGCTATGGTAGGGTAGTTCCTCTTCTCAAATGAATATACTAAGCAAAGGAAGCGGGGGGTTTCGCTCGGGCCTATGTCTGCATGGATTTGAGCAAGCCTCTTCGGCCGGGAGCGCGCATTCGAGGGAACAGAGATCCTTTCTGGCAACAATTTGTCTATGAGTACCTCGATGGAATCTGTGTCTCTTGTGGATCCTTGCACCTTGCCGGTTCCTGCAAGCTTGTGTCGGATTCCTCTTCCCCCTCTTTCGGTCCCAGCTTTGGCCCTTGGATGGCAGCAATTAGGCGACGGAAGACCCCCCAATTCCAACCTTTGGGTGCGGGTTCGGTGGCTCCCCACGATTCCCCTGTTTCGCCCGACGAGTGGCAAGCTCCCAAGAAACTGGCTCGTCGGCTATCTGGCAGGGGTTCGGCAGGTCCTTCTTCCCCTATGGAGCCAGTGTTTCAGCATGAAGAATCACGAAAGATGTTGGCTCGAAAGAAGGGTGTGGCATGTTGGGAGGAAGGTAATGTCCCAGTTGGCACTGTAGATGGGTCTCAGCATTTAGAAACTAAACTCTTGGTTTCTGAAGTTGAAGTTGAGCAGTCTAAAAATGTTCAGATCAGTGATTATAACCCCTTCGCTTGCTTGGGGTCTGACAAATGGTCAGGGCGACCGAAGTCCCGGAAGGATGTCCATCTGGGCCTTCAAAGTAGGCCCGGCCTGTCGAGCTAATGTCACAGAGAGTTGTTTCTAAAGCCTCTAAAGCTAAAGGGAAAGCCCCCTTAGTGGGAAAGGATAGTTCGCAAGATTTCTTCTTTTTTTTTTTTGGCTTCCTTAGAACCATCTCGGGGGTCTATTGCCCTAAATGGGTCAGGGACGAAGAAGTCCCATTAGATGGACGGGCTAGGCCTGTGGACTGACACTGGGCTCACTCACCTGACTCTGTTGGTGGGGCCCAATCATGAAGCTATGGTCCTTTAGCTAAAGAAGGTAATTTAGCGGGAGGATGAGGCTGAGGCCATGGATTCCTCCCAGTCCGAGGAATGCAGGGGTAAGGGGCTGGCAGTGGCTCCTCCTAAAGCTGGTAATCATTCTGAAGAGGTTTCGACTAGGGACAAGAGCGGCCCTCCCCAACTCATGTTTCTGAATGAAGATTTTGATATGGAATGTGCGAGGACCTAGAAACCATCGTTTTTCTCCTCTTTTGGAAGACTTTTGTAGCTTCATGGATTTGACATTGCTGTCCTTCTGAAAACTCGTTTGTCGGGGGATAGTCTTGCTCGCTTTTAGCGATAGGTTTTCAGATATTGGGCTTCCTATGCTGTTGACTTTGTTGGTCTTTCTGATGGTATTTTGGTGCTATGGAGACTAAAAATATCAGAGTAGATGCCTTTCATTGCTGTGATCAACAAGTTGCTCTAGTCATATCTGACGGTACTTCTGATCCTTGGCTCCTATCGGGAGTCTATGATAGTACTGACTTTAGAGTATGCCGTGTGCTATGAGCTGAGATTCAGTCTCTTCTTGACCAGGGCCTCCCCTCCCTCATTGCAGGTGACTTCAACTGCATTGTGAGGGCTAATGAGAAGAAATGAGGCAGGCAGTTTGTTGGATCTTCGGATAGAGCGGAATTCAGGAACTTTATATCTTCTGTTGGCCTATTGGATTTGGGGTTCTTGGGATCCCAATTCACTTAGTGTAATAATCGTCAGGGTTTTGCTAGGGTCTGGGAAAGATTGAATAGGGCCATGGCCACTTCTAATTGGCTCCAGTTTTTTCCTTCAGCCTCGGTCACTCATCTATCCGGAATTGCCTTCGATCATTGTCCTATTCTTATTTCTGATGTGTTTCTTCGGTAAAGTAGATAGTTTAGATTTTAGAAGTTCTGGACTTTCTACTCTTTAGCCAGAACCATCATTTCTCAGGTTTGGTGATTACCTATCAGATTATCTAGGCATCTCATCCTTGCTAAACATAGACTCTATAGATAGAATAGAAGGAAGGTGGGGGACATTATCAGGCAAGTTGTACAGACTGAGTCTATTATCTTTTCTCTGCAGACCAAAGAGGATCAGGAGGGTTTCTTTTTGGATTCTGATCTGTCAACCCTCGGGTTCAGCTTGGCTCTTCACCACTCTTTCTTATTGCAGCAGGATACTTTTTAGAGGCAGATATCCTATATTTAGTGGATAAGGAAGGGGACAGCAACACTCGATTCTTTCACCAGGCCACATTGAAACGTCGTGCAGTGAACCAAATCAGGCTGTTAGCTGATGAGGATGGCCATTTTTAGGAGGATGTCCAGATGATCATGGATTATTCTACTTCTTTCAGTTTAGATGGTCTGAGCATTCTGGTGAGGGGTTCCCTGTGTTCCTTATTTTACCATCCCACAAGGTCTCTGCTGCAGAGAATAATATTCTAATTAGACCTATTTCTGCAGAGGACATTCGTATGGCCTTATGAGATCTTGAAGTCGATAAGGCCCCTGGGCCCGATGGGTACACTTCTTTCTTCTTTTGCCACTATTGGGGTATTATAGGCTAGAATGTGGTGCAGGTCATCCAGCTTATTTTTCAGTCCATAACCATTCCCTCTGATTGGAATCGGACCCTGATTACCCTGGTGCCTAATTGCCCCAATGCCTCCTCTCCTCAGCACTACTAACCTATCAGCCTCTGTACTACCTTATATAAGGTATGTGCATGCGTTCTGGTTTCCCGTATGTGTTTGGTGATGCATCGCCTCATTTCTTTAGAGCAGAAGGCTTTTCTCAGAGGGAGAAGTATTACTAACAATGCCCTAATTACTCAGGAGTTCATGCATGACCTTTAGAGAGCCCCGGGTCATCAGAGTCTTATGGCGGTCAAGCTTGATATGGAGAGAGCCTATGATAGAGTGAGTTGGGCTTTTCTGTGCCATTCCCTTCTTGAGTTCGGATTTGTGAAACTTTTTGTTGACTAGGTTTTTGCTTGTATTTATTGGCCATCCTTCTCTCTCCTTATTAATGGAGATCATACTGATTATTTTCACTCTGAGATCGGGTTAAGGCAGGGGTGCCCTCTTTTTCCTTTCCTCTTTATCCTTTCTGTCGATGCTTTGTCTCAGGCACTTTACCAAGCTCAGGAGGACATCATCTGGCCCCCTACACTGCGGGATCCCAAGGGCCCTCTATTTCCCATCTTATGTTTGACGATAATTGCATTCTCCTGGGAAAGACTACTATCCGCAATGCTACCATTTTTGCGACCATCTTGCAATCCTATTATCGGGCTTCTGGTCAGAAAATTAATCTAGCTAAATTCTTGATCTGCTTCAACTCGAGGATGAATCCTACAGTTATGAGGTCTATCTCTCAGATTATGGGTATTCATGTTTAGGCTGATCGACTATCCTATCTTGGAATTTCTATTACGGAGAGATGGCCTCGCAATTCTGACTTCAACGAACTGGAGAGGAGGGTCCGCGATCGCCTGGATGGGTGGCAGGTCACTGGGCTTTTTATGATGGCAGGATTACACTTTTACGCTATGTACTATCTTCTCTTTCTCTTTATCTTCTATCTAATACTGCCATCCCTCTGACTTGCTTGAGAAAGATCGAGAGATACTTTTGAAACTTTCTCTGGGTCTCGATGCAGGATGGTTATGGTATCCACCTTCTGTCTTAGGACATTATTTGTATGCCGATTACTGAGGGTGGGCTCAGGATTCAGTCTCTCACTGTTAGGAGGGAGGCACTGACTGCAAGGCATGCCACGAGGTTCTTGCTGGATCTGCACTGTTTGTGGAGTTCTTTCATATGGGCCAAATATGGAGACTGTAGTTCCTTCTCTCTGCCTAGGCCTACTTGTGGGCAGTCTTTCTTCTGGAAAGAGGTCTGCCGGCATGGTTCAGCTATCCTGGACAGCATCTGATGGATGTTAGGTGATGGAGCTTCGGTGGATGTTGTTCAGGACATGTGGATTGCAGACCTCTCCCTGTCTTACTGGCCAACATTTGTTTGCACTAACATCCCTGATGGAATGAGAGTTTCTGATTTATGCATCCAGGATCACACGGCATGGTCTTCCTCGTTGGTGTCTAGCTTCTTCGGGGACGAGCCATCTCGCCGCATTCTCTCTATTCCTCTCATACTAGGTATCACTTCTGATATTAGGGTCTAGAGGAGATATTGTATACCTCGTGCTCCTATCAAGGACCTTATTGAGATTTTCAGACCACGACCTCAGCACTCGATGGAGTTGTTTGGATATGATATCTTCCTATGCACCCTAGGGTATATCTATTTATCTGGAAGCTTGCTTGAAATGCTCTTCCTACCTGCTCCTTGCTCTCTGGAAGAGGGATGAGCATCCAACCTATGTACCCAGTATGCGGTCTTGAGGATAAGACGGTTGACCATGCTATTTTTACATGTCCTAGAGTGAATCTGATATAGCAGTTATCTAGTTACTGCCCATGGGGTCATGGCTCTGATTCCCATTGTATTTCTTTTTTGAGACATATCGAGTTTCGGTCGACTTGTTTGTTTTTTTCATTTTCAGCATAATGTAAGTCAGTTGGTTTCTTTTTAATTTGCTCTAATTCAAAATTCCTTTTCCCCTATTGGAATTAATTAGTTTGGATCTGTTTGTTGTTATTTTGCAGTCTGAATGATCAGCTCACGGTTTCAGGGGCTGTGTGAAAATTGCCACTTGGAGTGGCAATTTTCAACCCTGAAATCGCCACTCCAAATGGCGACTTCAGATCTCCTTGAAATTGCCACTCCAAATGGCATTTCAGATGGCCTTGAAATCGCCATTTCCAGTGGCGATTTCAAACGTAAATTGAGAAATCGCCAAATGAAGTGGCGATTTCAGTAAAGAAATCACCACTTCATTTGGCGATTTCATCTTCTTGGAAGATAAAATTGCCACTTGGAGTGGGATTTCAGCCCTGAAATAGCCAATCCAAGTGGCGATTTTCTCACAGTACCAAACAGAGGGCACATCCCTTGGGGCACTTAAATTTCAGCAGACTCACCCCAACCCTCCCCCCACGGAAACACATTTTAGTCTGAAATTTTTTGTGCATTTCCCTGAGGCCCAAATGCGAAATAGACAAATATCAATCGAAAATCGAAACTCGATCGAAACTCAACCGAAACTCAATCGAAACTCGACCGAAACGAATTTCGAAACGTAACCAAAACTCAATCGAAAATAGACCGAAACTCAATAGAAACTCACATCATCAAATGCTAAGCATTACAAAAAGAAAATGCATCCATAATTGTTCGATCATAGGCACATTTACGTCATTAATGCAGCAATATATAGTCTTGTTCCAGAGAGAAGTACATAACAGGCACAAAAATGACCGTTTTACTTCAAGAGTACATTAATTTACGATCCTGAAGGACCACCAGTTACATTATGACAACGGCGTCTTGAATGACCCGTTTGCTTGCAAATAGAACATCGAGTCGTTCTTCTAGGCTGAACCTCGTCCATCTCGTTGCGGATCCGAGTTGACTTTGGCTTTCCTCTTTTCTTCGGCCTAAGACGATCCCGATCAGGTAAGCACGTGATCGGTGTTTGCAACCAGTAGTCTTCATGTGGAACCGGATTAAACTCTCCACCCCAGGCAGAAATGTAGGAGCGAATACTATATACTTCATCAACAAAAGCCGCTGAGTCCATGCCAATCTCCTGGCACACTGCTAACACATGTGTACATGGATATTTATATAGTGTCCACTTCCCACATGAACAATTACGGTCACTAAGAGAAATAGTCTGAATGTTGCCTCCACCCCTGAGAGCTTCACTGAACCTCCTAGTCACGACCTCATAAGTAGCTCTTTGCATGTTGTATCTCGTTACTCTATGCTCATTAGCTTTGGCCTGACCTTCAGCAACCTTAATCGAAATCTGAGGAGTGAAAAGGTTGTTAGGGTTCTCTTGTACATACCTTAAGGCTTCTCCGCATCTGGTGTTGAAGTATTTAATGAGACGACGAAATGTCATCTGTACACACGCAGTAATTGGCACATTTCTAGCTCCCTCAACACGCAATTAAAAACCTCCGAGAGATTGGTTGTCAATGTTCCATAGCGAAAGCCCCCATCATGTACCAATGTCCACTTCTCTGGCTCTAAGTCAGATAGCCAAGACCAAGCTTCTGCATTGATTGTTTTAATCCTTTCCATAAGAAAGTTAAACTTCCGAAGCTGATGTTCACTCCCTGCTTTCCAGATTGCTCTTTTCAACTGAACATTTGAGAATCTCGAGTTAAAATTACTGCAAACATGTCTCAAACAATATCGATGATAAGCTCTTGGTGGAGCCCATCCAATTAGATTATCAGCTATGGCACTCAGTATACCTGGATGTCGGTCAGATATAAGACAAATGTCATTTCTATCTTTCACAACATGCCTCCTAAGCCTTAGCAAAAACCAGCTCCAGCTAGCTGTACACTCTTCATCAACAATTGCATAGGCCAGTGGAAATATCCTATTATCAGCATCAGTACCTGTCGCAATCAGCATCTTCCCCCGGTACTTTCCATAACGATGTGTTCCATCAATAGAAATCACCGGGCGACAATACCGAAACCCCTCAACAGATGGTTGAAATGCCCAGAATACATAATTCAGGACACGTTCAGATGAACTTGCTTCACTGTAGAAATCCCAACATACAACTGTTCCAGGGTTAGCATTCTGCAGTGCAAGCATGTATCTAGGAAGCTTTGCATATGATGGTTCCCACTCACCAAATATATCAATCAATGCCCTCTGCTTTCCACGCCATGCTTTCGAATATGACACTGTATAGTGAAATTGTTCTGCAATGGTTGCTATAATAGCTTCAATATTCACACTTGGATCTTTCTCCACAATGTGTCGAACAGCATAGCTAATAACTCGAGAAGTAATATGTTTGTTATCCCGAGTTAAATTACTGAATAAACAAGTGTGCGGCCCTTCATACCTTGTGATCTTAAAAAATCCATGCTTCTTCAACTTAGTAGCATGCAACCTCCACGAACACCGTTGGGTAGTACTTGAAGAGGCACATCTCACAGACCAGAACAGTTTTTTCGACTCCACCACATTATATGTGCGATGCTTCTTGATGTGATACATGTCACATGCTCTTTTTAGTTCATCTTTACTATTAAATAATAATCCTTTAGCAAACTCAGTCATTGATGGATCCCAAAATTGGGAGTTGAAGGGTAACTCTCTCGGAGTACTAACACATCCACCAGCATGCAAATTCAACTCATCATAAAATTCTGGAACTTGTTCATCTGCAAAGGCTTGGTGATCATGTACCTGGGTTGGAATATGTTCTGGATGACTATATGTAGGAATGGAACTAAAGCCCGTCTCATGAACTATATCATCTCCATATGACTCTTCATCTTCATTTGACTCTTCATCTGAGTTATCATGTTCAGGCCAATAGTCATCATCTGCACTCTCGTCTGACTCCAGTCCCCGACTATCAATATTACACTGATTGTTTATCACATCATCACTTTGCACTATGGCATAAATTCCTCAATCATTGGAAAATCCACAGGAGTCCTAACTTGTTCCTGCTGCTGGGCTATAGGAGAACTGTTATAAACATTCTCTATATGACCAACAATATATGGCTCTGCAACATTATCCCTTAAAACATAGACTTCAATACACCGATATTCAGGATACTTCGAGGGAAATGTCAACATGTGCTCCACATCGTCGTCGTCCTCAATTGGAAGAAGCACATATTTTTGATTCAATGTCGGAGATCTCCACATCAATCTGATGATATATCTCTGTACTGAAATTGTTAGAGCTGTATGTACTTGATCAACTAACTCAGCAAAGCGTGTTCCCGTACTCAATTTCAAACATTTACGTGGAGGTTAATTATAATGTATCTCTTCTTGGCCGCCATGTTCAATTGATCCATCATAATATAGCAGAACACGTACAGTTTCCATATGAAATAAAGGGTGATAATAAATTTATCAAGCCTCTTATGTATACGCCTATAAATGTAATCTAATTTCTTGCCAAATCAAGATATGACGGTACCATCAAAAGGAAAACTTTAAATGTCCAAATATTGTTATTTTATCATCTATATGATCAATAAAATCAGCATCTGAGTAACTAGTTGCATTTACTTTAATAGCCTAGCACATTAAACGAATAAACGAATATGATGCAAAGATAGTTAGGGCATGGTATTTGGTTATCAAAAAATTTTAAATACTCACTGCAGTTAATGATCGGGAAGGCGAGGGTGATGAGAGGTAAGAGGAGGAAGAAGTGGGAGCTTGCTGGGGGGGATGGCAGCTCCGCTTGCTACTGACCAGAACGATGGAAACAGGCGAACGGCTGGGAGAAGGAGGAAGAAGAAGAAGAAGAGAAGAGAATCGGGCAGCCGTTAAAAACCCAGAGAAAAACGCCACATGGTGTGGCGACTTCACAATAAGTGAAGTCGCCACACCATGTGGCGATTTCACTTAATCTGAAATCGCCACATGATGTGGCGATTTCAGAATTGTGAAATCGCCACATGATGTGGCGATTTCACTTGTTGTGAAATCGCCACACCATGTGGCGATTTCATGTTTTTTCATGTCAGCTCCATGGCTGACTTCGCCGAGCTCCGGGAGATGAAATGGCACTGGGAAAACGCCATTTGAAATGGCGTTTTCCCCTTTAACACCTCCCCTGCAATATCTTTGAAATCCACCCTTTAACTGTGAAACCGGTGCAAAAATGCACCAGTTATAAAAACGACTCAAAAACAAACCACCTCATGGTACTTCCTGCTGAAAGAAAAGCTGATAGATTTTCCCAGTGAGACAGAAGATGGGACGTGCCAGCTGTTTGCTGATCATCCAGGTGGAGACCATGCGCCACACAAGATGGCATGTCAGATCCATCGCTTCCCTCCAATTTGCCAGGAGACATCAAGGATTCCAGTTGTTTGCACAAAGCGGCCAAGGACTGCCACTTCCTTCAGTCGTAATGATGGGAGAAGATTCATGATGAGGAGAGCACATGCTCCTTCACTGGCCCAGCCTCTCATAGCAGGCAGCAGTCAACAGAAATAAAAGTACACAAGATTTGCTGGGAGATAACCATAAATTTAAGAGTTCTCAAAAGCATTAAAAACAGAAACATGAGTACGTCAAACGCTCATAAACTGTTTCTCTCTTTCACCTTTCCTTGTCTTTGTAAAATACTATCATCATAGCCACTGCTACTCTTAAATGAAAGATGTTTAGGGGGTGCGGAAATTAAGCAGTATGCAGAATAAATGGTGATGGGGGGATGCATGCCATGGCCTTTTGATTGCTGCAGCATGGAAAGTTTGACGTGCATGCACATCTTAACTCACAGATGGCTCGGCTTCCTTTCACCAGGATCTGTCCTCATTTTCTTCACAGGCTTGGCCCATTGGACTCCATCTGTGCTTGGGGGCCTCTCTTCTCACCAACAGCTTGCTGTGCTGGCTGACAATCCCCCAGACTGGGATGCATTAATGCCTGTTGAGTTGGGTGCGCATCTTTCCGGACTGGGATTCTGGGACTCCGATTGGTGCCGGGAGGGGACTCGAGACCCACCTGACCTGCATCAGTCACAGATAAGGGACCTGCTGGTCCTGGGCCAGGCAGCGGCATGGGGCCTATGGATATCTTCACAGCAGACTTGTTGTCCCTCTCCTTCGTCTTCTTCCTGCAGGTGACCAGATCGCCCAGGTGTGTCAGCAAGAGCGAAGCTGTGGTGCTGAATGCTCTCCACCGCTCCCACCGGCAGGACTGGATTCCTTCTGGGACTTGGAGGTGTTGCAAGTCCTCCCATGTTCATCTGGAGGCACAGGGCCACAAGGTGCAAGCACAATAGGACCTGGCTCTGATTTGTCCTCAGAGATGGTCTTATGCTGCTCGCTTTGCCCAGAGGAACCTGCCGGTTTCCGGGACACAGCAGTCCCAGATCCTCCAGGAGGGGAACGAGTGAATGCACTTCTAGCTTCTTGAAAGTCTGTATCCGGGAATGCGATCTTCATGATGTCAAAGAATAGGTCATGAAGTTTTTGTGCTTCATATTTTACCTGCATATAGAATTAAAAGATTAACAAGACCTTAACTAAAGGATCATATGTTGAAGTCCCTAGGAAGTAAAAAGGAAAAAGATAAACCTCCATATAGCAATGTGGTCCTTTTCATCACAGCTGCAGCTGCATGTTTGTTTATGCAAAATGAAGGCTTTTAACTATTGGGCATCAGCAGTAGAGGTGGCATGCAATTTTTTTTTTTTTTTTTTTTGAAAAAAAATCACTGAAGTAAAGTATTAGTCTTGCTGTGTAGACTGCTAAGTTGACTATTAGCATTGGAGGATTATTTGACAATAACTGGTTTAAAGAAAAAATTAAGATAGAGAGAAGTTGCCACCTTTTTCAGAAACAATCAGGCAGATAGACTGAGCAAAGGAGCATTAACATTGACACTAAGATATTGCATCAAGGTGTAGAGAATCATGCATTGGCTATCTCACTGAGCGCTGTTGCCATACATCTCGGAACATAAGCTTTCAATCATTTTAATCCTCCAATCAGTCTTGACATCAGTAGAATAGTGTCCCTAAACTTTCATTCTAAGATCTTGAGGTCAGATTTTCTCTGAGGCTCCTATGTTGGTGAAGCTTATCACATTAAGCCCACCATATTTCAGATTGGAAAAATGATCAAGTAATGAAAAAAAATCGTGAGTGGCGTTTGAAAGATGATGATGCATATACTTGAAGCTAACTCAAAACAAGGCAATAACATTTTTTTTTCCATGCTCTATCAAGGCTAAACAAGATGATGGTGCTATTCCCTGATTGATACAAACATTTATAGAGGTTTGTCCAGAACGCCTGAAACTAGATCGGATTATCTTTCTATATGCCTATAGAGAAGCTTGCAGATTGGTGGAACTACAAGCAAATATTGTTACATCTTCTTGGGTTTTGTCCGGTAGAGACAGCTATTTGCAAGATACTTAGATCACTTGAGAAGGGACGTTTCTTCCACTTCATCTCAGAAGACTGATGTACTGGTCTATAAGGGAGCAGGAAGAAGAGGAACCCAGAAGGTTGCATAGAAGAAAAGGAAATTAACATCTTTTAAAGGAAATGAAGTTGAACCCAATGAAGCAGGTAATTGAGAAAACTTCACATGAACCCTATTTTGTCTATTGGGACATCTGGCATTTCTTATAAGAAGCTTCAAATTCAACTTCAAGAAAAGATAGGCAGAACCAAAAATGCCAATATTAGTTGGGCTATCAGCCGTTCTTGCACTAATTAATGATGAATAGAAAAGTGCTCTAGGACTCAAGTTCTTTCAAACATATCTCCTCTATGTTTTCCAAATGATTTAGCAACGTTTAGATTATCTTGTCATTGTTAGTTTGGAAGTCCTTAAATAATGCATATATCAAATCAGGTAGCCAAAAATTTATTTAGTAGAATTGTACATGAAAGTCCCTTAAGAATTTTTATTGGAGTAGGATCACTGCTAGATAATCTTAATTATACTTCAAATAGAAGAAAGCCCCAAAGTCAATAGGATTGCACTCTAGAATCTTCAAGTTCTGAATATAGATATAGAGTTTTTTAAAACTCTCAATCTTGAAAGAGAATGAATCAATTTTCCTCAGAAAAATTCAACCACTTCTTCATTTTCTCTTATTTTCATGATAACCTTACCATTGCGCCAAGGCATACCCTCATGTTTGCTCAAACCTCTGATTATAAATACATGTGAAATTATTTTTTTCTCAGTTACCTTATGTTTTGCTTAATTTTTTTTGAGCTATTTCCAGTATGTCTGGTTATCTTATATATTTATGAAAATTAGTATTTTTTTTTTGAGTCTCCTTTCCTTGATCCACTGACTAGATATCTCAATATGAGGGCTACTCACTCTAGCTAATATATCAACCAGCTAAAACAAGATGATGGCTTTGCAAAGCCACCTACTAAAGTTCTTATCAGAGATTCAGTAATGCAACTAAAACATGTGACATCAGATTATTATAGGCTCGGAAAAAAAAAATTTTAAACTGATATAGGCAACATGCAATCAACAAGACTTATATTCAGTCAGTCACCAACATTTCATAACTAGATAAATTTTCATGATTTCAGAAATATAGTCTCTGTTGAAGAATTAAGATGAGAATGTAATGAGCATACTTGTTGTGAGTAATTGAAAAAATGAACTACATTTCGCAACATCAACTGCACATCTGCTATGAAGTCCAACACCCCACTGTACTCTAAACTGTCCACACGTCGATCAATTCTTCGCAAATCTAGAATATTACTTGTAGCAGTGGCAGTGCTCATGAAATTAGCATTCTGATTCTTCATACATAAATCAGACAGTAGGGGAGCAACTTGGCGGCCATCTTTATTGATTCTCCCCAGAAGCTGGCTAATAACATTCTTGCACTACAAAATAAAACAATAAATATGAAGATAGTTACCCATATACTAATTTACTCATTTCATTATCAATGTGCATGGCTTGAGATTATTAACGCATACCATAAATTAAAATATTAATTTTGCAAGGAGAGTTCGAAATAAATATATATACCATAGAATGGAACAACATACAACAAATTAAGATGCAGCATCAGTTCATATGCAATTGTATCTACTAGTCATGAAATTAACTGTTCATCGGTTCATCTAAATTAACAATGTGAGAATTTATATTCTAAATGAAAGAGCTGCTTTATTTCTATAGAATGACTATAGAACTTCTTCTATAGATCAGTCTATTGGTTCAAATAAACATAAAGATAAAAAGGAGGCGGTGGGCAAGCTATTCAATCTAGTAGTAATCAGATTGTACATATATATATCATCACAAAAAATATTAATTGCACGGATTGTTAGAAGCTGATGCTTTGAAACCTCGAACCTAAATTTGTTCAAGGAGCAAAGCCATCAGATACCCAATCCAAGTATGACAAATGAGATCTTCAACTTGGAACTCTTGACTTCCATGATCAACATGGACCCTAGACAGGCTAACATGCCACAAGGAAATTTCCTATGAACCTCAAAAAGAACTTTCCCATTGAGCAATAATCTCCATTAACATAATTAATCTTAATTATTAAACAAAAAAATATGAGAAAAGAAGCTAGCATTCCACATGAATGCAAAAAACATAAGAACCTAAATTTGCAATTGTATTCTACCAATCAAAAGTTATTTTTTCCTGCCCCTTTGTTTGGGTAATATGTCTACGCATAAAACAAGGAGTCCCATTTTACCACCCTATGTCTAGAACCACTTATAATCGTAGAATTAAAGAGGTTTGTATTCAAACCGCCTCTTGCCTCCAATGTACCTTGGAGACAAATATGGGCAAGTGTGAGATTGTTGCATAAATCTTCGATGCATGAGAAATAACATATATAATAAGCTTAGGATATAAGTACAATACAATTTATCAAATTATTAGGGAAATAAAGAACAAAAAGAAAACAGTTGTTGGCAGTGGACCCTAGAACTTCATAACAATTCAAACTTGAATGCCATCTAAACTATGTTCTGCATCAATTGCAAGTTCTATGCTGTGTCAGAAAAGATGAGTGACAGGAATATCTATTGCTTCCCAGACCTGTCCAAGCATCACGATGCCATAAATTGGCGACTAGTGCTTCAAGAAAAATGATTTTGCTGTCTTGTAAATGTTCATGGAAGTCAGCAGTCATACTATATATATTTTGTTTCTTTCATGCAACTTAAAAAGTATTGGCCTGCTTGCTTACAGCAAGTAAAATGCTAGTTGCAAATTAAAAAATGTGCAAAACCAGCCAACTGCTAATAGATTGGCTAAGCCATGATACAGCAAATCAAAACACAAAGAACTTTAATGACACACAATATAATCATCTCCGAATGGTTACAAAGTTAGAAATGTAAAGCCTTAGTTTCTTTTAAAGCAAAAGCAGGTCAAAAAAATCCAGTGATACAGAAAATATATAGTTGAGAAAAACAGGACAAGAGAAGCTACCTCCCTCAGCGTGCTATCTGACATTTTTGTTCCCATGAAGCTGGGATTACCAGTATTTCTGTCCTTCCCATTCCAATTTTCCGTAGGAAGTTCATTTCTATCCTCCACAGATCCAGAAATGCAATTGTAACTCAGCTTAATAGAGGTGCTAACATCATGCCTATCCGGAACAGGCTCGCTAAATGTGGCCAGATCCCAATCAGTCTTAAATTGCATATCATGATCATGGTCCACCTGCAAAGGAAGTTGAGAACCATGCTGGGAAAAGATCATCTTCTGCAAAGGAAGTCGTTCCAGGTGTCTAACCATTGTTGCTTTCCCCTTCCCAATGAAAGGCTCCTGTGGCAAATCGTATCCTTTACTTGAAGAAGAAAGCACAGGATCTTGCTCAACAGTCTCTGCATGACTTGCATGCGTGCTTACATTCATTGCAACTGTTCTTTCATGGCTAGCAATTCCTGGTGAAAGGAATATTTTTTGCAGTTGCAAAGTAGGAGGTGGAGGTGCGATGATATCAAGAACTACTTGTGGAATTTTACGATCGCCACGCTGCAAAACATAATCATGATTAACAAACGTAACGCTGTATTTAAATGTGTCTGCTGTACTCTTGCATCAAGAAAAGAGCTCAACTAATGAACAAACAGAGAACAGACTACTTAAACTTAAGAGGAAGGGAGACGGGGATGGATACCTTGATACGAGTAAATGCTATTATTTGTGCTTTAAGAGCTTGAAATTGTTGCTTCGTAAACCCAATATTTTGCTGTGTCACCTGAGCTAATCCCCCATGAGATGGAAAGCGGGTACCAATGATCTCAGTTGAAGAAACTGCCGGTTGAGACGTTGGTTGGCTCATTTGCTTTGGTTCAGTGTAACAGTACTGTATTGGTAGTGTTTGAGTGGCAGCAAATTTTCTCTTAGCATTTGAATGTTCAATGGTCTGGATTGTGCTCCCAGCTGAAGATTGTGGAGGATGCATGATTAGCCCTCCATTTACACTTGCTAATGGAGTTCTGGCTGCCCTATGATCATTTTGGTTCTCCTTGTTCTGAATGACAAGTGGCTTTTGCATCTGAATATTGGAGGAATTGATCACTAGAGTAGAAGAATCCCCAGCACCTGACATTGACCAAGAGGAGAATGTTCGTCGCTTTTTCACTGTCCCTGCCTGAACAGAATGATCAGCCAAGGATTTCCCATGAGCTGCAGGATTTTCACTGCCACTGGGTAAGGATAAGGCTTGCTGCTTTGAGGAAGGCAAGCATGACCGATGTGCGGCTGTGCTGGCTTCATTTGGCTCCTGCATTCCAGCCAATCTAGCAGACTGCCACACTTGAGCCACCAGATTGGCATTAGGTGGATGAGTCAGGTCAATGTTACGCTCTGCGGCCCATCCTAGAATAGCTCGCGATTGTGCCATCATCAACTGGTTGTTTGCAATATCCTCTGTGTTTGCTTGTGCCTGTAGTGATTGTTGCATGGGCCCAATTATTGCTGTCTGGGGAAGCTTCAGTTCATTTCTTTTCTCAGATGGGGAAGCTTCAGATGCATGCATGAGGATGATGCACATCATTGAAATTCCTTAGTGTCTGGGAACCAGATGTAGCACCCAAAGATAATGGAAAGTTAGCCCTGCAAGGCAAGGACTTCATCTAGCCCACCAGCTCTATAAGGACCTCCTCCTTCAGGGTTTCTTAAAGGCAGCTGTGGCTGCTGCTGCTGCGAACACTGCAAAGAATGGGAAAATTGAGGTACATGCATCATTTAAAACAGAAATTACTAAATGATTGTAATAAGTTCGGCTTTGCAATAAATTATCCCTCAGTTACTGCAACTCATCATAGTAAAAACAGAAACAAAATGTACAAGAAAAGGCTACAGCATTGAATATTCAAAACCATATTATTATTTCATCCAAGTCTTAGGCCAAAGAAGTGTGAGATTTTCCTCACAACATGATGTTTTAATTAGCATGCAAAGAGCTTGTTGCAGGATTATGAAATAAATAAATAAACAACTATGCCAAATTGTGAAAAAAAAGTGCCAAAAATTTAGACTTATATTAAACTTCGAGCAAAATTCAATACTATATCTTACTTGTACCTGTATCTATGTGGAACTGAATTCCACTCTAAAAATTAATTAAAAAAAATGGAAGACCATAAACGTAAAACTAGCAAGAGATTTATATGATGCGCATGTTATTGCAATAAACATACCTAAGAAAATAGTTCTAGATCTTAATAAAGAGTAAAGAGTCCAGCAACGGGCAATTAACCAATTGCTATCCGAAATAAATAAGAAAAAGATGACAAGATTAAAACAGTTCAATTCCAATTTCTTCTCATCTATACAAGCCACTTCAGAGTTCGCAATCTACACTAGAAATCTTAAAATAATAAAAAATAAAAAATAAAAGTGCTTTCCTTATCATTTCAAATCCATCCAAGATACTACCCCAAGTAATCCAAAAAAAAAAAGGAAAAAAATAAATTCTTATCATTAAACAGTTCAAAATCACCCAAGGTACCATCCCAAGTAATCCAAAGGAAAAAAAAAAAAACCCATAACACAGAGAATCCAATGAATAATGAGCAGTTTGGAGACTACTTTAAGCCCCAAAAGGTTAGTTTAATGATCAGATATCAGAGTACTGTATGTCCAACCTCACAAAAAAAAATTACAATAAGTTTTTCCAATGATGGAATCAAGGCCGTCGATTCCACTGCAGAAATGTTATCACTTCCACTTATTTACCGCTTACCCCTTCACATATCCCCATGCAATGGTAATAATGGTCTCTCCACTAGTGCCAAGATGGTGCGAAATCCAACTCACCTGCGTTAGTGTGAACTTTGCTACTGGATTGATTCAAACTCTATAGTAGCAGAAGAGGAGGAGGACGGCGACGCAAAGACGACGACTGCCATCCAGGCGGCTCCGCCGCAGGGTTCCGTCCGGGTCCTCTTCTGGCCCCACCAACTGATTGTATGCGAATGTTGCCAAGAAAGAAAAAAAGGTAGAAGGCTCGAATAAAAACCAGAGGCCCCAAGCTCTAATCCTGATGCCAAAACCACCCCACTTCTCCCTTCCACCATTCCAACCCTGACGAGCGCAATTCTGGGGCTTCTTTCGGTGGTTTTCCAATGATTCCTCCGCCAATTCCTGGTGTATCAGAGGGTAGATTGGACATTAGGAGAGTGATTGTTCGCCGAAATACCACGATCTTGCTGGAGCACCGATGAGTCCTTCCCAATCAAACTCTAGCCCTCCGTAAATTCCCCATTTTCTCACTTTTATTTTTATTTTCCCTGTAAATTTTTTTATTTTTTATTTTTTGCATTTATGCGGGAGTAGAAAACCTCGGTCCATGGCGAACGCGGGTGTAATGGATCTGGGGACCCTCTGGTGGACCCAAATCCGTGAGCGATTAAAACGGGGTTGAGAATGCCTTTGATGGACCCCAAATCCGACTCCGATTTGACTTTCTTTCTTGTTTTTGCTTAATATCAAATACTCATCTCGGACAAGGCACAAACCACTAAAGATGGCTAACAAAGTGTATATTCTAGACACTAGATATTAAGATAGACTAAGAGCTAGCAATTGTTTGAAATGGTGGGAGAATAAAAATACATGATCATTTGATAACAAGTGAAGTGCACCACTAGAAAAGCTAAACACATGAATTTGATCCTTAGAAAATGATTTTTCTTAGGTCCAAAAAGCAATAAGTATCTGGTTTTAGTTTCATATCATGACAGCATCAACATTTTTCTTTTTCACAAACTTATCAACTAATTTTGATAATCTGGGCTTGATTGTCTTTAAAAGTGAAAATGCAGCCATTTTGTGCCAAAAAAACTACAATGTCATTTGATTTTTGTTCATTGTAATATTCTTGAATTAAAAATGTTTGGCCCAAGGCCCCAAAATAACATGTGGGTAAGGATTCTTAACAAGAATAACAAGATAAATAAATTAGAAATAAGTGATTATTTTTCTTATGCAATTGCTACAATAAAAGGAATAAATTTTAGAGATAAAAGAATCTACTAATATTTAATTAAATGAGTGCCCCTGTTACATGGCCATGGTGTGGAGTTATCATACTAGAATGGAAATATGAATGCTATATGTCAATGGCTTATTTTATAAATATATCATCTAGAACCTGAAAAAAAAAATTTGAGAAAGAAAAGTTCATTACAATGAGCGCACCTATTACATGGCCAAGGGTATGGAGTTATCATACTGGAATGGGAATATGAATGCTATATGTCGATGGCTTATTTTATAAATATGTCATCTAGAACCTTAAAAAAATTGAGAAACAAAAGTACTGAAAGGATTTATAATATAACTAGAAGTTTGCAATAAAGCATAGGTATATGTATATATTGATTTGCAACACATGTATGATACATGAAATAGTAATCCTACCAGCAATTAGAAAATGAAGTAGTTTATAACTATAGTTTTTATAGTATTACCATAATGATAATCTTATAATCTTGAAAAATATAAGGCAACATCTTATATGTTCCTGTTATATTAGTTGAGTTATCTTATATTTACAACAACTAAGAGAGTAACTAAGGAAACTATTAGACCTACTTATCTAATTTTGAAATATTTAAAGATGATTAAATTATTTAGAAACATTGAAGTTCTTTGTACTTGCATGAGGGGATGAGAGGATGGTCTATAATCATGAATTTAGAATTAATTAATGATATTTATGTCATTTAAGAGAGCAAACATAATATATAGCTTCAATTATAAAAGAGTGGGTTATTATAAAATGCACCAACACAGAGAAAAATAAATCAAGTTAGGTAATTGAATAAAATAAAAATATGTAATATAAAAGAAAATGTTTATAAATTATGTGTGTGTGTGTGTGTGTGAGCGGCTAAAATTATATTGAATTTAATATGATTACAAAGGCTATCACAAGATATAATATTTTGCAAAAATGACAATCATGCTTAACCTTCTGATAAATGAATTTGCCTACATTCTTTTGTTCATGTGAATGTTTATGAAAATGAGAAGTACCCTTATCAATTTTTCGTCTTTTTTTTTCTTCACAATTAATTGTTGTTAATTTTTAAAGATATCCAAAAGTTACATTAGTCAAGGTAAAAATATAACATAAGAATTGTATTATAAATGTTACATATATTGGTGAAAACATAAAAATGCTTTTATGGATGTGTCATGTTTCTAGGCATTAGCTAGGAAAAACTCATTCTTAATATTTTAATGCCAAATAAAAGCTTGCAAGGGATTAAATATCTTTCATTTCTTATATTTATTAGAATCTTAACAAGCTCATCAAACATAAGGAAAATTTTCATTTTAAAAATATTGATTTTAATAGTATCATTATAAATAATATATTTATTGATATTGATTATAAAAGAATATATTGGTAAAAATATTGAAATAATTGTTTTCCAAATAAAAATCAAGCAATTCAAGATTTAGAAGCTTGATATCTTGACTAACTTAGTAGAAAAAGTAGTGCAAGAATGATCTAGCTTATTTATTTATTTATTTAATAGAAATAGAAAGATAAAAAATCATAAAATAGTGTAAATATTCAACCATCTTGGCTAGCTTATGACCAAAGAGATAAACTCAACTCAACTCAACTCATCTAAGCCTTTTCCTAACTATATGGGGTCGGCTACATGAATATGCTTCCTCCACTCTGCTCTATTCAGGACCAAGTTGACATTCAAATTATAAATAGTTATATTTTTTTAATTATTTATATCGATATTAGTTTAGGTCTACCTCTACACATCTATCCGTACTATGGATTGTTAAAAGTTCACAGTTTCTAACTGGAGCATCTAAAGGTTTACATTATATTATAGCCAACACTTAGTACTAAAGCAACATTACAAAAGTAGAATTTAAGTAAAAAAATTTTGATGATGCATTATGAGTCATAGGCTAGATCTTAGAATAGGTTGATTTATATTTTATTACAACGAGAGCTATTAGTTTATATAAATCATTATAGTCAAAGCTTAATGACTAATAACTGTTATCATAGCTCAAATCTTAATCAAGTTGAGGGTCATGCATATAACTATTTTTAGTGATCTCAAAGCATATTACCCTACCTATTTCATTTCCCCTTTCTCTTGCATCTTTGGATTTTAGGTCAATTTCTTTCTATAATAGTAATATCAACATCAAAAAAATTGAATCAAGCTTATTGAGATGTAGGAATTGTTAAATCCTAATCTATCATCAAGTTAGACTTATGAGTAGGACTGTAATCGATCCGAGCTTTCCGGTGCTCAAGCTCAGCTTGTTAACAAATACTCGAGCTCAGCTCGAGCTTGCTCATTTGGTATGATTAGAAAGCTTGACAAGCTCGACTTAGAAAAAGCTCGTTTCAAGCTCGAGCTTATTTCAAGCTTGACTCAAATTAAGCTTGTTTAAAGCTCAGCTCGAGAATAAAAAAAAACTCGATTCTTAAACCCAAAGTGCATCCAGAAAAGATGAAAAGATATAGAAGATGAAAGGACATCTTGTTCACGAGCTTCTAATCGAGCCATCAAGTGAGCTTCTAATTGAGCCGTCTCATGAGCTCTTAATCGAGCTATCTGATGACGACTTACTCTATCCCACATGAGTTAAAATATATCTATAAAAAATTATAAATAAAGATGCATAATTAAGAAAATATTATGAAACCCTAATTTCTTACTTGATTTGTTGATGATCTGATATGTAAGTTATGTTGAGTGTGTTCACCATCATCGCCTTGCCAAAGAAACCAGGGGAATGAGGGTTTTGAGTTGCCATCCATCGTCAAACTTATTGTCTCACCAAAGATGAAAAAAAAAATAAATAAGAGATTAGATAGAGATAGACGACCCGCAACTATTTAACACATGATATTATCAATATAGTGATTCTCTAACTTGAACATAGAAAGATTTAAAGATTGAACATAGAGAAGAAAAAGACTCACAAAGAGAGGAGCAGATTTAGAAGGGGGCGATAGATACAAGAAGGCACATCTAGAGGGGGAAGCAAAAGAAGAAATATGACTAAGGAGTACAAATAAGATCTCTTTCTTAGAGCATAAGAGTTTATAAGGAGAGAGGAAACGATGCTTCCAAGGAGAAAAACAAGATGAAAAGCAGACGATGCAAACGAGGAGAGATGCAAAGAGATAAATAAGAGAAGGAAGAACCAGGCGAAGAAAATTGGGAAAGTAGGTTTATTTACTAAATGATGAGAGCTTATAAAAGGAAAAGAGCGTAATAAATACCGAAAAAAGCGTGGATATGAAATCAGGCGATACACGAGAAAAGACGCACAAAGAAAGAACAAAAGAGAAGAAAACAAATTCAAAATTTCAAATATCGCATTTAAGTCATACAATGCATTGTGCCCTCACTCTACAAGCACATAATGCGTGATGATCCAAAACCACACGAAAAAAGGTAAGCCAGAAGATATTTTTTGGATTTCTAGGCCCTATATAAGTACCCAAAATCTTCTCATTTAAGGCAATAATAAATTTTATAACTTATCCACTCGTGATAAGCATCAAAAGAGTGTTAGCGTTTACATTGTTGTTCTAATCTACAGGAGTTGTAAAGCAATTTTAATTTGATATCATTTGTAATAACTTAAAATTTCATTTAAAAAGATTAGTCGAAAAATGTTAATTTAGGTTCCTTGGCCCTGTATATATATATACACCCAAGATTCAATATATAAGGTATGTGAAGGGTGGACCATCAATACTTGATAAATATTGGGTCATAGGAGGACATTTTTGTAGGCAATTTAATGACAATAAATTAATATCCCGTGTATTATACAAAAGGGAACCGTGTTAGTGTAGTCTTACTTTAATATGGGTACATGTACCCATACCTAAACTCAATAAATATTAATTTATTGACCATTAAAAGAAAAATCTTGAATACTGATGTGGCTGATAAGAGCCACATATAAATTAACGGCTAAAATTACCTAACGGTGGAAATTGTTTGAACAATGTGGCTTCTAGGCAGTCCCGACTTCTAGGTAGCCCCAGTTCACAAAGCGGCCCAGAGGCAGCCCCAGCTCATAGGTGGCTCCTAGGCAGCCTCGGCTCCTAGGCGGCCCAGTTCATAAAGTCGCCCAGAGGCGGCCCCAACTCATAGGCGGCCCCAACTCCTAGGCGGCCCTAGTTCACAAAGCGGCCCAGAGGCGGTCCCAGCTCATAGGCAGCTCCTAGACAGCCTCGGCTCCTAGGGGGCCCTAGTTCACAGAGTGGCCTAGAGGCAACCCCAGCTCATAGGCGACTCCTAGGCGGCTCCGGTTCCTAGGCAACCCCAGTTCGCAAAGCGGCCCCGCTCATAGCCAGCTCCTAAGCAGTCCCAGTTCACAAAGTGGCCCAGAGGCGACCGCAGCTCCTAGGCGGTTGCGGCTCCTAGGCAGTTCCAGTTCACAAAGCAGCTCAGAGGCGGCCCCAGTTCACAAAGTGGTCCAGAGGTGGCCCCAGCTCATAAGCAGCTTCTAGGCGGCCCCGGCTCCTAGGTGACCCCAGTTCGCAAAGTAGCCCAGAGGTGGCCCCAGCTTATAGGCGGCCTCATCCCCCTTTCATCCCTGAACTCAACTATTGGCTTTCCAAACAAGCCTTTGCTTCTGACAAGGACAGGCCCACCAATCATCTCAGGCTCATATATGTCTAATAAGACAAACTCTGCTGATTCTAGCACAAGCCCAAGAAGTCTTAATCCATCATGAAGCTTTAATTGTCTGGATCAGACAAACTCAAATAGTCATCATTCATTTTGAAGTTTTAATGACTCTGGCAAGATAAGTCTCAAAAGGTGATCATCTACCATAAAGTACCACACACCCAGTTTAGATGGGATGAATTCAACCCCACTAATTCTGATATTCTATTGGCAAAAATCATGGCTCATCATGAGATTTTAATCTTATCGAGCAAGCCACGTAGACCCAAAGCAGCAACAAAATGGGTAAGAGGGACCCCTGACCAAGGTATGAACACTGAAGCAAACACTTAAAGAATTTTCTCATCTTTTCCTAACTCTTATTTGAGCTTCTTCAAGCTCACGGCTGTGATTCTGATCACTAACTTGAGCATCGAAGGGTCTCCACCAGAATATCCGATCCCTGGGACTTCTTGCAGATCTCGGAGTTGAGGCGAAGCTTCTTTGTAAAGGCCATGGCCCATTCACTAAAGCTCAAGGACGTCAGCTCAAGGTGATCAGGCATCATCAGATTGGTGCACCAGGTAGGGGGTGGCAGTGCTGACCAGAAAAGGATAGCTTTGTAACTCTAAACTACAAGATCTCCCTCTCTTGAATAATAATGATGGTGACACATATTCAAAAGGTTTCTGCTAGTTATACTGGGGGGCATTCTCCGCACGCCGAGCAATCGGAGGCTAATCCTTCTATTCTCTCTTCGCCACCGGTCTTATCTACTCTCCATGAATAACTGGCCACTCTTACTCAGCAAGTCCAAGCTCTTATTGGGGCAGTTCGTAAGTTGCAAGGGCAACAGCCAGTGGCTAATTAGAAGCTACCTGGGCATCCCATACCATTTGCTACCCGGGCCAGTCAACAATCTATCTAAAGAAGACCCTCTTCGGAGGAGCTTCGCCATCGTCATACTCTGTTCAGGCACCACCATCAAGAAACTTTCAAAATGTTGCGGTCTTCTACCCACCACTCGAGTAGCCCCTCCTCCAAATGTAGACAGAGAAAGGAGCCCAGGCGGATACACCGTCATCAGCATCACCGCTCTTTCCATTCATCTTTTAAATCAACGAGCGAGGACCTTAATTGCCAGATAGAGAGGCATTTGGAGGAGCAAGACTGGCGGTTGGAGAGCTCAGTCAGAAACTCCATAATCAACCAGAGGTGGATTATGACACTCGTCCATCCCTCACCCACCAGATTATGGAAGAGCATGTTCCTCATAGGTTCTCTATCTTCCTCAGCTGGATTCTTATGATGGAACTATGGATCCACTAGATCATCTGGAGAGTTATAAAGCTCTCATGCAAGTTCAAGGAGCAACTAACGCCCTTCTATGTATTGCTTTCCCTGCTACCTCCAGAAGGCTGCGCGTGCTTGGTATTCTCGTCATCTTCCATGCAGCATCGACTCCTTTCAATAGTTAAAAAAAAGCTTTCTTAGCACACTTCGATGCCTACCAAAAGATTCCTCGGGTAGCGAACAGTCTGTTTTCCATTCAGCAAAAGGAAGGAGAACTTTTGAAGGATTTTATGGTCTGATTCAAGACTGCGACCCTTGAGGTTTACCACTTCGATGATGCTGTGGCCACCCTGACCCTGAAGCGAGGACTCCGTCCCTCTCGCTTTACCTATTCATTGGACAAGAAGCCTTTCAGTTCCTATGTTAATGAAGCTGATCTTACTCGGAGAGGCACAGAGAAAGGGTCTAGTAAAGGAGCTTCCACGTGGAGCCAAGCGGACACCCCAAGAAGCCTAAACCTTCGCGTCGGCTAGACAACCGGTGCCGAAACTTTGCTCCTAGAGAAGAGAACTTCACACCTCTCCTCGCCCCTAGGTCTCATATTCTTATGGAGATTGAAGGTGAGTCTTATCTCCAGTGCCCTCCCCCTCTGAAGACAGGCTCTGCTCGTGACCAGAGTCATTATTGCTGCTTTCATGGAGATTATGGCCATGATACTAAAGACTGCCGTAATCTAAAGCGTGCCGTCAAAGAGCTCATCCAGTGGGATTACCTCGAAAAGTTTATCCAGAAGAGAGGGCCTCAGCCGTCCCAGCTCTAATGGGGACCCCATCTCTTCAGGCCAACATTGATAATACTCCAACAGAACGGACGGTGGGCATGCTTTCATGGAAAATGACTTCATCTTCGAAGAGACCAAGGAAAGATGAGGGGGTAGAAAATGTAATCCCTTTTTCTGAAAGAAAGTTAGCAGGGGGGGCAATTTGAATGATGATAGCGTAATCGTCTATATGATGATCGCTAAGCATCTTGTAAAAAGAATATTAGTAGATAGTCGGAGCTCTACGGACATCCTTACTTATGATGCTTTTATTCGGATGAATTTATCTCTCAACTTTCTACAATCGGTGACCACGCCTTTGGTCAGCTTCATCGGAGATTCAGTGAGAGTAGAAGGTGAAATTATCCTGCCAGTCATGGTAGGATCGCCGCCATGTTAGAGCACAATCCTGATGAGGTTCTTAGTGGCCCGAGTACCTTTTGCATACAATGCCATACTCGATCGACTAGGTTTAAACCTTTTGGATGCTGTGATATCTACTAAGCGCCTGCTCATGATATTTTCTACCAGTGGATGGATTAGCGAGATGCATGGGGAGCAAAATCCTATGCAAATATGCTATCATATGGCTCCCAGTTCTCAGGAGACGGTGACTCCACCGACTTCGGTGCTGCTCGACCCCAAAGAATCTGAAAGAAGGGGTAAGCCAGCCGAGCACTTATTATCCTACCCATTGGGGGACGACCCTGGGAAGACTGTGCATATTGGTGAGCTCCTTCCCTTGGAAATGAAGAATCAACTCCTTACCTTTTTACGAGCAAACATGAATGTCTTTGCCTGATCAGCATCGAACATGCTCGGCATCCCTTCAGAGGTAATTACTCATAAGCTCAATATTGATCCAAAGTATCGGCCTGTCCGTCAAAAGAAAAGAAGCTTTGCCCCCGAGCGATAGAAAGCCATTGATGCATAGGTCAATAAGCTATTCTTCATTGGCCACATTCGGGAAGCACAATACTCGGATTGGCTAGCCAATGTGGTGATGGTGCGAAGGCCAACGAAAGTTGAAGAATATGCATCAATTTCACTGATCTCAATAAAGTGTCCTAAGAACACTTTAATTATGTTTTGACTATTAACTCTCAAGTTGCCTGTGAGTGATTTATATTTAGTTTCTAATTAACTATAACATCATGCCGAGCTCTGGGTGTCTTTGTTAGGGGGATCTATTGTTAAACAAACTTCATTATCAGGATTACTATAATATTTGGTTGGAGGTGTGGTAATTCAGATGCAGAAGTTGAACTGACCTACATTGGATGAGCTCTTCAGATACACCCATCAAAAGAAAAAGGATAGCAATCAGTTGATAAATAAGAAGGCAAAAACAATGTAAGTATTTAAAAAACTCTACTTTAATTCATATATTTAAACTATTTGTATGTTTAGCTCATTATATCTAATATTTTTTATAGACTAATTTTATATAGAAGTCGCAAGAGGTACAATCAAGTTAGAGCTCAACTAGAGAGAATGATGCAGAATCATCATAATAGCAGCCCCTCTATGATGCATGTATAGAAAGATATAGTTGGAGTAAACAAGGGATGGATTTATGGACTTGAATCACATGCTAGCTTGCTGATAGGCTCCTCATTTTATGGCCGCACATCCTTACGAGTTCCTAAGGAGTGAATTTAGGAGCGAAAGAAGATTTATAGATTTGTTTGTGATCTTAATTTTTTTCTATTATTGGGATGATACTTGTTTGTAATTTTTTTTGTTATGAACTTGGATATGATGATACTTGTGGAACTTTTTTTTTTGCTTATGATCTTTTCTAGGCTCAACAATTGCATAACATTTTCCAAAAAACTATTGGATAAATGTGAAGAAGAGGTACCCATGAAAGAAATGGTCTTAAAGCTAATAATGACAAACACAATGTGAAGACGAAGAATTATTCATGAACTTTAATGTGCTTTGATTTGTATTTTTTTATTATATGAATAATGACCCATTATATCATATTTATTATTAATTGATATATTTTATTTTTTTTATTGTGGGATATATATTATTGGTGTGTTAGTAAATACCGTTAATTAATGCAATGCGCCAGTAATATATTTATAGTGGTTTTTATATTAACGTTGTTAATTTTAAAAAAATATGCTGGCAATAAATTAGTGGCAGCATTTACAATAAGCCGCAATGCAAAAAAAAAGAAAAACCAAACTCATGGTGACGTTTAGATAAACGCCGTTAATAAATTCAAGGTGTCGCCAATGTACTATTAGTGACATTTAAATAAAAACCGCTAATTTATATGATGTGTTGGCAACGTAATGCGGCGGCGTTTATGTTAACGTCGCTATTTTAAAAATACCATCGTTTAGATAAATGCCATTAATAAATTCGCTAAAATACTGTTAGTGGCGTTTAAATAAATGCCACAAAATTGTATGATTAGTTGGCATCATACTACTGGCGGCATTTAGCTAATCGTGGACATAGGCGACCTTTAGATAAATGTCATCAAATTATTTAAGGTGCCGCCAATGTATTACTAGTGGCATTTAAATAAATGCCACCAATTTATATGATGCGTCGGCAAATTATTAGTAGTTACATATAAACGTGCTAATGATATTTACCAGTACCAGCGGTTGCACAAACGCCGGAACATGAAAAACAGCAACCCTTCATAACCGCGGACGGTTACGCTCCGCAAACGTTTTTTTTGGGGCGAGCATATCCAACGCTGGCAATTCTTTTTTTTTTTTGTAGAGCTCTTTCACCTTTCCTTGTCTTTGTAAAATACTATCATCACAGCCACTACTACTCTTAAATGAAAGATGTTTAGGGGGATGCATGCCATGGCTTTTTGATTGCTGCAGCATGGAAAGTATGACATGCATGCACATCTCAACTCACAGATGGCTTGGCTTCCATTCACCAGGATCTGTCCTCATTTTCTTCACAGGCTTGGCCCATTGGACTTCATCTGTGCTTGGGGGCCTCTCTGTCTCACCATTGGTTGGAGAATTTGGAGAACTTGTTCATCCTGACCATCATCCTCATGCTTATTGATACAACTTCCTAATTGTTGCAGATCCATCTGTGAATCACCTGATACAGGGATTTCTCCTTCCTTGAGCTCATTTTGCTGGAAATTATCATTTAAAGCAATTTTACTCAGCCGAAAATTACATGAAATGTTGCATTTTTTTAACTCAAAAATTGATTTTGACATCAAAGAGATGCTTATGAAATCTAATTTTTATTGTTGCAATGCTGCAACTCTTTATTCTTTACAAAACTTACCAAGGTACACAAGATTTCCTTTTGCGTGAATGCATGTGTGCATTCATATGTGTGTGTGAGAGAGACACAAAGAGAAGACCAACCCAAGGCAATTTACCTAACTCCAAATGCTTGCAGATGCACCACATTGAACTAGAACTTGGAGCCTGATACATCACCTAGAACTAGAACTTGGAACCTCCTCGAAAAAGGGGAATTTGACCACTATGACACCACGCAGTTCACAAGGTAATAGGAATTTATAACCATGATCCTTTGGACAAATGTTGCATTTTGATTAATATGAATATGATGTTTCAATCTGAATCCAACATATTGTCTGTAAGAAACAGAAAATGTGTCATGCCAACATGCAATATGCGTGTTAACATGTTATCTATTACTGCAAGTTTGAGCAATGTGCATTCATAAGGATATTGTATTGTGACATAGGGTATGCTAACTCATATTCCGTGTAAAGTAGCATGGACTTGAAGAGTACATGTTATAAGCCATGCGAACAACTTTTGCTGTGGCATTCAGATCACCCAATAAATCTAGGTAGAGCCCACATGAATTGTAATGAAAAGAATGCACATGAAGATTTTGATATGCATATATGAACCAAAGTTTTGCACATGTGATGCACATGAATGATTAATACAAATGAGAATTAAATGGATGGAAGTCAACGATTTCGATCCCATAATCCAATATTGCAAATTCATAATCCAATCAACCAATGGATTTTAAGATACAAATTCATATACAAAGATGACTGGTTTATGAAGCAGAAAATGGATAGTTGTCAATTACCTGACATTGATGATGGGTCTAATTCCACACTGGGGAAAGATCCTCAGGCATCATATCTTTCTTCGAAATGTGAATTGATAAAAACACAATATTGCCAGCCTCGTCGGCGCAACAGACAACGCTTCCACCGTTGCCGGCGCAACAGGCAACGCTTCCACCTTCGCCGGCGCAATAGGCCACGCTTCCACCGCAACAGGCCATGCTTCCACCCTCGCCTTAAAAGTCAGGCAAGGGTGGAAGCATGGCCTGTTGCGCTGGAAGCGTGGCCTATCGTGCCGGCGAGGGTGGAAGCGTGGCCTGTTGCGCCGGCGACGTTGGAAGCGTTGCCTGTTGCGCCGGCGAGGCTGGCAATAGAAGCCCTGCTGGACCTAATAATATTTTCAGACCTGATGACCTGCTGGACCTAATAGAACTACTTGTGGAATTTTACGATCGCCACGCTGCAAAACATAATCATGATTAACAAACTTAACGCTGTATTTAAATGTGTCTGCTGTACTCTTGCATCAAGAAAAGAGCTCAACTAATGAACAAACAGAGAACAGATAGATTACTGAAACTTAAGAAGAAGGGAGATGGGGATGGATACATTGATACGAGTAAAGGCTATTATTTATGCTTTAAGAGCTTGAAATTGTTGCTTCGTAAACCCAATATTTTGCCGTGTCACCTGAGCTAATCCCCCATGAGATGGAAAGCGGGTGCCAATGATCTCAGTTGAAGAAACTGCAGGTTGAGACGTTGGTTGGCTCATTTGCTTTGGTTCAGTGTAACAGTACATGTATTGGTAGTGTTTGAGTGGCAGCAAATTTTCTCTTGGCATTTGAATGTTCAATGGTCTGGCTTGTGCTCCCAGCTGAAGATTGTGGAGGATGCATGATTAGCCCTCCATTTACACTTGCTAATGGAGTTCTGGCTGCCCTATGATCATTTTGGTTCTCCTTGTTCTGAATGACAAGTGGCTTTTGCATCTGAATATTGGAGGAATTGATCACTAGAGTAGAAGAATCCCCAGCACCTGACATTGACCAAGAGGAGAATGTTCGTCGCTTTTTCACTGTCCCTGCCTGAACAGAATGATCAGCCAAGGATTTCCCATGAGCTGCAGGATTTTCACTGCCACTGGGTAAGGATAAGGCTTGCTGCTTTGAGGAAGGCAAGCATGACCGATGTGCGGCTGTGCTGGCTTCATTTGGCTCCTGCATTCCAGCCAATCTAGTAGACTGCCACACTTGAGCCACCAGATTGGCATTAGGTGGATGAGTCAGGTCAATGTTACGCTCTGCGGCCCATCCTAGATTAGCTCGCGATTGTGCCATCATCAACTGGTTGTTTGCAATATCCTCTGTGTTTGCTTGTGCCTGTAGTGATTGTTGCATGGGCCCAATTACTGCTGTCTGGGGAAGCTTCAGTTCATTTCTTTTCTCAGATGGGGAAGCTTCAGATGCATGCATGAGGATGATGCACATCATTGAAATTCCTTAGTGTCTGGGAACCAGATGTAGCACCCAAAGATAATGGAAAGTTAGCCCTGCAAGGCAAGGACTTCATCTAGCCCACCAGCTCTATAAGGACCTCCTCCTTCAGGGTTTCTTAAAGGCAGCTGTGGCTGCTGCTGCTGCTGCGAACACTGCAAAGAATGGGAAAATTGAGGTACATGCATCATTTAAAACAGAAATTACTAAATGATTGTAATAAGTTCGGCTTTGCAATAAATTATCCCTCAGTTACTGCAACTCATCATAGTAAAAACAGAAACAAAATGTACAAGAAAAGGCTACAACATTGAATATTCAAAACCATATTATTATTTCATCCAAGTCTTAGGCCAAAGAAGTGTGAGATTTTCCTCACAACATGATGTTTTAATTAGCATGCAAAGAGCTTGTTGCAGGATTATGAAATAAATAAATAAACAACTATGCCAAATTGTGAAAAAAAAGTGCCAAAAATTTAGACTTATATTAAACTTCGAGCAAAATTCAATACTATATCTTACTTGTACCTGTATCTATGTGGAACTGAATTCCACTCTAAAAATTAATTAAAAAAATGGAAGACCATAAACGTAAAACTAGCAAGAGATTTATATGATGCGCATGTTATTGCAATAAACATACCTAAGAAAATAGTTCTAGATCTTAATAAAGAGTAAAGAGTCCAGCAACGGGCAATTAACCAATTGCTATCCGAAATAAATAAGAAAAAGATGACAAGATTAAAACAGTTCAATTCCAATTTCTTCTCATCTATACAAGCCACTTCAGAGTTCGCAATCTACACTAGAAATCTTAAAATAATAAAAATAAAAAATAAAAGTGCTTTCCTTATCATTTCAAATCCATCCAAGATACTACCCCAAGTAATCCAAAAAAAAAAAGGAAAAAAATAAATTCCTTATCATTAAACAGTTCAAAATCACCCAAGGTACCATCCCAAGTAATCCAAAGGAAAAAAAAAAAACCCATAACACAGAGAATCCAATGAATAACGAGCAGTTTGGAGACTACTTTAAGCCCCAAAAGGTTAGTTTAATGATCAGATATCAGAGTACTGTATGTCCAACCTCACAAAAAAAAATTACAATAAGTTTTTCCAATGATGGAATCAAGGCCGTCGATTCCACTGCAGAAATGTTATCACTTTGACTTATTTACCGCTTACCCCTTCACATATCCCCATGCAATGGTAATAATGGTCTCTCCACTAGTGCCAAGATGGTGCAAAATCCAACTCACCTGCGTTAGCGTGAACTTTGCTACTGGATTGATTCAAACTCTATAGTAGCAGAAGAGGAGGAGGACGGCGACGCAAAGACGACGACTGCCATCCAGGCGGCTCCGCCGCAGGGTTCCGTCTGGGTCCTCTTCTGGCCCCACCAACTGATTGTATGCGAATGTTGCCAAGAAAGAAAAAAAGGTAGAAGGCTCGAATAAAAACCAGAGGCCCCAAGCTCTAATCCTGACGCCAAAACCACCCCACTTCTCCCTTCCACCATTCCAACCCTGACGAGAGCAATTCTGGGGCTTCTTTCGGTGGTTTTCCAATGATTCCTCTGCCAATTCCTGGAGTATCAGAGGGTGGATTGGACATTAGGAGAGTGATTGTTCGCCGAAATACCACGATCTTGCTGGAGCACCGGTGAGTCCTTCCCAATCAAACTCTAGCCCTCCGTAAATTCCCCATTTTCTCACTTTTATTTTTATTTTCCCTGTAATTTTTTTTATTTTTTATTTTTTGCATTTACGCGGGAGTAGAAAACCTCGGTCCATGGCGAACGCGGGTGTAATGGATCTGGGGACCCTCTGGTGGACCCAAATCCGTGAGCGATTAAAACGGGGTTGAGAATGCCTTTGATGGACCCCAAATCCGACTCCGATTTGACTTTCTTTCTTGTTTTTGCTTAATATCAAATACTCATCTCGGACAAGGCACAAACCACTAAAGATGGCTAACAAAGTGTATATTCTAGACACTAGATATTAAGATAGACTAAGAGTTAGCAATTGTTTGAAACGGTGGGAGAATAAAAATACATGATCATTTGATAACAAGTGAAGTGCACCACTAGAAAAGCTAAACACATGAATTTGATCCTTAGAAAATGATTTTTCTCAGGTCCAAAAAGCAATAAGTATCTGGTTTTAGTTTCATATCATGACAGCATCAACATTTTTCTTTTTCACAAACTTATCAACTAATTTTGATAATCAGGGCTTGATTGTCTTTAAAAGTGAAAATGCAGCCATTTTGTGCCAAAAAAACTACAATGTCATTTGATTTTTGTTCATTGTAATATTCTTGAATTAAAAATGTTTGGCCCAAGGCCCCAAAATAACATGTGGGTAAGGATTCTTAACAAGAATAACAAGATAAATAAATTAGAAATAAGTGATTATTTTTCTTATGCAATTGCTACAATAAAAGGAATAAATTTTAGAGATAAAAGAATCTACTAATATTTAATTAAATGAGTGCCCCTGTTACATGGCCATGGTGTGGAGTTATCATACTAGAATGGAAATATGAATGCTATATGTCAATGGCTTATTTTATAAATATATCATCTAGAACCTGAAAAAAAAAATTGAGAAAGAAAAGTTCATTACAATGAGCGCACCTATTACATGGCCAAGGGTATGGAGTTATCATACTGGAATGGGAATATGAATGCTATATGTCGATGGCTTATTTTATAAATATGTCATCTAGAACCTTAAAAAAATTGAGAAACAAAAGTACTGAAAGGATTTATAATATAACTAGAAGTTTGTGTTGGGCCTGGTGTGGTGCTATCAAGGCCCAGGTGGGCTAACTTGTATTGGGCTGGGTTTGAGTCCAAGGGTTGAGATTAAATCAAGTCACGGGTGTACACGGGCTTGGGGATTAGTTTAATCTCATTGGTTTAGTCCATGGGAGTTTTTTTGTTGAGTCTGGGCCTGGCCCACTTCGTGGATGTATTTAAACTCTAGTCTCTAGGGTTTGGATAGAACAGAGAACAGATTCTTTTCTCCCAAAAATTCCCTTCTCTCATCATAGGGCGGCAGCCCTTTCTTTCTCCTCCCCATCTTCCTCCTTTTTCAAGAAGGTCTAAACCTAACAGGATTGGAAATCCTTAGTTCTAGTTCTTGTTGAACGGGAAATCCCATTGCTATTCATCAAGGTCTAAACCTAACAGGATTAGAAATCCTTAGTTCTAGTTCTTGTTGAACGGGGAATCCCATTGCTATTCATCAAGGTCTAAACCCTAACAAGTGGTATCAGAGCCTGGTTCAAGGAGTAATCTGGAGGCCTTCAAGGAGTTGAAATAATTTCAACAGAATCTCTCAAGGTACTTCTCTATTTTATAAAATTTATTTTGTGCTATTTTTGAAATTGGCCATGGGGAGTAGCATAAAAATAGAGGTTGAGAAGTTTGATGGGAAGGGAAGTTTCTCCATGTGAAAGTCCGGGTAGAGGACCTCCTTGTGCAGCAGGGTTTAGATTTGGCTTTGGAGGAAAGGCCAGATGGGATGACAGACAAGCAGTGGATTTCATTGGAGAAGAAGACATGTTCAATGATCAGGGGCTGTCTGGCAGATTCAGTCCTCTATTCAGTGCTGGAGGAGAAGACCCCGAAGGGACTCTGGACGAAGTTGCACACCCTCTATATGGGGAAGAATATGTGCAACAAGTTGATGTTGAAGAAGCGCCTCTACAGCCTTCGGATGTCAGAAGGTGGAGATGTGCTGGGTCACATCCAGATATTCGACCAGATGAGCAATGAACTTCTGAATGTTGGGGTCAAGATGGAGGAAGAAGATAAAGCACTTCTGCTTTTATGTTCAATGCCCACGTCTTATGACTCATTGGTCACAACACTGCTCTATGGGAAGGAGACATTAATTTATGAAGATATTGTCTCGGTGCTTCGGACGAATGAGCAGAGGGAGAAGATGACCAAGGAAGCTGTTCCCCAGGAGGGTCTATCAGTTGGGGAAAGGACAGGCAGAGGTAGGGGCAGGGACAGAAGTAAGTCTGGAGGACATCAAAGTCCAGGAAAGGCAAGAGAGAGTTGAAGTGCTATAAGTGTGGAGAGGTAGGACATTTTAAGAAGAATTGTCCTAAGTGAAAAAATCAGAAGGGAGAAAAAGGAGGATCTGAGTCTGTGAGTACAGTTGCAGATCAGGAGGTGGAGGATGATCTCTTGGTTGTATCAGATGATCACAGGCACAGCACAGAGATGTGGACCTTGGATTCAGCCTGTTCTCATCATTACACTCCCAATCGGTCGTGGTTCAGTACTTACATAGAGGTTGAGGAGGGAAATGTGACTCTTGGAGATAATCACCCTTGCAAGGTGGCAGGTATTGGCACAGTGAGGGTGAGGATGTTTGATGGTATAGTGCGCACTCTTACCAGTGTGAAGCATGTCCCAGAACTCAAGAAGAATCTGGTATCACTGGGGTACTTGGAGCGGACTGGATACAGCTTCAGTAGTCATGCCAGGAGTGGAGTTCTGAACATCTCCAATGGAGCCATGGTGGTGATGAGAGGGAGGAGGCTGGAAAATAATCTATACAAGATGGAGGGCTCTGTGATGACTGTGAAATCTGAGGTGGCAGCTGTGGAGCAAGATCCCCGGGATGTGTACAGGATGTGGCATTACCGCCTGGGCCACATGGGAGACAAGGGGGAAAGAACTGAGCAAGAGAGGTCTGCTTCCAGACTTGAGTAGCGGAGATATGGAGATCTGTGAGCCTTGTCAGATGGAAAGCAGAGGAGAGTACAGTTCTCAGTCAGCACAGCTAGGAGTGCTAAACCCCTGGAGTTAGTACACACAGATGTCTGGGGACCAGCCCCAGTTTCTGCAAGGAATGGGGCCAGATACTTTATGACCCTGATAGATGATTTCTCAAGGAAGCTGTGGATCTACTTTATGAAGGAAAAATCAGAGGTCTTCACCAAGTTCAAAATCTGGAAGGCTGAGGTGGAGAAGGAGCAGGGTAAAAGTGTGAGGTGTCTGAGGTCTGATAATGGCGGGGAATACACCAGCAGGGAGTTCCAGATTTTTTGTGAGGAGTGGGGCATCAGAAGGCACTTCTCGGTGATGGGAACTCCTCAACAGAATGGGTGGCTGAGAGGATGAACAGAACACTATTGGAAAAGGCAAGATGCTTAAGGCTGCAGGCAGGGCTTCCAAAGATGTTCTGGGTTGACGCAGTAGATGCAGCTAGCTACTTGGTCAATCGGTCACCGCACACCAGGTTAGATGGAGACATTCCAGAGGAGATATGGTCTGGAAGGAAGACAAGCCTAAACCATCTAAGGGTGTTTGGATGCACAGCATATGTGCATGTTGGAGCTGGGGAGCGGAGTAAGTTGGATGCCAGGTCTAAGAAGATGGTGTTCCTAGGCTACCCGCGAGGAGTCAAGGGGTATCGGCTATGGGACCCCTTGGAGAAGAAGGTTGTCATCAGCAGAGATGTAACCTTTGATGAGAGCTCAATCCTTCAGAACAGAAGTGGCATGGATGCACAGCAGGGACTACAGGAGGTAGAACACGGTAACACTAGTCAGACAACCTCCTATACAGTTGTGCCATTTGCTAGTGGACCAGGAGGATTTGAGATTCAGGTGGAGAGGACTGACAGAGGGGGTAGAAGCCAGGGAGTTCAGCAGGATGCAGCTGGACAGGGGACTGATACTGGGATCGCACAGCAAAGGCCCAGGAGGAACGTGCGACCACCAGTTCGATACGGCTTTGAGGATTCGTTGTCATATGCCCTGGTGACAGCGAATGGAGACCCTTTCACCTATGAGGAGGCTATGAAAAGTCAGGATAGAGATAGGTGGATCCATGCTATGGCAGAGGAAATGCAGTCTCTTCACAGCAATAATGCGTGGCAGGTGGTCCAGCTGCCACAAGGAAAGAAACCCATTGGTTGTAAATGGGTTTATCAGCGCAAGGAAGGAGCTTCAGAACAAGAGGGTATCAGGTATAAGGCAAGACTAGTGGCCAAAGGATACTCTCAGAAAGAAGGCATCGATTATGGTGAGATATTTTCTCCAGTTGTCAGGCACACTTCCATCAGACTATTATTGAGTATTGTAGCAGCTCAGGACTTGGAGCTGGAGCAGATGGATGTGAAGACAGCATTCCTCCATGGTCATTTGGAGGAGAGCATCTACATGGAGCAGCCACCAGGGTTTAGAGAACCAAGATCAGATGGGAAAGTCTGTTTGCTGAAGAAATCTCTGTATGGGCTGAAGCAGTCGCCGAGGCAGTGGTACAAGAGATTTGACACTTATGTTAGGAGCATTGGACTTTCCAGGTGTGAGTATGATTCTTGTGTGTATGTTAAATCTCTGGATGATGGGTCTAGGATGTACTTACTCTTGTATGTAGATGACATGCTGATAGCATGCAAGAGTGAGAAGCTGTACAGGAACTGAAGATAGCTTTGTCTTGGGAGTTTGAGATGAAGGATCTGGGGCCAGCCAGGAAGATCCTAGGGATGGAAATCATCAGAGATAGATCCAAAGTGTGCTGCATCTGAGTCAGGGTGGCTACATTAAAAAGATTCTGGAGCGATATGGGATGAAGGATGCCAAACCGACAGCACTACCTTTGGCAGCACATTTTTCCTTATCGAAGACCATGTCACCACAGACTGAGGTGGAGGCTCAGGAGATGGAGAAGGTACCATATGCTTCTGGTGTTGGGAGCCTTATGTATGCCATGGTATGTTGTAGGCCAGACATAGCCCATGCAGTGAGCCAGGTGAGCAGGTTCATGGCGCACCCTGGCAGGGAGCACTGGCAAGCACTAAAGGGAATCTTCAGGTACTTGGTAGGTACAGTTGGGGTTGGTGTTTGCTATGGACAGCAAGAAGGTGCTGAGAGATCCAACTTATCCAAGGAGGCTCGTGGGCAGTTATATGGGTATGTGGATGCAGACTTTGGTGGAGATGTGGACACTAGGAGATCCACAACAGGCTTTGTGTTCAGCCTGTTTGGTGGTCCAGTATCGTGGAGATCATGTCTGCAGCCCATCACAGCCTTATCTACCACGGAGGCAGAATACATAGGTATCACAGAGGCAGCAAAGGAAGCTCTTTGGCTGAAGGGCTTGATGCTGGAGATGGGACTTGATCAGAAGGTTGTCCAGGTGCATAGTGACAGCCAGAGTGCTCTGATGCTTGCGCAGAATGCAGTCTATCATGCCAGGACGAAGCACATTGACCTCAGATACCACAAGATCAGAGAGCTGGTGGAAGATGGTGAGGTGGAGCTGGTGAAGGTATACACCAAAGAAAATCCAGCAGATGCACTGACTAAGGTTCTTCCACGGGACAGTTTTCAAAAGTGTATTTCGTTGTTAAAGCTGATGGACACAGTGGACGTGCTGAGGCCTTGAAAGCACCAAGGTGGAGATTGTTGGGCCTGGTGTGGTGCTATCAAGGCCCAGGTGGGCTAACTTGTATTGGGCTGGGTTTGAGTCCAAGAGTTGAGATTAAATCAAGTCACGGGTGTACACGGGCTTGGGGATTAGTTTAATCTCATTGGTTTAGTCCATGGGAGTTTTTTTGTTGAGTCTGGGCCTGGCCCACTTCGTGGATGTATTTAAACTCTAGTCTCTAGGGTTTGGATAGAACAGAGAACAGATTCTTTTCTCCCAAAAATTCCCTTCTCTCATCATAGGGCGGCAGCCCTTTCTTTCTCCTCCCCATCTTCCTCCTTTTTCAAGAAGGTCTAAACCTAACAGGATTGGAAATCCTTAGTTCTAGTTCTTGTTGAACGGGGAATCCCATTGCTATTCATCAAGGTCTAAACCTAACAGGATTAGAAATCCTTAGTTCTAGTTCTTGTTGAACGGGGAATCCCATTGCTATTCATCAAGGTCTAAACCCTAACAGTTTGCAATAAAGCATAGGTATATGTATATATTGATTTGCAACACATGTATGATACATGAAATAGTAATCCTACCAGCAATTAGAAAATGAAGTAGTTTATAACTATAGTTTTTATAGTATTACCATAATGATAATCTTATAATCTTGAAAAATATAAGGCAACATCTTATATGTTCCTGTTATATTAGTTGAGTTATCTTATATTTACAACAACTAAGAGAGTAACTAAGGAAACTATTAGACCTACTTATCTAATTTTGAAATATTTAAAGATGATTAAATTATTTAGAAACATTGAAGTTCTTTGTACTTGCATGAGGGGATGAGAGGATGGTTTATAATCATGAATTTAGAATTAATTAATGATATTTATGTCATTTAAGAGCAAACATAATATATAGCTTCAATTATAAAAGAGTGGGTTATTATAAAATGCACCAACACAGAGAAAAATAAATCAAGTTAGGTAATTGAATAAAATAAAAATATGTAATATAAAAGAAAATGTTTATAAATTATGTGTGTGTGTGTGTGTGTGAGCGGCTAAAATTATATTGAATTTAATATGATTACAAAGGCTATCACAAGATATAATATTTTGCAAAAATGACAATCATGCTTAACCTTCTGATAAATGAATTTGCCTACATTCTTTTGTTCATGTGAATGTTTATGAAAATGAGAAGTACCCTTATCAATTTTTTGTCTTTTTTTTCTTCACAATTAATTGTTGTTAATTTTTAAAGATATCCAAAAGTTACATTAGTCAAGGTAAAAATATAACATAAGAATTGTATTATAAATGTTACATATATTGGTGAAAACATAAAAATGCTTTTATGGATGTGTCATGTTTCTAGGCATTAGCTAGGAAAAACTCATTCTTAATATTTTAATGCCAAATAAAAGCTTGCAAGGGATTAAATATCTTTCATTTCTTATATTTATTAGAATCTTAACAAGCTCATCAAACATAAGGAAAATTTTCATTTTAAAAATATTGATTTTAATAGTATCATTATAAATAATATATTTATTGATATTGATTATAAAAGAATATATTGGTAAAAATATTGAAATAATTGTTTTCCAAATAAAAATCAAGCAATTCAAGATTTAGAAGCTTGATATCTTGACTAACATAGTAGAAAAAGTAGTGCAAGAATGATCTAGCTTATTTATTTATTTATTTAATAGAAATAGAAAGATAAAAAATCATAAAATAGTGTAAATATTCAACCATCTTGGCTAGCTTATGACCAAAGAGATAAACTCAACTCAACTCAACTCATCTAAGCCTTTTCCTAACTATATGGGGTCGGCTACATGAATATGCTTCCTCCACTCTGCTCTATTCAGGACCAAGTTGACATTCAAATTATAAATAGTTATATTTTTTTAATTATTTATATCGATATTAGTTTAGGTCTACCTCTACACATCTATCCGTACTATGGATTGTTAAAAGTTCACAGTTTCTAACTGGAGCATCTAAAGGTTTACATTATATTATAGCCAACACTTAGTACTAAAGCAACATTACAAAAGTAGAATTTAAGTAAAAAAATTTTGATGATGCATTATGAGTCATAGGCTAGATCTTAGAATAGGTTGATTTATATTTTATTACAACGAGAGCTATTAGTTTATATAAATCATTATAGTCAAAGCTTAATGACTAATAACTGTTATCATAGCTCAAATCTTAATCAAGTTGAGGGTCATGCATATAACTATTTTTAGTGATCTCAAAGCATATTACCCTACCTATTTCATTTCCCCTTTCTCTTGCATCTTTGGATTTTAGGTCAATTTCTTTCTATAATAGTAATATCAACATCAAAAAAATTGAATCAAGCTTATTGAGATGTAGGAATTGTTAAATCCTAATCTATCATCAAGTTAGACTTATGAGTAGGACTGTAATCGATCCGAGCTTTCCGGTGCTCAAGCTCAGCTTGTTAACAAATACTCGAGCTCAGCTCGAGCTTGCTCATTTGGTATGATTAGAAAGCTTGACAAGCTCGACTTAGAAAAAGCTCGTTTCAAGCTCGAGCTTATTTCAAGCTTGACTCAAATTAAGCTTGTTTAAAGCTCAGCTCGAGAATAAAAAAAAACTCGATTCTTAAACCCAAAGTGCATCCAGAAAAGATGAAAAGATATAGAAGATGAAAGGACATCTTGTTCACGAGCTTCTAATCGAGCCATCAAGTGAGCTTCTAATTGAGCCGTCTCATGAGCTCTTAATCGAGCTATCTGATGACGACTTACTCTATCCCACATGAGTTAAAATATATCTATAAAAAATTATAAATAAAGATGCATAATTAAGAAAATATTATGAAACCCTAATTTCTTACTTGATTTGTTGATGATCTGATATGTAAGTTATGTTGAGTGTGTTCACCATCATCGCCTTGCCAAAGAAACCAGGGGAATGAGGGTTTTGAGTTGCCATCCATCGTCAAACTTATTGTCTCACCAAAGATGAAAAAAAAAAAAAATAAGAGATTAGATAGAGATAGACGACCCGCAACTATTTAACACATGATATTATCAATATAGTGATTCTCTAACTTGAACATAGAAAGATTTAAAGATTGAACATAGAGAAGAAAAAGACTCACAAAGAGAGGAGCAGATTTAGAAGGGGGCGATAGATACAAGAAGGCACATCTAGAGGGGGAAGCAAAAGAAGAAATATGACTAAGGAGTACAAATAAGATCTCTTTCTTAGAGCATAAGAGTTTATAAGGAGAGAGGAAACGATGCTTCCAAGGAGAAAAACAAGATGAAAAGCAGACGATGCAAACGAGGAGAGATGCAAAGAGATAAATAAGAGAAGGAAGAACCAGGCGAAGAAAATTGGGAAAGTAGGTTTATTTACTAAATGACGAGAGCTTATAAAAGGAAAAGAGCGTAATAAATACCGAAAAAAGCATGGATATGAAATCAGGCGATACACGAGAAAAGACGCACAAAGAAAGAACAAAAGAGAAGAAAACAAATTCAAAATTTCAAATATCGCATTTAAGTCATACAATGCATTGTGCCCTCACTCTACAAGCACATAATGCGTGATGATCCAAAACCACACGAAAAAAGGTAAGCCAGAAGATATTTTTGGATTTCTAGGCCCTATATAAGTACCCAAAATCTTCTCATTTAAGGCAATAATAAATTTTATAACTTATCCACTCGTGATAAGCATCAAAAGAGTGTTAGCGTTTACATTGTTGTTCTAATCTACAGGAGTTGTAAAGCAATTTTAATTTGATATCATTTGTAATAACTTAAAATTTCATTTAAAAAGATTAGTCGAAAAATGTTAATTTAGGTTCCTTGGCCCTGTATATATATATACACCCAAGATTCAATATATAAGGTATGTGAAGGGTGCACCATCAATACTTGATAAATATTGGGTCATAGGAGGACATTTTTGTAGGCAATTTAATGACAATAAATTAATATCCCATGTATTATACAAAAGGGAACCCGTGTTAGTGTAGTCTTACTTTAATATGGGTACATGTACCCATACCTAAACTCAATAAATATTAATTTATTGACCATTAAAAGAAAAATCTTGAATACTGATGTGGCTGATAAGAGCCACATATAAATTAACGGCTAAAATTACCTAACGGTGGAAATTGTTTGAACAATGTGGCTTCTAGGCAGTCCCGACTTCTAGGTAGCCCCAGTTCACAAAGCGGCCCAGAGGCAGCCCCAGCTCATAGGTGGCTCCTAGGCAGCCTCGGCTCCTAGGCGGCCCAGTTCATAAAGTCGCCCAGAGGTGGCCCCAACTCATAGGCGGCCCCAACTCCTAGGCGGCCCTAGTTCACAAAGCGGCCCAGAGGCGGTCCCAGCTCATAGGCAGCTCCTAGACAGCCTCGGCTCCTAGGGGGCCCTAGTTCACAGAGTGGCCTAGAGGCAACCCCAGCTCATAGGCGACTCCTAGGCGGCTCCGGTTCCTAGGCAACCCCAGTTCGCAAAGCGGCCCCGCTCATAGCCAGCTCCTAAGCAGTCCCAGTTCACAAAGTGGCCCAGAGGTGACCGCAGCTCCTAGGCGGTTGCGGCTCCTAGGCAGTTCCAGTTCACAAAGCAGCTCAGAGGCGGCCCCAGTTCACAAAGTGGTCCAGAGGTGGCCCCAGCTCATAAGCAGCTTCTAGGCGGCCCCGGCTCCTAGGTGACCCCAGTTCGCAAAGTAGCCCAGAGGTGGCCCAGCTTATAGGCGGCCTCATCCCCCTTCCATCCCTGAACTCAACTATTGGCTTTCCAAACAAGCCTTTGCTTCTGACAAGGACAGGCCCACCAATCATCTAGGCTCATATATGTCTAATAAGACAAACTCTGCTGATTCTAGCACAAGCCCAAGAAGTCTTAATCCATCATGAAGCTTTAATTGTCTGGATCAGACAAACTCAAATAGTCATCATTCATTTTGAAGTTTTAATGACTTTGGCAAGATAAGTCTCAAAAGGTGATCATCTACCATAAAGTACCACACACCCAGTTTAGATGGGATGAATTCAACCCCACTAATTCTGATATTCTATTGGCAAAAATCATGGCTCATCATGAGATTTTAATCTTATCGAGCAAGCCACGTAGACCCAAAGCAGCAACAAAATGGGTAAGAGGGACCCCTGACCAAGGTATGAACACTGAAGCAAACACTTAAAGAATTTTCTCATCTGTTTCCTAACTCTTATTTGAGCTTCTTCAAGCTCACGGCTGTGATTCTGATCACTAACTTGAGCATCGAAGGGTCTCCACCAGAATATCCGATCCCTGGGACTTCTTGCAGATCTCGGAGTTGAGGCGAAGCTTCTTTGTAAAGGCCATGGCCCATTCACTAAAGCTCAAGGACGTCAGCTCAAGGTGATCAGGCATCATCAGATTGGTGCACCAGGTAGGGGGTGTGGCAGTGCTGATCAGAAAAGGATAGCTTTGTAATTCTAAACTACAAGATCTCCCTCTCTTGAATAATAATGATGGTGACACATATTCAAAAGGTTTCTGCTAGTTATACTGGGGGGCATTCTCCGCACGCCGAGCAATCGGAGGCTAATCCTTCTATTCTCTCTTCGCCGGTCTTATCTACTCTCCATGAATAATTGGCCACTCTTACTCAGCAAGTCCAAGCTCTTATTAGGGCAGTTCGTAAGTTGCAAGGGCAACAGCCAGTGGCTAATTAGAAGCTACCTGGGCATCCCATACCATTTGCTACCCGGGCCAGTCAACAATCTATCTAAAGAAGACCCTCTTCGGAGGAGCTTCGCCGTCGTCATACTCTGTTCAGGCACCACCATCAAGAAACTTTCAAAATGTTGCGGTCTTCTACCCACCACTCGAGTAGCCCCTCCTCCAAATGTAGACAGAGAAAGGAGCCCAGGCGGATACACCGTCATCAGCATCACCGCTCTTTCCATTCATCTTTTAAATCAACGAGCGAGGACCTTAATTGCCAGATAGAGAGGCATTTGGAGGAGCAAGACTGGCGGTTGGAGAGCTCAGTCAGAAACTCCATAATCAACCAGAGGTGGATTATGACACTCGTCCATCCCTCACCCACCAGATTATGGAAGAGCATGTTCCTCATAGGTTCTCTATCTTCCTCAGCTGGATTCTTATGATGGAACTATGGATCCACTAGATCATCTGGAGAGTTATAAAGCTCTCATGCAAGTTCAAGGAGCAACTAACGCCCTTCTATGTATTACTTTCCCTGCTACCTCCAGAAGGCTGCGCATGCTTGGTATTCTCGTCATCTTCCATGCAGCATCGACTCCTTTCAATAGTTAAAAAAAGCTTTCTTAGCACACTTCGATGCCTACCAAAAGATTCCTCGGGTAGCGAACAGTCTGTTTTCCATTCAGCAAAAGGAAGGAGAACTTTTGAAGGATTTTATGGTCTGATTCAAGACTGCGACCCTTGAGGTTTACCACTTCGATGATGCTGTGGCCACCCTGACCCTGAAGCGAGGACTCCGTCCCTCTCGCTTTACCTATTCATTGGACAAGAAGCCTTTCAGTTCCTATGTTAATGAAGCTGATCTTACTCGGAGAGGCACAGAGAAAGGGTCTAGTAAAGGAGCTTTCCACGTGGAGCCAAGCGGACACCCCAAGAAGCCTAAACCTTCGCGTCGGCTAGACAACCGGTGCCGAAACTTTGCTCCTAGAGAAGAGAACTTCACACCTCTCCTCGCCCCTAGGTCTCATATTCTTATGGAGATTGAAGGTGAGTCTTATCTCCAGTGCCCTCCCCCTCTGAAGACAGGCTCTGCTCGTGACCAGAGTCATTATTGCTGCTTTCATGGAGATTATGGCCATGATACTAAAGACTGCCGTAATCTAAAGCGTGCCGTCAAAGAGCTCATCCAGTGGGATTACCTCGAAAAGTTTATCCAGAAGAGAGGGCCTCAGCCGTCCCAGCTCTAATGGGGACCCCATCTCTTAGGCCAACATTGATAATACTCCAACAGAACGGACGGTGGGCATGCTTTCATGGAAAATGACTTCATCTTCGAAGAGACCAAGGAAAGATGAGGGGGTAGAAAATGTAATCCCTTTTTCTGAAAGAAAGTTAGCAGGGGGGGCAATTTGAATGATGATAGCGTAATCGTCTATATGATGATCGCTAAGCATCTTGTAAAAAGAATATTAGTAGATAGTCGGAGCTCTACGGACATCCTTACTTATGATGCTTTTATTCGGATGAATTTATCTCTCAACTTTCTACAATCGGTGACCACGCCTTTGGTCAGCTTCATCGGAGATTCAGTGAGAGTAGAAGGTGAAATTATCCTGCCAGTCATGGTAGGATCGCCGCCATGTTAGAGCACAATCCTGATGAGGTTCTTAGTGGCCCGAGTACCTTTTGCATACAATGCCATACTCGATCGACTAGGTTTAAACCTTTTGGATGCTGTGATATCTACTAAGCGCCTGCTCATGATATTTTCTACCAGTGGATGGATTAGCGAGATGCATGGGGAGCAAAATCCTATGCAAATATGCTATCATATGGCTCCCAGTTCTCAGGAGACGGTGACTCCACCGACTTCGGTGCTGCTCAACCCCAAAGAATCTGAAAGAAGGGGTAAGCCAGCCGAGCACTTATTATCCTACCCATTGGGGGACGACCCTGGGAAGACTGTGCATATTGGTGAGCTCCTTCCCTTGGAAATGAAGAATCAACTCCTTACCTTTTTACGAGCAAACATGAATGTCTTTGCCTGATCAGCATCGAACATGCTCGGCATCCCTTCAGAGGTAATTACTCATAAGCTCAATATTGATCCAAAGTATCGGCCTGTCCGTCAAAAGAAAAGAAGCTTTGCCCCCGAGCGATAGAAAGCCATTGATGCATAGGTCAATAAGCTATTCTTCATTGGCCACATTCGGGAAGCACAATACTCGGATTGGCTAGCCAATGTGGTGATGGTGCGAAGGCCAACGAAAGTTGAAGAATATGCATCAATTTCACTGATCTCAATAAAGTGTGTCCTAAGAACACTTTAATTATGTTTTGACTGTTAACTCTCAAGTTGCCTGTGAGTGATTTATATTTAGTTTCTAATTAACTATAACATCATGCCGAGCTCTGGGTGTCTTTGTTAGGGGGATCTATTGTTAAAAAAACTTCATTATTAGGATTACTATAATATTTGATTGGAGGTGTGGTAATTCAGATGCAGAAGTTGAACTGACCTACATTGGATGAGCTCTTCAGATACACCCATCAAAAGAAAAAGGATAGCAATCAGTTGATAAATAAGAAGGCAAAAACAATGTAAGTATTTAAAAAACTCTACTTTAATTCATATATTTAAACTATTTGTATGTTTAGCTCATTATATCTAATATTTTTTATAGACTAATTTTATATAGAAGTCGCAAGAGGTACAATCAAGTTAGAGCTCAACTAGAGAGAATGATGCAGAATCATCATAATAGCAGCCCCTCTATGATGCATGTATAGAAAGATATAGTTGGAGTAAACAAGGGACGGATTTATGGACTTGAATCACATGCTAGCTTGCTGATAGGCTCCTCATTTTATGGCCGCACATCCTTACGAGTTCCTAAGGAGTGAATTTAGGAGCGAAAGAAGATTTATAGATTTGTTTGTGATCTTAATTTTTTTCTATTATTGGGATGATACTTGTTTGTAATTTTTTTTGTTATGAACTTGGATATGATGATACTTGTGGAACTTTTTTTTTTGCTTATGATCTTTTCTAGGCTCAACAATTGCATAACGTTTTCCAAAAAACTATTGGATAAATGTGAAGAAGAGGTACCCATGAAAGAAATGGTCTTAAAGCTAATAATGACAAACACAATGTGAAGACGAAGAATTATTCATGAACTTTAATGTGCTTTGATTTGTATTTTTTTATTATATGAATAATGACCCATTATATCATATTTATTATTAATTGATATATTTTATTTTTTTTATTGTGGGATATCATATTATTGGTGTGTTAGTAAATACCTTTAATTAATGCAATGCGCCAGTAATATATTTATAGTGGTTTTTATATTAACGTTGTTAATTTTAAAAAAATATGCTGGCAATAAATTAGTGGCAGCATTTACAATAAGCCGCAATGCAAAAAAAAAGAAAAACCAAACTCATGGTGACGTTTAGATAAACGCCGTTAATAAATTCAAGGTGTCGCCAATGTACTATTAGTGACATTTAAATAAAAACCGCTAATTTATATGATGTGTTGGCAACGTAATGCGGCAGCGTTTATGTTAACGTCGCTATTTTAAAAATACCATCATTTAGATAAATGCCATTAATAAATTCGCTAAAATACTGTTAGTGGCGTTTAAATAAATGCCACAAAATTGTATGATTAGTTGGCATCATACTACTGGCGGCATTTAGCTAATCGTGGACATAGGCGACCTTTAGATAAATGTCATCAAATTATTTAAGGTGCCGCCAATGTATTACTAGTGGCATTTAAATAAATGCCACCAATTTATATGATTGTTTAAATTTTATTAACCTCAATTTTTTGATAATAAGCATGTATGTTTAAATTTTGCAGTTATGCAACCTGTAAATTTCTCTGAAATAAAATGTGACATACCTGAATTAAGAGGTGATAACTATAAGTTTGGAGGAGAGAATTCTCCTTCATCTGGGCTGGATGGACATTGATTATGCTATAAGGAAGGATGAACCACCTTCAGTAACTCAGACCAGCACTCCTAATGAGATTGCGATTTATGAACGTTGGGAGCGATCCAATCGCTTGAGTACAATGTTCATAAAGACAAAAATCTCTGTTGGTATACGTGGTTTAGTCGATAAGCATGAGAATGTCAGGAAGCTACTAAAGGCCATTGATGAGCAATTCAATACTTCAGTTAAAGCTCTTGTCAGTTATGAATCTAATATGGCTGATGTTATTTATAACACATGGTGGATTGATTCTGGTTCTACAATCTACATTTGCAATACTTTGCAGGGTATGCAAAACTTAAGGAAGCCAGTGGGAAGTGAGCAGTATATTTCTTCAGGAAATAAGATGCGCTCACATGTGGAAGCTGTAGGGACATGCACTTTAGTTCTTAGTAGTGGTTTTGTTTTAAATTTGGAAAGGACCTTTTATGTACCTAGTTTTTCTAGGAATTAATTTCAGTTTCAAGACTTGTACCTTTGGGTTATTCTTTCAACTTTTCAGATACTTCTTCCAGTTTATATTATAAATCTGAACTTGTTGGGAATGGTACTTTGTCTGATGGTCTTTTCTATATTAATTTGCAAAATAATACCACCCATGATGTAATGCATGTTAGGACTGGCATGAAAAGATGTGTTATAAATGATAACTCTTCTATGTTATGGCATCGGAGATTGGGACATATCTCCATAGATAGAATCAAGAGGTTAGTGAATGAAGGAGTACTCAATACTTTGGACTTCACTGACTTTGATACTTGTGTGGACTGCATTAAAGGCAAGCAGACCAATAAGTCAAAGAAAGGTGCCAAGAGGAGTTCAGACCTATTAGAGATCATACACACGGACATTTGTTGTCGGATATGGATTTTCATGGTCTAAAATACTTTATCTGCTTTATTGATGATTACTCACGATTTATGTATCTCTACTTGCTTCATAATAAGAACGAAGCATTAGATGCCTTTAAGATATTCAAGGCAGAAGTAGAGACACAATGTGGAAAGCAAATCAAAATTGTGAGATCTGATAGAGGAGGTGAGTATTATGGGAGATACACAGAAGATGGACAAATGCCTGGTCCATTTGCGAAGTTCCTTCAAGAACATGGGATTGTTGCCCAATACAGTTTACCTGGCTCACCTAATCAGAATGGTGTAGCAGAAAGAAGGAACCGAACATTGATGGACATGATGAGGAGCATGATTAGCAGCTCCAAACTACCTAAGTCCTTATGGACAGAAGCTCTCAAGACAGCTGTGTACATATTAAATCGAGTTCCAACCAAGGCTGTTTCTAAAATGCCATTTGAGTTATTTAAAGGTTGGAAGCCAAGTTTGCGACATGTACGCGTATGGGGATGCCCATGTGAAGTGAGAGTATACAATCCACAAGAGAAAAAGCTGGACCCTAGGACCATTAGTGGGTATTTTGTTGGATATGCCGAGAGGTCCAAGGGATATAGATTTTACTGTCCATCTCATACAACTAGGATTGTGGAATCGAGAAATGCCAAATTTCTTGAGAATGACTTGATCAGTGGGAGTGACCAATTGCAGAGCATGATTCCTGAAAGGGAACATTCTGATGCTCAACCTTCCACTTCAAGTGACAGACTGATTATCGTTCATAGTGCCCTCAAGACCAAACGGGCATTATACAACCAGTCGTTGAAATTCCACAATTTGCTGATAATGAACTAGTAGATCCAGTCTCTCATGAGTTACCAGAGATAGTTGAACAATCGACTCCTCCAGAGGAGGTTGTTACAACATTAAGAAGATCTGCAAGAGAAAGGAAATCAGCAATTTCTAGTGACTATATTGTGTATCTTCAAGAGTCGGACTATAACATTGGAGCTGAAAATGATCCTGAAACGTTTTCACAAGCCATGAATTGTAAGGAATCTAATTTATGGTAGATGCTATGAAAGATGAGATGAATTCTATGGCAGTTAATGGAGTCTGGGATCTTGTTGAGTTGCCCGATGGAGTAAAAGCCATTGGCTGTAAATGGGTCTTTAAGACCAAGAAAGACTCGTTAGGCAACATTGAGCGATATAAAGCAAGACTCGTTGCTAAGGGATTCACTCAAAGGGAGGGAATTGATTACAAGGAGACATTTTCTCTGTATCTAAGAAAGATTCCTTCCGCATTATCATGGCACTTGTTGCGCATTTTGATTTAGAGTTGCAACAAATGGATGTGAAAACTGCATTTCTCAATGGAGATCTAGAGGAAGAGGTTTATATGAAACAACCTGAAGGTTTTTCTCTAGTGATAATGAGCAATTAGTATGCAAGCTCAAGAGATCTATATATGGATTGAAACAAGCCTCTCGGCAATGGTACTTAAAATTTCATGATGTGATTTTTTCATTTGGATTTGTAGAGAATATCATGGATCAATGTATATACCAGAAGGTCAGTGGGAGTAAAATTTTTTTCTAATCCTATATGTAGATGATATTTTACTTACAACCAATAATAAAGGTATGTTACATGAGGTGAAACAATTTCTCTCTGAGAATTTTGACATGAAAGATATGGGTGATGCCTCTTATGTCATTGGCATTAAGATTCAAAGAGACAGACTTCGAGGTGTTTTAGGTCTATCTCAAGAAACCTATATCAATAAAATTTTAGAGAGATTTCGGATAAAAAATTATTCACCGAGTATAGCTCCCATAGTCAAGGGTGACAGATTCAATTTGAGTCAGTGCCCAAGGAATGACTTTGAGAGGGAGGAAATGAAAATACTCCATATGCCTCAGCTGTTGGTAGCTTGATGTATGCTCAGGTCTGTACAAGGCCTGACATAGCATTTGCAGTTGGGATGTTGGGGAGATATCAGAGTAATCCAGGTTTAGACCACTGGAGAGCTGCTAAGAAGGTGATGAGGTATCTTCAGGGTACCAAGGACTACATGCTTATGTTCAGACGGACTGAAAATTTGGAAGTAATTGGCTACTCTGATGCTGACTTTGCTGGCTGTGTTGATTCTCGGAAGTCAACATCTGGATACATATTTATGTTTGCTGGTGGAGCTGTATCTTGGAGGAGCGCCAAGCAGACTTTGACTGCTACTTCCACCATGGAAGCCGAGTTCGTATCATGTTTTGAGGCTACTTCGCATGGTGTATGGTTGAAGAGTTTCATTTCTGGGCTTAGAATTATGGATTCTATATCTAAGCCATTGAAGATTTATTGTGACAATTCAGCTGCAGTGTTTATGGCTAAAAACAATAAGAGTGGTAGTCGAAGCAAGCACATCGACATTAAATATTTAGCCATACGAGAACGTGTTAAAGAAAAGACAGTGGTTATAGAGCACGTGAGCACTGAGTTGATGATAGCTGATCCCTTGACTAAAGGCATGCCACTACAGAAGTTTAGGGATCATGTAGACTGTATGGGTCTTGGTTATTTTTTTAATTCATTGTAATGATGAATTTTATAATTAATGAAACTCTTTTATGATTGTGATGTTTTTCACATTCAGTTATTTAGTGTACACATTTATTTGTGATAAGCATCATTAAGTTGGACCTAGAATAAACATGGGGTTTATTCATTAAGTTATATGGGTTTATGTTTGGAAAATATAATACATAGTGATACATGGTAAATAATACTCGATTTTAAGAGGACCTATTGCCATGATTCATGTATTCTGTTTCTTACTATAGTAATAGAATATACGGACCAAGTGGGAGAATGTTAGTTTTTTTTCCATTAAGCGTATCGGTTAGATACGATTAAGGTGGTCCTATATTCTGATTTTGAGGGATTGCGTGAATTCAAATTTTGAATTCACGATTGAGATAAGAATCCCTCAACCATATCCGTTTAAAGTGGCGCCCTCTGTGATGGACAGATAAGGCATACATGTTTATAAAACGGGTAGGTCCCTATGCCTGGTTTCATCGAGAAAAGTTTACACCATCGCTGAGAGAGACCGCAAGGCGTGGAAGATCCTTACCCTCATCTAAAAGAAAATCAACAGCAATGGCTGGAGGTATTTATCGATCTTTCTTTAATTAATTAGGATAAATATATTGGTCCCATATTTCCGCATATATGATAGGGATCAATATATTTTAATTTCAGTCTAACAATGGGGGGATGCATGCCATGGCCTTTTGATTGCTGCAGCATGGAAAGTTTGACATGCATGCACATCTTAACTCACAGATGGCTCGGCTTCCTTTCACCAGGATCTGTCCTCATTTTCTTCACAGGCTTGGCCCATTGGACTCCATCTGTACTTGGGGGCCTCTCTGTCTCACCAACAGCTTGCTGTGCTGGCTGACAATCCCCCAGACTGGGATGCATTAATGCCTGTTGAGTTGGGTGCGCATCTTTCCGGACTGGGATTCTGGGACTCTGATTGGTGCCGGGAGGGGACTCGAGACCCACCTGACCTGCATCAGTCACAGATAAGGGACCTGCTGGTCCTGGGCCAGGCAGCGGCATGGGGCCTATGGATATCTTCACAGCAGACTTGTCGTCCCTCTCCTTCCTCTTCTTCCTGCAGGTGACCAGATCCCCCAGGTGTGTCAGCAAGAGCGGATGCTATGGTGCTGAATGCTCTCCACCGGTCCCACCGGCAGGACTGGATTCCTTCTGGGACTTGGAGGTGTTGCAAGTCCTCCCATGTTCATCTGGAGGCACAGGGCCACAAGGTGCAAGCACAATAGGACCTGGCTCTGATTTGTCCTCAGAGATGGTCTTATGCTGCTCGCTTTGCCCAGAGGAGCCTGCCGGTTTCCGGGACACAGCAGTCCCAGATCCTCCAGGAGGGGAACGAGTGAATGCACTTCTAGCTTCTTGAAAGTCTGTATCCGGGAATGCGATCTTCATGATGTCAAAGAATAGGTCATGAAGTTTTTGTGCTTCATATTTTACCTGCATATAGAATTAAAAGATTAACAAGACCTTAACTAAAGGATCATATGTTGAAGTCTGTTGCGGAAATCAGATCAATAAACAAATCAAAGCAATAAACAAACAAAGGAACACCAAGAATTTACGTGGTTCGATCATGGTGATCTACATCCACGGGCAAGGCAAACAAAATTCCATTATCAAAAAAGGAGGAGGTCTCCAAAACCCTTACAAAACCCTTACAGAAGTTTTCACACGTATATCTATATATATACGCCCCAAAAAAATACTTCCATAAAAATAAACCCTAGCGGACCGGTTTGGTCCGGGCCCAACAAGAATATCGGGTCGGGTCAAAAAACCGGGCCCGATATATAAAATTCAAGACATATTTAACAAATCTCCACCTTGGCTTGAATTTAACAAACTAGAAGTTGAACATATTCTCCCAGCATCCCTAAGCCTACGTGAGCTAACTCGGTGTAGGAAACAAGGGATGCAACGAAAAAACATATCCACTTCAGGAGAAACAAAAATAGAACTTTCATTCACCTCGCCACCAAGCCCCAGAAGGAGCAAACCTCAAACAAGCATGCCAATCAAGTCCAAGCAATGCTTAAACTTGTTGGCGGGAACTATCTTGGTCAGCATATCAGCAGGATTGTCAGCAGTATCAACTTTCTTTACTGTAATATTTCTCTCAGTAAATGCCTCTCGAATAAAATGATACCTGATATCAATGTGCTTTGTCCTCTCATGATATGCTTGATTTTTAATCAAGCAAATAGCACTTTGATTGTCACAAAAGACAACTGAATTGTCTTCCTGCTTGAGCCCAAGTTCTTGAACAAGATTTCGTAACCAAATAGCTTCTTTTACTGCTTCTGCTGCTGCCATATACTCTACCTCTATTGTAGACAAAGCAACTGTTGACTGTAAAGTTGATCTCCAACTTATAGCCGAGCCAGATAATGTGAAAAGATAGCCAGTCAAAGATCTTCTCTTATCAATATCCCCGGCATAATCAGAATCCACAAATCCCACAACAGAAGTACAGTTAGAACTATTTCTATCAAACATTAGGCCCAATTTTGTGGAGCCTCTAAGATACCTAAGTATCCATTTCACTGCCTGCCAATGGACCTTTCCAGGATGTGCCATATATCTGCTAACCACACTAACTGCCTGCGCAATGTCGGGACGAGTGCATACCATAGCGTACATCAAGCTACCAACTGCACTGGAGTATGGGACAGAAGACATTGCAGCCTCCTCGACCTCTGACTGAGGTGAATGTATAGCTGAGAGTCTAAAATGTGATGCTAAAGGTGTACTGACAGGCTTAGAGTTTTGCATCCCAAACTTCTCAAGTACCTTCTCAATATATCTCCTCTGTGAGAGATATAACTTACCTGCTTTTCTGTCTCTCTGAATCTCCATTCCTAAGATCTTCTTGGCAGGACCCAGATCTTTCATTTCAAACTCCTTACTGAGACATTTCTTCAATATCAACACATCTGACATGTTCTTTGCAGCAATGAGCATGTCATCCACATATAAAAGGAGATAGACAAAGGAGTTATCTGACACCTTCCTGAAGTACACACAACTATCATAGCTGCTCCTATGATAACCGCTCCGTGTCATAAAACTGTCGATCTTTTATACCACTGTCTTGGAGACTGCTTCAAACCATACAATGATTTCTTCAATCGACATACATGATCTTCCTTGCCTTCTACATAATAGCCCTCAGGCTGGGCCATATAAATAGTCTCCTCAAGCTCACCATGCAAAAAGGCTGTCTTCACATCGAGTTGCTCAAGCTCTAAGTCAAATTGAGCAACTATAGCCAGCAACACACGAATAGAAGTGTGTTTCACAACAGGAGAGAATACTTCATCATAATCAATTCCCTCCCTCTGATTGTAGCCTTTAGCTACAAGTCTTGCCTTGCATCTACTAGTTTCAACGCCTGGAATACCTTCCTTTTTCTTAAAGACCCATTTACACCCAATGGCTCTTTTTCCTTTAGGCAATGGCACCAAGTCCCAAGTCTGGTTCTTGTGAAGTGATTCCAGTTCTTCAGCCATAGCAGCAGTCCACTTTTCTGATTCCGAACAAGTAACAGCTTCAGTATAAGTAGATGGTTCCTGAATACCCATATCTTCTGCTGTCGTAAGGGCATAAGCCACCAGATCAGAAAACCCATATTTTTGAGGGGCTCGAATCTCCCTCCTTTCTCTGCCAGTAGCAATAGAGTATGGCTGCTCCACCTCATCTTGAGCTTCCTCATCTGAACTAGAATCAATAGTAACAATTTGCTTGCTCAAATCATTTTGAGAGTCCTTTTTTCGAAGCTCGACCTAAACCTCCACCTCATTTGTATCACTCTCATGGTTTCCTGCAGACTCATCAACAACATTCCTTTGATCTAGCATAAACTTTTCATTAAAAGTAACATCCCTACTAATAATGAATTTAGGTGAATTAGGTTCTATGCACCACAGACGATAACCCTTCACACCATCAGCATAACCAACAAAGATACACTTCTTTGCTCTAGGTTCAAGTTTACCATCCTTAACATGATAGTAAGCAGGGCATCCAAAAACCTTTAGATTTGAATAATCACAAGGCTTACCTGACCACATCTCAAAAGGAGTTTTGCATTCAATTGCTGTTGAAGGAGAACGATTAACCAGATAGCAAGACGTGTTAACTGCTTCAGCCCAAAAAGCCTTTTCCATGCCAGCATTAGAGAGCATGCATCTTGCCCTCTCCAATAGAGTTCTGTTCATCCTTTCTGCCACTCCATTTTGCTGTGGAGTGTACCTGACTGTACGGTGTCGAACGATACCTGCATCTGCACAGAATTCATTAAAATCACCACCACAGAACTCAAGACCGTTATCGGTCCTCAGACGTTTGATCTTCTTCCCTGTCTGATTCTCAACAAGGGCTTTCCACTTCTTAAAGGTTTCAAACACTTCACTTTTTCTTTTCAGAAAATAAACCCAAACTTTTCTGGAATAATCGTCAATAAATGTCACAAAGTAAAGAGCACCACCCTTAGATGGAACCTGTGCTGGTCCCCATAAATCAGAATGTATGTAGTCGAGTGTACCCTTCGTTGAATGTGTGCCTGTACTAAAACTGACCTTGCACTGCTTGCCAAGAACACAGTGCTCACAGAAATCTAGTGAGGTTGTCCTCTCACCACATAGTAAACCACGTTTACTCAAAACTGTCAGGCCACGCTCACTCATATGGCCCAAACGCATATGCCACAATTTTGTTCTATCATCAGCAGAAACAGAATTTGCTGTGCCAATCGAAGAACCCATAACTGTGCTACCCTGTAGATGATACAAGTGATTCACCTTGTTTCCTCTCATCACAACTAGATTGCCTTTGGTGACTTTTAGAGCTCCACCTCCACCTGAGTACATACACCCAATGGAATCCAAACAGCTCAAAGAAATAAGGTTTCTCTTTAAGTCTGGTATGTGCCTAACTTCAGTCAAGGTTCTCACAACTTTGTCATGGCACTTAATCTGAACAGTACCAATTCCCATAATTTTGCATACTGTATCATTGCCCATAAAAACTGATTCACCATTCAATGGTTCGTATGTGGTGAACCATTCCCTATTTGGGCACATGTGATATGATGCTCCTGTATCCATTATCCAAACATCGTTTGAAAAACTAACAACAGAACATGTCGTGAGAACTCTGTCTGACACACTAGACTCATCTTTCTCAGCAACATTCGCCACATCTTAACGTTGACTACGTTGCTTATCCTTTCTCTTGAGCACAGGACAATCTGACTTGTAATGTCCTTTCTTGTGACAATAGTAGCACTCAATGTTCGTCGTATCTCCAGGTGGCCTAGATTTTGAACGACCAACAAATTTCTTTCTAAAAAATTTATCCTTCTTCTTGGCCCTACCTCTCACGAATAAACCATCTGCCTTGTCTCCACTAGTATTTCCATTCAATTTTGTTCTCAATTCTGCAGAATTCAAGGATGCTTTAACATCCTCTAGTGTTATGGATTCACGTCCATAAAGCATCGAGTTCACAAAATTTTCGTATGAGGCAGGCAATGAGCATAACACAATCAAAGCTTGATCTTCATCCTCGAGTTTAATATCTAGATTTTTCATATCCATAACAATCTTATTAAACTCATTCAAGTGTTCCTTAATAGGCGTACCTTCTCGCATCTTTAGGGTATAAAGACGCTGCTTCAAATAAAGTCTCGATGTTAAAGATTTCTTCATGTAGAGACTTTCAGTTTCTTCCAAAGACCGGCTGCTGTTTCCTCATCTGCGACTTCTCGCAAAACATTGTCTTCTAGAGACAACTGGATCGCACTATGTGCCTTCTCATCCATCTCTTCAATCTCAGCCGTGGTCATGTCATCTGTATAATTATTATCCAGTGCCCTAACAGAACCCTCTCGCTTCAATAAAGCCTTTATCTTTATTCTCCATAATCCGAAGTTGTTCTGTCCATCAAATGGTGCAATCTGAAACTTCAAAGATGACATCCCAAGAATTCCTAAGAACGAAATGATCTTTCCGTTTGGATTGAAGAAGAAGAAGAGATCCTGGGAACAGCTTCACGGATAAAACAGAGGAGGCTGAAATCCGGTGCAAAAGCCCTAGCTTTTGGATGGTGAAGAAATCTCTTTCAGACAAGACAAGATCAACGCATGAAAACGTAGATTCTAGCAATGGTGGTAATTTCAAGTCGAGCAACCAAGCAGACAAGAGATAAACAAAGATCTCGAGAAAGAAAAACCGAGGGAACTCAAAAAAGACGGAAAGAACAGGGCCTTTTTTTTTTTCAAGGAACAGAGCCTTCGATCTCCTCTTCCCCAACAGTCGGCCGCTCCTCTCTTCGTCTTGATGAAGCGCAAGAAGCCATTGACTGCCTCAACTCAAGACTCCACACGGAGAGGGCAGAAGAAAAATCACCTCCTTCGACAAGACCGTGCCGTTCTCCGTTCTCTTCCGTCGCCCGCCTAATCAGAGCAGAACAACGAAACGGCCACGCAGAGAGCAAGCAATCGATCCCCCTCTACACGCTATGGATTCGGACAAAGATCGCGTTGGATTTCTCCTCCTCTCTCGCGCTCTTGTATTGGAGATGCTGTTCCAGGCCTCGTAGTGAATAGCAGCTGCCAAGAACCTTCAATCAAACTAGAGCTCGTAGGTTCAGGAACTCCTCGTAGACTCTCCAATGTTTGCACCGCACGCTCGACGTCCTGGAGCTGCTGTGGAGAAGCGACGCGGCCTCTGCCCTGGATCACGAGAAGGGCTTCGAGGAGCACAACCTCAGGCTCGGTGAAGGAGAGCTGCTGCTCGCCTTTGAGCAGAGAAGACGAGACGGGACGAAGGGACAGACTCCTCCGGCCGGGTTTTGGGAGGAGATTGCGGGGTCTTGAGGTTGGTGGCAGGAACGAGGTGGAGCGGCGGGAGGAGGGCAGACGAAGACCAAAAAAAAAAAAGATTAGGGTTAGGTTTTTCCCCTCTTTTTTTTTCAACAAAATTTTCTGAACCAAAGCTCTGATACCAGTTTGTTGCGGAAATCAGATCAATAAACAAATCAAAGCAATAAACAAACAAAGGAACACCAAGAATTTACGTGGTTCGATCATGGTGATCTACATCCACGGGCAAGGCAAACAAAATTCCATTATCAAAAAAGGAGGAGGTCTCCAAAACCCTTACAAAACCCTTACAGAAGTTTTCACACGTATATCTATATATATACGCCCCAAAAAAATACTTCCATAAAAATAAACCCTAGCGGACCGGTTTGGTCGGGCCCAACAAGAATATCGGGTCGGGTCAAAAAACCGGGCCCGATATATAAAATTCAAGACATATTTAACAAAGTCCCTAGGAAGTAAAAAGGAAAAAGATAAACCTCCATATAGCAATGTGGTCCTTTTCATCACAGCTGCAGCTGCATGTTTGTTTATGCAAATGAAGGCTTTTAACTATTGGGCATCAGCAGTAGAGGAGGCATGCAATTTTTTTTTTTTTTTTTTTGAAAAAAAAATCACTGAAGTAAAGTATTAGTCTTGCTGTGTAGACTGCTAAGTTGACTATTAGCATTGGAGGATTATTTGACAATAACTGGTTTAAAGATAATAAATTAAGATAGAGAGAAGTTGCAACCTTTTTCAGAAACAATCAGGCAGATAGACTGAGCAAAGGAGGATTAACATTGACACTAAGATATTGCATCAAGGTGTAGAGAATCATGCATTGGCTATCGCACTGAGCGCTGTTGCCATACATCTCGGAACATAAGCTTTCAATCATTTTAATCCTCCAATCAGTCTTGACATCAGTAGAATAGTGTCCCTAAACTTTCATTCTAAGATCTTGAGGTCAGATTTTCTCTGAGGCTCCTATGTTGGTGAAGCTTATCACATTAAGCCCACCATATTTCAGATTGGAAAAATGATCAAGTAATGAAAAAAAATCGTGAGTGGCGTTTGAAAGATGATGATGCATATACTTGAAGCTAACTCAAAACAAGGCAATAACATTTTTTTTTTCCATGCTTTATCAAGGCTAAACAAGATGATGGTGCTATTCCCTGATTGATACAAACATTTATAGAGGTTTGTCCAGAACGCCTGAAACTAGATCGGATTATCTTTCTATATGCCTATAGAGAAGCTTGCAGATTGGTGGAACTACAAGCAAATATTGTTACATCTTCTTGGGTTTTGTCCGGTAGAGACAGCTATTTGCAAGATACTTAGATCACTTGAGAAGGGACGTTTCTTCCACTTCATCTCAGAAGACTGATGTACTGGTCTATAAGGGAGCAGGAAGAAGAGGAACCCAGAAGGTTGCATAGAAGAAAAGGAAATTAACATCTTTTAAAGGAAATGAAGTTGAACCCAATGAAGCAGGTAATTGAAAAAACTTCACATGAACCCTATTTTGTCTATTGGGACATCTGGCATTTCTTATAAGAAGCTTCAAATTCAACTTCAAGAAAAGATAGGCAGAACCAAAAATGCCAATATTAGTTGGGCTATCAGCCGTTCTTGCACTAATTAATGATGAATGGAAAAGTGCTCTATGACTCAAGTTCTTTCAAACATAACTCCTCTATGTTTTCCAAATGATTTAGCAACGTTTAGATTATCTTGTCATTGTTAGTTTGGAAGTCCTTAAATAATGCATATATCAAATCATGTAGCCAAAAATTTATTTAGTAGAATTGTACATGAAAGTCCCTTAAGAATTTTTATTGGAGTAGGATCACTGCTAGATAATCTTAATTATACTTCAAATAGAAGAAAGCCCCAAAGTCAATAGGATTGCACTCTAGAATCTTCAAGTTCTGAATATAGATATAGAGTTTTTTAAAACTCTCAATCTTGAAAGAGAATGAATCAATTTTCCTCAGAAAAATTCAACCACTTCTTCATTTTCTCTTATTTTCATGATAGAGCAACCTTACCATTGCGCCAAGGTATACCCTCATGTTTGCTCAAACCTCTGATTATAAATACATGTGAAATTATTTTTTTCTCAGTTACCTTATGTTTTGCTTAATTTTTTTTGAGCTATTTCCAGTATGTCTGGTTATCTTATATATTTATGAAAATTAGTATTTTTTTTTTTTGAGTCTCCTTTCCTTGATCCACTGACTAGATATCTCAATATGAGGGCTACTCACTCTAGCTAATATATCAACCAGCTAAAACAAGATGATGGCTTTGCAAAGCCACCTACTAAAGTTCTTATCAGAGATTCAGTAATGCAACTAAAACATGTGACATCAGATTATTATAGGCTCGGAAAAAAAAAGTTTTAAACTGATATAGGCAACATGCAATCAACAAGACTTATATTCAGTCAGTCACCAACATTTCATAACTAGATAAATTTTCATGATTTCAGAAATATAGTCTCTGTTGAAGAATTAAGATGAGAATGTAATGAGCATACTTGTTGTGAGTAATTGAAAAAATGAACTACATTTCGCAACATCAACTGCACATCTGCTATGAAGTCCAACACCCCACTGTACTCTAAACTGTCCACACGCTGATCAATTCTTCGCAAATCTAGAATATTACTTGTAGCAGTGGCAGTGCTCATGAAATTAGCATTCTGATTCTTCATACATAAATCAGACAGTAGGGGAGCAACTTGGCGGCCATCTTTATTGATTCTCCCCAGAAGCTGGCTAATAACATTCTTGCACTACAAAATAAAACAATAAATATGAAGATAGTTACCCATATACTAATTTACTCATTTCATTATCAATGTGCATGGCTTGAGATTATTAACGCATACCATAAATTAAAATATTAATTTTGCAAGGAGAGTTCGAAATAAATATATATACCATAGAATGGAACAACATACAACAAATTAAGATGCAGCATCAGTTCATATGCAATTGTATCTTCTAGTCATGAAATTAACTGTTCATCGGTTCATCTAAATTAACAATGTGAGAATTTATATTCTAAATGAAAGAGCTGCTTTATTTCTATAGAATGACTATAGAACTTCTTCTATAGATCAGTCTATTGGTTCAAATAAACATAAAGATAAAAAGGAGGCGGTGGGCAAGCTATTCATTCTAGTAGTAATCAGATTGTACATATATATTATCATCACAAAAAATATTAATTGCACAGATTGTTAGAAGCTGATGCTTTGAAACCTCGAACCTATATTTGTTCAAGGAGCAAAGCCATCAGATACCCAATCCAAGTATGACAAATGAGATCTTCAACTTGGAACTCTTGACTTCCACGATCAACATGGACCCTAGACAGGCTAACATGCCACAAGGAAATCTCCTATGAACCTCAAAAAGAACTTTCCCATTGAGCAATAATCTCCATTAACATAATTAATCTTAATTATTAAACAAAAAAATATGAGAAAAGAAGCTAGCATTCCACATGAATGCAAAAAACATAAGAACCTAAATTTGCAATTGTATTCTACCAATCAAATGTTATTTTTTCCTGCCCCTTTGTTTGGGTAACATATGTCTACGCATAAAACAAGGAGTCCCATTTTACCACCCTATGTCTAGAACCACTTATAATCCTAGAATTAAAGAGGTTTGTATTCAAACCGCCTCTTGCCTCCAATGTACCTTGGAGACAAATATGGGCAAGTGTGAGATTGTTGCATAAATCTTCGATGCATGAGAAAATAACATATATAATAAGCTTAGGATATAAGTACAATACAATTTATCAAATTATTAGGGAAATAAAGAACAAAAAGAAAACAGTTGTTGGCAGTGGACCCTAGAACTTCATAACAATTCAAACTTGAATGCCATCTAAACTATGTTCTGCATCAATTGCAAGTTCTATGCTGTGTCAGAAAAGATGAGTGACAGGAATATCTATTGCTTCCCAGACCTGTCCAAGCATCACGATGCCATAAATTGGCGACTAGTGCTTCAAAGAAAAATGATTTTGCTGTCTTGTAAAATGTTCATGGAAGTCAGCAGTCATACTATATATATTTTGTTTCTTTCATGCAACTTAAAAAGTATTGGCCTGCTTGCTTACAGCAAGTAAAATGCTAGTTGCAAATTAAAAAATGTGCAAAACCAGCCAACTGCTAATAGATTGGCTAAGCCATGATACAGCAAATCAAAACACAAAGAACTTTAATGACACAATATAATCATCTCCGAATGGTTACAAAGTTAGAAATGTAAAGCCTTAGTTTCTTTTAAAGCGAAAGCAGGTCAAAAAAATCCAGTGATACAGAAAATATATAGTTGAGAAAATCAGGACAAGAGAAGCTACCTCCCTCAGCGTGCTATCTGACATTTTTGTTCCCATGAATCTGGGATTACCAGTATTTCTGTCCTTCCCATTCCAATTTTCCGTAGGAAGTTCATTTCTATCCTCGACAGATCCAGAAATGCAATTGTAACTCAGCTTAATAGAGGTGCTAACATCATGCCTATCCGGAACAGGCTCGCTAAATGTGGCCAGATCCCAATCAGTCTTAAATTGCATATCATGATCATGGTCCACCTGCAAAGGAAGTTGAGAACCATGCTGGGAAAAGATCATCTTCTGCAAAGGAAGTCGTTCCAGGTGTCTAACCATTGTTGCTTTCCCCTTCCCAATGAAAGGCTCCTGTGGCAAATCGTATCCTTTACTTGAAGAAGAAAGCACAGGATCTTGCTCAACAGTCTCTGCATGACTTGCATGCGTGCTTACATTCATTGCAACTGTTCTTTCATGGCTAGCAATTCCTGGTGAAAGGAATATTTTTTGCAGTTGCAAAGTAGGAGGTGGAGGTGCGATGATATCAAGAACTACTTGTGGAATTTTACGATCGCCACGCTGCAAAACATAATCATGATTAACAAACGTAACGCTGTATTTAAATGTGTCTGCTGTACTCTTGCATCAAGAAAAGAGCTCAACTAATGAACAAACAGAGAACAGACTACTTAAACTTAAGAGGAAGGGAGACGGGGATGGATACCTTGATACGAGTAAATGCTATTATTTGTGCTTTAAGAGCTTGAAATTGTTGCTTCGTAAACCCAATATTTTGCTGTGTCACCTGAGCTAATCCCCCATGAGATGGAAAGCTGGTACCAATGATCTCAGTTGAAGAAACTGCCGGTTGAGACGTTGGTTGGCTCATTTGCTTTGGTTCAGTGTAACAGTACTGTATTGGTAGTGTTTGAGTGGCAGCAAATTTTCTCTTAGCATTTGAATGTTCAATGGTCTGGATTGTGCTCCCAGCTGAAGATTGTGGAGGATGCATGATTAGCCCTCCATTTACACTTGCTAATGGAGTTCTGGCTGCCCTATGATCATTTTGGTTCTCCTTGTTCTGAATGACAAGTGGCTTTTGCATCTGAATATTGGAGGAATTGATCACTAAAGTAGAAGAATCCCCAGCACCTGACATTGACCCAGAATGATCAGCCAAGGATTTCCTATGAGCTGCAGGATTTTCACTGCCACTGGGTAAGGATAAGGCTTGCTGCTTTGAGGAAGCCAAGCATGACCGTTGTGCAGCTGTGCTGGCTTCATTTGGCTCCTGCATTCCAGCCAATCTAGCAGACTGCCACACTTGAGCCACCAGATTGGCATTAGGTGGATGAGTCAGGTCAATGTCATGCTCCGCGGCCCATCCTAGAATTGCTTGCGATTGTGCCATCATCAACTGGTTGTTTGCAACATCCTCTGTGTTTGCTTGTGCCTGTAGTGATTGTTGTTGGGCCTGGTGTGGTGCTATCAAGGCCCAGGTGGGCTAACTTGTATTGGGCTGGGTTTGAGTCCAAGGGTTGAGATTAAATCAAGTCACGGGTGTACACGGGCTTGGGGATTAGTTTAATCTCATTGGTTTAGTCCATGGGAGTTTTTTGTTGAGTCTGGGCCTGGCCCACTTCGTGGATGTATTTAAACTCTAGTCTCTAGGGTTTGGATGAAATAGAGAACAGATTCTTTTCTCCCAAAAATTCCCTTCTCTCATCATAGGGCGGCAGCCCTTTCTTTCTCCTCCCCATCTTCCTCCTTTTCAAGATCTAAACCTAACAGGATTAGAAATCCTTAGTTTAGTTCTTGTTGAACGGGGAATCCCATTGCTATTCATCAAGGTCTAAACCTAACAGGATTAGAAATCCTTAGTTCTAGTTCTTGTTGAACGGGAATCCCATTGCTATTCATCAAGGTCTAAACCTAACAGGATTAGAAATCCTTAGTTCTAGTTCTTGTTCAATGGGGAATCCCATTGCTATTCATCAAGGTCTAAACCCTAACAAGTGGTATCAGAGCCTGGTTCAAGGAGTAATCTGGAGGCCTTCAAGGAGTTGAAATAATTTCAAAAAATCTCGTCAAGGTACTTCTCTATTTTATAAAATTTATTTTTGTGCTATTTTTGAAATTGGCCATGGGGAGTAGCATAAAAATAGAGGTTGAGAAGTTTGATGGGAAGGGAAGTTTCTCCATGTGGAAAGTCCGGGTAGAGGACCTCCTTGTGCAGCAGGGTTTAGATCTGGCTTTGGAGGAAAGGCCAGATGGGATGACAGACAAGCAGTGGATTTCATTGGAGAAGAAGACATGTTCAATGATCAGGGGCTGTCTGGCAGATTCAGTCCTCTATTCAGTGCTGGAGGAGAAGACCCCGAAGGGACTCTGGACGAAGTTGCACACCCTCTATATGGGGAAGAATATGTGCAACAAGTTGATGTTGAAGAAGCGCCTCTACAGCCTTCGGATGTCAGAAGGTGGAGATGTGCTGGGTCACATCCAGATATTCGACCAGATGAGCAATGAACTTCTGAATGTTGGGGTCAAGATGGAGGAAGAAGATAAAGCACTTCTGCTTTTATGTTCAATGCCCACGTCTTATGACTCATTGGTCACAACACTGCTCTATGGGAAGGAGACATTAATTTATGAAGATATTGTCTCGGTGCTTCGGACGAATGAGCAGAGGGAGAAGATGACCAAGGAAGCTGTTCCCCAGGAGGGTCTATCAGTTGGGGAAAGGACAGGCAGAGGTAGGGGCAGGGACAGAAGTAAGTCTGGAGGACGATCAAAGTCCAGGAAAGGCAAGAGAGAGCTGAAGTGCTATAAGTGTGGAGAGGTAGGACATTTTAAGAAGAATTATCCTAAGTGGAAAAATCAGAAGGGAGAAAAAGGAGGATCTGAGTCTGTGAGTACAGTTGCAGATCAGGAGGTGGAGGATGATCTCTTGGTTGTATCAGATGATCACAGGCACAGCACAGAGATGTGGACCTTGGATTCAGCCTGTTCTCATCATTACACTCCCAACCGGTCGTGGTTCAGTACTTACATAGAGGTTGAGGAGGGGAATGTGACTCTTGGAGATAATCACCCTTGCAAGGTGGCAGGTATTGGCACAGTGAGGGTGAGGATGTTTGATGGTATAGTGCGCACTCTTACCAGTGTGAAGCATGTCCCAGAACTCAAGAAGAATCTGGTATCACTGGGGTACTTGGAGCGGACTGGATACAGCTTCAGCAGTCGTGCCAGGAGTGGAGTTTTGAACATCTCCAATGGAGCCATGGTGGTGATGAGAGGGAGGAGGCTGGAAAATAATCTATACAAGATGGAGGGCTCTGTGATGACTGTGAAATCTGAGGTGGCAGCTGTGGAGCAAGATCCCCGGGATATGTACAGGATGTGGCATTACCGCCTGGGCCACATGGGAGACAAGGGGATGAAAGAACTGAGCAAGAGAGGTCTGCTTCCAGACTTGAGTAGCGGAGATATGGAGATCTGTGAGCCTTGTCAGATGGGAAAGCAGAGGAGAGTACAGTTCTCAGTCAGCACAGCTAGGAGTGCTGAACCCCTGGAGTTAGTACACACAGATGTCTGGGGACCAGCCCCAGTTTCTGCAAGGAATGGGGCCAGATACTTTATGACCCTGATAGATGATTTCTCAAGGAAGCTGTGGATCTAATTTATGAAGGAGAAATCAGAGGTCTTCACCAAGTTCAAAATCTGGAAGGCTGAGGTGGAGAAGGAGCAGGGTAAAAGTGTGAAGTGTCTGAGGTCTGATAATGGCGGGGAATACACCAGCAGGGAGTTCCAGATTTTTTGTGAGGAGTGGGGCATCAGAAGGCACTTCTCGTGATGGGAACTCCTCAACAGAATGGGGTGGCTGAGAGGATGAACAGAACACTATTGGAAAAGGCAAGATGCTTAAGGCTGCAGGCAGGGCTTCCAAAGATGTTCTGGGTTGACGCAGTAGATGCAGCTAGCTACTTGGTCAATCGGTCACCGCACACCAGGTTAGATGGAGACATTCCAGAGGAGATATGGTCTGGAAGGAAGACAAGCCTAACCATCTAAGGGTGTTTGGATGCACAGCATATGTGCATGTTGGAGCTGGGGAGCGGAGTAAGTTGGATGCCAGGTCTAAGAAGATGGTGTTCCTAGGCTACCCGCGAGGAGTCAAGGGGTATCGGCTTTGGGACCCCTTGGAGAAGAAGGTTGTCATCAGCAGAGATGTAACCTTTGATGAGAGCTCAATCCTCCAGAACAGAAGTGGCATGGATGCACAGCAGGGACTACAGGAGGTAGAACACGGTAACACTAGTCAGATAACCTCCTATACAGTTGTGCCATTTGCTAGTGGACCAGGAGGATTTGAGATTCAGGTGGAGAGGACTGACAGAGGGGGTAGAAGCCAGGGAGTTAGCCA